>VWZN01005432.1:134025-182752 GCA_013396955.1 Regulus satrapa | reverse complement strand
GGCGGGCAGGGGCGGCCCAGGGGCCCGAGCCCTCGGGCGGGGCTGCGGGGCCGGAGCCCTCCCGGGAGCCGCCGTTCGGGGAGCCCCGGGGGCTTGCTGGCGAGGAGGAAGGAGGGGAAAAAAAAATTAAAGGAAAAAAAAAAAAAAAAAAAAAAAANAAAAAAAGAAAGAAAAATGATGAATCTACAGGCTCTCCGTGCCCGGCATCTCCCTGCGGGCAGCCTGGGGGGCGGAGAGGGGTCCGGGTGGCGGCGTGGGGCCGGCCCCGACCGCCCTGTGCGCGGGGGATGCGCGGGCCGGTACCGCCGCTGCCTCCGCCCAGCGCCGCCTCCCAACTTTCGCATCCCTGTTCGGCACCAAACTTCCCCTGGGATAAACGAGGTGTTTTCCTCGTGGTGGTGCTTCGGCGAGCAGCACCTAAGGGCTGTAGGGAGCCTCAGAGGGAGGCAAGATTAATGTGAGCCCTTTCGCTGTTGCACCTCGGAGCAACAGATGAGACCAAAGGTTGAAAAGTAGGAAAACTAACCCAAAATATTGTGCTGTTGTTCCGTGCTCTTCCTCGTTGCCTTCTTCACGTCAGCCCGAGGGTGATGGCACAGGGTCAGGTGAGCCCCGGGTTCCCGTGCTGGATGGGGACAAGGAGGACAGAGGAAAGGATGCGTAAGAAACCTGAGTGTAAAACCAGAAAGATGGATGGGAAGGGGCTGAGATCTGGTATGCTCTGCACTCTTAACCTTGGTGTTGGTTTTCTTAAATTATCCTTCCTGCCCCTGAGTGCACCAGCACGAGGACAGGGTCTCTGTTCTGTGCTGGACGTGAGGAAGAGGGGGTGAGCACGAAGGCCAAGGGGTGGGAGGGCCGGTGCTGGCTGTGGCACTGGCCTTCCCCACGCTGAGGAACTCGACTGAGGCCCAGCAACGCCGGGGAGGGGTTGTCATCTCTCCTGGCAAGTGCTGCTGGTCCAGGATGGAAAGGTGGGATGCTGTCACTACCAGGGGCTTAGACGAAGAAAGGGCATGAAGATGGTGGCCACACCTCTATAGCGGGTCCACCAAATGCCAGTTTGGGGCTTTGGTTTGCCCTGAGACCTTTCGAGTCCTCTACCTTCTGCCCTGTGGTCTCTCCAGGCAGACCTGGAGGGAGCCTTGGGCTCCTTTAGCATCAGGAGGATGTGAAGCTCCCTGTCTCTTTCCCAGAAAGGCCTCGGGGAGAGATGAGGCAGTGCAAGAGGGAGGAGAGAGCTGCATTCTATTGACCCTGGGCTTAAGTTGCTCTTAAACTGAGGCACAGCAGACGTTGGAGATTTTGGTCTTGGGCAGAGTCTACAGCCCACGTGTGCCCATGGTGAACAGAGGCCCCCACGGGTGTCTGTGTGGGTGGCTGTTCCTGGGGATGGTGTGTCCCTGCAACCTGGGACCTTAACTTGGGGGAAATTTAGAGAACTTCAGCTTCAGTACAAGAGCTGTGGGCCGAGCAATGATAGAGCCATGGCTGCAAGGAATTATTGTGCTGTGCAGGCATCCAAGAGCAATGGAAGCAAAGACAGTGTCCCAGGCACCGACATGATTGTGTTTCTTTTAATGTCACAGAGGAAAATGCCTTAGGGCTTCTCTACTGTGCCACAGGCAGGTTTTCTGGCTGGTGGCTTTGGGCTCTGGGCTCCCCACGTGTGCCTCCCAGCACTCTCACACTATGTGTGACTCTCCCACGGGGCAAGGTGGGCCTTGCTGGACACAGAGGGTATGAGGCTGAAGAGCTGCTGTATCTTCAGCCCCATCTCTCTGATGCCACATGCTTTCCCCATGGCTTCCTCTCTCACCAGAGCATCTCGCCCTGTCCTCAGTCCCCTCCTCTGGTGTCACCCAGCACTCTGAGCTTGCAGGGCTGAGGAGCAGAGCTTTGCTTTAATGCTTCCTGGACAGAGCTCTGGGGCTCCAGGTGGAGATATCAGCCTGTGTACACAAATAATGACTGGGTTTCTAGGCAGGCAAGGCAAAGCCACGGGATCGATGGCCAGCAGCACTATTGGCCAGCTTCCCTATTTTTATCTGGATGTGTTTTCTGGGCAGAAAGAGGATGCCTGGGAAAAGCCAGGTGTGTGACAGCTCCACTACATGTGGCAAATACACCAAGGTATTCCCCTCCTGGCTCACCCTCTTGAGGTCAACATTGCCACGGCCATGGTGGGAACCAGAGGGGGAAGTAATCTGGAGCTGAGCTCATCACTTTCAGTGCAGAGTAGTTTCAACC
This sequence comes from Regulus satrapa, assembly GCA_013396955.1. NCBI lineage: Eukaryota > Metazoa > Chordata > Aves > Passeriformes > Regulidae > Regulus > Regulus satrapa. The sequence continues at coordinate 180,502 of VWZN01005432.1, read as the reverse complement.
ATGGGCAATGACTGATCCAGTTCTCTCCATGAAGACAGAGAGCAGTAGGTTGGGACTGGTAGGAAGATTGGGATTTGCTTTTTGTGGTGGTACTGGTTTGGCCCTAGCTTGCCCTAGGAGGAGAGCAGCCAGCTGTCAGGAGGTGAGATGTTCCTTCCCATGGAACAGCACCTTCACCAAATGGTGTCTGGGGACTTACAGGTCAGATTGCTGTGTTCATGGGTCAGTAATGGATGTTCTTGTGTTTCTTGAGAGCTGGAGACCACCAGGGAGTTTTAGACCACCCTGGATACACGTTAATTGTCTAAGTATGAATGATTCTGGGTTTTTATCCATTTCAGAACAGGTGAGTATCCGCAGTTGTATCACATATGGAGTTTTTGGGCTCAGGGCATGTCTGTGTGGATGAGCATGTCTTGGAGAGGTCTGTCTCCATGGACACCAGGTACAGAGGATCTGTACTCCTTCCTCTGCTCCTGGGGGGTTGTGCAGAAAGGAGATGTGTATTTGTCCCAGGGAGCGGTGGGCGAGGATGGAGGACCTGGCTCCATGGCTGACAGTGCCGCGAAGAGCACAGGCCCCGTGGCTGTGGCGTGGGAAACTCCTGTTGAGTGGTGGGGAGTGCATGAAGGGTCTGAGGGTCAGCTGGCTCCTCTGCAGGTGGCCTCAGGCACGTGGGCTAAAGCTGCAGTGACCAGGAGGAGAGGGCTCTGGGCACAGCCACTGCCATTGTTCCTTGGTGTGGTGGTGCTCATTTGGGAGCTTTGCCATCGCTGTCACCGCTGTCGTGGAGCAGCTGCTGCCCCAGGATCTGCAGGGGCTGGTCTGCCTGTACTTCTGATCTCTGCTGAACTCTGGGGGGGTTGCAACAGGCAACCATCTTTGCCTTAAAATCAACGTTTGGGTGGTGCTTGGCTTTCTGCGCGCACTGATGTGGAGCGTAGAGGGGAGCAGAGCTTGAGCAGGCTGAAGGTCACCCCACTGCTGGAGAGAGGTGCAGGGAACCCCTGTCCTCTGTGCCTTTGGTGCCTCAACAGCCTGGTGCTGTCCATCTGTGCTCTGCCGTGCTGGGTGTCCAGAGGTGATGTGCCACCCTTTATTTCCAGTTCCTTTCTGAAGCCAGCAGGGTCTGACTGGCTTCTGCAAGGAACTTTTGGCGCTTAAGGACGAAGGCCTCTCAGTGCTTCAGCATCTGCTAACAGCAGGGAGGTTGGACCAGGGGAATGCTGGCTGGGCAGGAGCCTGTGTAGATGTGGCACTGGGGACATGGTTCAGCAGTGGGCCTGGCAGGGCTGGGCTAATGGTTGCACTGGATGGTCTCAGAGGACTTTACCCACCCTAATGACTCTGTGATGGGTCAGGTGGCACCAACATGTGTACAGTCAATGGACAGGTAACCAGCTGGCCTCGTTGGCCACCGTGGAGCTGCCCAGCCTTGCCTGCCCATGAGCCAGGAGATGCTGGGGGACCGAGAGCAGGGAGCCCTTGCTGGAGTGACAGCCCTCTCCTTGTGCCCTGCTTTGTGACCCTTGAGCAGCGCTTTGTGAGCTGCATAAAGGCGCTGTGTGTGTCCCCCCGGGTCTGCCCTCCGTGAGCAGCTCTGGCTGGGCAGCAGGCAGGGCAGGGCCTCCAGCCAGCTGGGCTGCCACATGGAGAGCCTCTCCTCTTGGACAGGACCCTGCTCTTCGCTGAGCTCTTCAGCTCACTCCCGAGTGATGAGAATCTGCGTGGGCTGGGGAGGGGGGTAAGCTCCCCTGGACAAGAAGCCTTTCTCTTTCCAGAGCAGTTGCCTCCTTCTCCTGTACTTCTTCAAAACTGTGCAAAATGCACTCCTGGTTTGTGGCAAAGGAAAAAAAAATAAAGCACTTTTTTTTCAATTAAACTTGTTTTTAACATAGGGTTCCAGCCAGGCTTATTTACCAATGCATTGCTTTCTTGCTAATCAACTCTGCAGAGGGCCTGGTTGCTACAATAGGAAGAGTGCTAATAATTTTCTATTCTTTTTGTTAAGCACCCAGAGCAAAGTAGAGCTAATCCCTCAAGTCAGTTGTCTTTTATGCATTTATTTTCTTTTAAACTTCCTGTGTTAACTGATTCTTTATTTTTAATAAAAAAGGGTCTTGCATTCTTAATTTCTTATGCTGGGGGGGGTTGTAGGCCAACTTCACATTGAAAACTATTTGCCTTGAAACACGTCAGAAAATTCAGAGTTTTCTCAGAGAGTGAGCTGAAAATTTGGAGCAGATGTTTGTTTTATAGGGGAGAGAGAGGAGAAAAAAAAAAACCTACCACAAAAAAACCCCTGGTTGCATTCTTGCTTTCAGTGAAATGAGCTCAGTCTCTTGGAGGTGGAGAAAAGCCATTGCCTGTGTAAAAGAAAAGAAATGAGCTGTAAAATATTAATGCAAAGTGGCTCTGAAGTGTGGCTCCAACTCTCCTCAGCCCTTTCAAGCAGCAACCTCTTTCATTAGTCCGCTGGGGCACAGCTTTTTTAATTATGTTTTTTTGGGGCCATTTGCTTAAGCTGAGGAGCTTGGAGCTCTTAAGAAGCGAGAGAGCCAGAAATGGTTTTCAAGGATAAAGTAACTTCAGAGCGAGCTCCTCTTGGGGTGCAGGACTCCTGCACTGGAGGGTTCCTTCCTGCTCCACCACCCACGGATGCAGCCCCTGCAGTGGGCAGGAACAGGAGGAGGGAGCTCCCCCTGAGGTGCCTGGAGCAGGGGGCTGCAGAAGGGCTGGGCTGGGAAGGGGAGAGCATGGCTTGGGACTGTCGGGATGGTTGAATCTTCCCCTAGTGATGCTCTGCTGTGGCAATTTCTTGAGAGCAAGATTTTTTGTGTCCCACTTCCTGCTTATGAGGGCCATTTGTGCCACACAAAGCAAGTGAGCCCTGCTCTGCTTTCACCTCCAAACTGCCTCTCCCCTCACTTCACATCCCTTTGTCCTCCCATTTTTATTCTTGGTCTTGGTAGCATCCTCCAGGAGGAGCAGGTTAGAAAACCCCTCCCCATGCAGTAGGATGCGTTGCCTCCTCCCTTGGCATCTCAAAAGCTTCTCTGCAACCTGGAGAGCAGCTGGAAGTTGGCTGGCTGGGAGGCCAGTGTTTTCCTCTATACCTGCACCCACGTCATTCGTCCATCTGGTTGCTTCCTCTGCCAGTCAGCCACGTGGAAGGAATCAGCTTATGGGGTTCAGGCCCACTAATTAGAATGTGCTGGAGAGGTTTTGCACAGTCTTGGACTGATTATTTCTCACCAGCATCAAGGGGCTGAGTTTTTCAGGGCTTGGCTTTCTCCTTGCCTGTTGGCTGGGCACCGTATGTGGCGGCAGGAGCTCCTGAGGGAGCTGGATCTGCACATCTGCCCTCGCAGGGTGCGTGCCGAGAGTCCCAGAGTGCTCGGCTCCGTCACCCCCCGTCGCCGGGGGCTCTTCTGTTGTGGGATTTTGTGCAGGATTTCAATGTGCCCCATCTCCAAGCTGCAGAGCTGAGCCAGCAGTTGCCCAGCCCTGTCTGCCATCTCTCTGCTGCTCTGTTTGAGCTGCCTGGCCTGCCCAGCGGGGATGGTCCTCCTTATCTCAAGGCGTTTGCTCGGCTCTGTTATCTGGTCGCAGTGGCTGCCCTGTGAACATCCTCAGGAGTGCGAGTGGCCTGTCCCCCTGTCCCCGTGTGAGCAGGAGTGTGGCCTCCTGCATATCTCAGAGATTGCACATGCAGGAGGAAAAGCTCTGCAGCCTTGCTGGCAGTCAGCGCTGAAGTCCTGAGCTCCCCAAGTGCTGCGTGTGGCACAGCAAGCTCAGCCACCGAGTTGCCCAGGAGTGCAGATTTGATGTAAATTCTGTGTTCCTGTGAACCTGGGTGCTGCTCTTTGGCTGGAACCTTCCCCTCCAGAGAGCACTGGGGCTGTTGTGTCCTTTTGGAGCTGACCCACATCAAAGTGTGCTGTGATGGGCTGCCTGGCCAGGATGTAAAACTCGGAAACACCTGGAATGGAGCAGGAGCTCTCAGAACAGACCCTCACTTGTGATTACCTTACAGTTTTGGCTGCATCACACAAACTTCTGCTGGAGTTGCAGGCTTATTGATGAGCTGCAGCAGCTTAGCCTGAGGATGGCAACTTCAGAAGCTGCTGGAAGTGGAGCACGTTTGGCTGTGTGTCCAACTCCTCTGCCAAAGTGGGATCCTGCTGGGGTTGGCTTGACAGGCAGTTTGTGCTGAGCATCTCATCGAGGCCATGGGACAGGCTGGCAGGAGCTGTGAGATCTCTTGAGATCAGCCTGTGATTGCTGTGATTGCTGGGCTGTAGGAGCAGCCCACTGGTGGTGGGCTGTGCTCTGCTAGGTGAAGAGGCCAACAGTGACAGTCTGTGCTTAAGGCTGGGTCAGCCAAGAGCTGGGCTGGTGGGTTTGGGCTCAGAGGTGTGTGACAGTGGCTCTAGGAGCCGTGTGGCCTGGCAGGGCTCCAGCCAGCCCCCAGGCTGTATCCCTGCTCCTGAGCTACTGCAGGTTTTGTGAGACACAGTGTACAGCTCACTGTGAGGGTGAGGGGAGTCCCGGAAGAACTTCAGCTGTGGTGAGGAGGTGTGGGCTTTGAGCAGCCCTGAGCTTAAAAATCATTGGCTGCACCTTACCATACAGTAGAAGGAAATGGGTGAAGTCAGTGGAGAAGAATTTTTACTTTTCTAGTGTTTTCTGAGGTTTAAGGGTGGTGGAAATCAGAAAATTTTGAAGCTCTTACAATGCTTTTGAAAAGTTCCCCCACCATATCCTCCCTTATTCCCCTTGGCCAGAGAGGCTTGGAGAGTGGATGGTGGAAGATGATGCTGAAATAGAGCAGCTGGAGGGATACCTGTCTAGAGAAGGATAAAAGGAGACAGCAGCTCTGGGTGTTCAGCAGATGTACAGCAGCTGCATGGAGAGAGCTGCTGTGTGGTTCCTGACATCTGGGGATGCTCACAGGAACCTGCGAGGCTCCTCAGCTCACTTGGCCCTGGTGGTTGCTGCTGCTGGTGTCCCATCTGAGATCAGCTGCACCCCCAGCACACCCTCTGCCAGTGACTGTGCTGGGTGTGCAGGGTGGGAGGGGGAGCCCATGGCTTTTCCCTGCTCAGCTCTTCCGCCCAGCGTGGGTTTGCTGCCGGAGGTGTTACATCAGACGGTGCTGGGAGGGTATCTTCCAGACCAGGGAGAGCCCTTAGGAAGGGACATGGTAACAGCAGCCATTCCTGAAGGGACTCTGGAGTGCTGGGAAAAAAGCTCTCCTTCAAAATGGTTTTAATCTTTAAGTTTTGAGTATTCTTATTTTGCACAAAGAGCCATTTTACATGGAAAAAACATTTTGACATTGATTGCAATGAGAAACTTCCTCATTTCTGAGAATTTTCACCCTTTCTGGAGATCCCCCAGCACTTAGAACTCTAGGCCAGAGCTGTCTGCTTCTGAACTGCCAAGCTCATCCCTCCTGTCCCAGATGTCCTTACCTCTGAGCTGCCTCTCTGTCCTTGTTATCTATTGAACACCTTGATACACTGGATGGGAGGAGGATTCAGGATTGTGGAGCACACTGAGCACCCAAACAGCCATGGGCTTATGTCTCTAGCAGAAGTTGGCCAGTCTAAATCCATATAAGTCAGCAGAGCTTTAGGATGCTGCCAGTTCATGGTCTGAAAGTCTTTGTGAATTTCAAACTGCTTTTTAGCTGCATCTCTGCTGTCCCTGTGGTCTGGTGGCCCTTTAGCCTGATCTGGCATCCTGAACTTGGCTGGCTGGGGAGCCACAGAAAGCCTTCCAGAATCTGGGGTGGACCTCTCCCTTGTTTTCCTCTGGAGGTCCTCCCTTCTGTTTGTAAACATTTGTGGCTCTGAGGTTTTGTCCCTTCTTGTGCTGTCTGTAGGCTGCCCCAGAGCATTCCTGGCTGCCCAAGCCAGGCAAACACATAGTGCTGGTTTAAAATCATGCCAGGGAAGGTCATGGTTCAGTACATGATCTCCTGTGATGTGAGATGTTGTGCTGAGCTGTTTGTCCACTGGCCTTAAGGATGCAGTGGCCAAAAGCCACAGCAGAAGGGGCAGGACTGTGGCTTACAGGTTGTGTTTCCTCCCCAATCCATTACAAACACTTTTCTTTTTCTTGCAATACAACTCTTTTTTTTTCTCCTGCTTTGATATGTGGAATCCCCGAGCTGTGCTGCCTTGTGTTTGCAGCTCAGCCCCTTTATCCATATGGGGGTTGTGCAGGATTCCTGCCTTCCCACTCGTGGGCCTTTGGGAAGTGACCTACTGGCTGAATCATCTCAGGGGCATGTGTTGCCTTTTCTGCTCACTCCAGACTCCATCCCCGAGGAGCTGGATGTGTGGTATGTCCCTGCACAGCCAGGATCCCAGCGCCTGGACGGAGGGCTGCAGGAGGGCCCCTGTGCTCCAGGTGACACCGCAGTGCTGTGGATGCCCCACTGCCTCCTGACTCTGGGAGCTGCTCCACCTGTCCTGCTCTCCATCCTTGCTGGACCTCCTCTGATTCCCTCTGTGGTGTCCTGTGCTCCTCTCCTCCTGGGATTGCCCTGTGCAGAGCCTCATCCTGCTCCCCGGAGCATCACCCCGTGGTAGGGCCACACCAGCCAGAGCTGGGAATCAGGGAAGGCTGTCACTGCAGGCTGTGCTCTGCAGGGACCCTGGGCAGAACAGCTGCTTGAGAGCCTTTTTCCTGTTTACTTGCTCCCAGAAGTGCTGATTGTGTGGTGATTAAAAGACACCCCCCTGCATGTGCCCGGTGCATCCGTCATCCCTCCTCCTCCTCACCTGTGGTGTGTAATCCCCAGCCAGGTCAGATAGTGGGGCTGGCTGCAGGTGGGGGCTTGGCCATGCTGGGAGCAGGGAATGTCCGAGAGGACTTTCACCCCCTTGGCTCCCTGCCCTGGAAATCTGCACCCCATAAATCTGCCTCCCAGCTGGCAGGAGGTGGGGTGGGGACTGCCTGGGTTTGTTTGCTGAGCATTTGGACACTGCCTGCCAAGGTCCTTCTCGGTGTGAGGCTCTCGTGCCCCTGGGCTCATCAGAGCAGAGCACAGAGCCGGCTGCCTCATCACTCCAAGCTCTTGTGCTTGGATACTCGTCCCTTAGACATCACTCATCCACCTCTGGCTCCTCTTGCCAGGATTCCAGGGCGTTCTGGACACATTCCTTCACTCCTGAGCTTGCAGTCCTTGTCCTGTTAATCCCTGCCAGCTCACAGCCCTGCTCAACTTCAGAAGACCAAAAAGCTGTGTCCCTGGTTCTGCTTGTCTCTATGTCCCAGCAAAGCAGCAGAAACTGATTTTTGTTGGTTTTTTTTTCCTCTTCCATGTCTCACAATGTCCTGTAGTCCCTTGTGTCTACCTGTTCTCAGGTCTTTGTCTACCAGGTCTTGTTGCTAGCTGGATTATTGTCCCTGTAATCTCCAGCAGCTCAGGCTCTGGGGCACATTGTGAAGAGGTCTAGAGGTGAGGGAATAAAATTTTTGGAGGTACATCAGGTTTGGTATGAACCATGGAGAGTAGGAAGCAAGTTGGAGAGTAGGAGACAGGTTGGAGAGTACAAACAGGAAGAGGTCTCCAATCTCCAGTGGTTTTACACCATCACCACAAGCCTCTGCTTCTCCTCCATAAACTGAAGATGCTGTCATCTGCCAGGTCAGTGTGTGCCTTGGACAGTGACCAGGCTCAGTGCCTGGGCATCTTCAGCTGGATGGTGCTGTGAGGAAGTGCCATTGGCTGGTTATCCCCCAAAATCCTGCCTTGGCATTGGAAGGTGAAACCAGCACAGGGGATCCCATCCTGGATAGTGCAGACAAAGCAAATCTGGAGGAAGGGGAAGAGGAGAGTCACTGTTTCCATAGCTAACCGCAGTGGGACAGGTCTGATTTACCAGCAGCTGCTCTGGTAACTGTGTCTGGTTTCTACCCCAGTGGGTAGAGCTGACTTGGGGTGGAGAATCCCAGGAGGAGGAGGTGAGGGAAGAGGTGCCTCCCTGCATTTATTGGTTGAGATGGTCCAGCCCATGGTGGGAGATGAGGGGAGGGCACACATCTGGAAGTCACATATGTGCTCTGGCAAATACTCAGCCCTGCCAGTCTCAGAATAGCTTTTGAGTTGACCATGGGATAGGAAGAGGTCAGGCTGTTGTGGTGACTTCAAACAGCTGCTGATGGGATTTTTATCCCATCCTTACTGCAGAGTTCAAGCCCTGGTAGGGACAGGGACACTGTCTCTACTGCCCCTTCCCTGCTGCCCACTGAGGGTCCTGGCCAGCAGGCACCTCCGTTGTAAATAGCTGCCATGGAAAGAGTCATTGCTTGGTTGTGTCATCTGGTGGGGTGGATGGAAACTGAGTCACAGTGTTTGAACATCACTGACACTTGCTGCCACTGTGACAAATCTTTTCTGTCCTTTGGTTTTCACTCCTCGCCTTCGTGCCCTATCCTGGGGACAATGTGTGGTCACTCTTGTCTCCAACTGCTTTGTGACAGGGCATGACCCCTGGTTGGGAAGGCACCTTTGTTGAGTGCAGGAATCCCCAAAATGCTCCAAGGAGAGCTTGCTGCTCTTGGACACTCAGGTCCTCTGCCAGGGCTCCCTCATGGCCCTGCCAGGCTCCCGGCTGTGAGTTGTGCATTCAGAACTGCTGGATTGCAGTCTGCCCTTCTGTCCTGTTTGGTTTCTGCCAGTCTGCTTGGACCCATCCCCTTCCCCTCACTGGCTGTGAGCTCTCTGGCTGGCTGAGAGCCTGATCAGTGTCCCTGTAAGGTCCAGGAGATGCAGAGATGGTGCACAGAAGGGTTCCCTGTTCAGCCCTTCCATGAAGGACACCTGTCCCGAGAGCAATTTCCTTGAGCCTCTCACCCTTTTCCATGGTGAGACACAGCATGCATCAGTGTCTCATCAATCTGTCCCTGCCCATCTGTGGACCTCCTTAAGATAAGGAGATCTTCTTCCCTGGAGGGAGAAAGAGTGGCAGAGGCAGGAGCTGCACTCACAGATCTTCATCCCATCCTCCCTCCAGTTTATTCTGCTCCTTTAAGGTCGTTTCATTTCTCACCCAGGCAGGGCTGAGGGGGATGGAAGCCACGATGCCATGCAGAAGGAAGGTCACCTTGGAGAGCCTTCGCTAGACAGGCTGTCCAGAGCACCAGAGCTGAGCTTCCCCTTTCCACATGAGTCAGTGGAACTTTGTGCCTCTCAGACAGGGCAATGACTGAAGGGTCTCTCTGCTGGCTGCCACCAGCCTGATTTCATCTGGGACAGGGACACCAACACCTTCAGAGCAGCATCTGTGCAAGCAAGAACTGGGGCTTTGCCTCAGCTCTGCCTCTCTTTGGAAATGTGCTCCCGTGTTCTGCGTGGTGACAGTGGAACAAGTCTAGGGCTCTCAGAGGTGCCAACCTTGCATGTGGGAGGGGGTACAACCAGCAGCCCTGGATGCCCAGCTTGGGATTTGGTACAAAACCCCATAGCTCCACAAAGACAAAATTTCCATGGACGAGAAGAGAGGAGCCCCAGCTCATTCCCAGGAGGATTTCTGGAGCCCCTGCCTGGCATTTGCCATCTGCTGCCTGTCTCCTGGAGCTCCCTGCCACTGGCTGTGGGCAGAGGCTGTGAGGCAGCAGCATCCTGCTTTGCTCACTTGGAGGACCAGCTCTGGTTTTTTACTCATCTTTTCTTGCAGATGAGGGTGAGCGGGAGAGATGTGCTGACGATAACGGGTCAGGCAGCTGCCAGCCCACAGCTGCCTCTGCTTCTCACATCAAGAGGATGTTGAAGAGCTCTTGAAGGCCACCTGCATGAGGCTGATGCTGGCAAGGCAGCGTGGGATGGGCTCTGTAGAAGCAATGTCTTGGCAGGACCTCTGCCTCCCTGCTGCAGCCCTAACCTGGGATATGTGTGGGGTTATGGGTGGGCTGCAGGAGGGAAGGGCTCCTCCTCACATCCTCTCCTCCTGCCCGCAGAGCGAGGTGGCAGTGCAGCTTCTCCTAATCTCCCTGCACATCTCCTGCAGCTTCCTCTGCAGGTGATAAGGATTTGGAAGGGGGCAACAGGGGAGGGAGGAGCAGGAGCTCAGAAGCCACAGGACATGTGACGGGGGCACAGCAGAGGCTGTGGCAGGCAGAGGCTCAGGCAGGAAGCCCCGGTGCCCACAGAGCAGCCAGCGTGTCCCCATGTGCCCTGCGTGGGCTGCCCGGGGCACGCTGCTGGCACTGCTGCCCGAGTGCCATTTCCCAGGGAGTGTTTAAGCTCTCTGCCACATCCTCTCACTCCACACTGAGTGACAGGGATTGCTGAGAGGTGAGCCAGGATCTGAGTCGGGATCCAGGCTAGCCCCAGTCACCTGGCTAATCAGGAACTCCCTGTTGTCCCATCTCCAGCCCACTGAACTGTTTTTTCCCCCAGCATATCCTCTCCTGAGGTGTTTTTTGCATGAATGTTGCTGGCTCTGGGGCAGTGATATGAGGCAGTTGCTTCATAGCAAAAGCCAGTGGCTTGGAGCAAAAAATCCAATTTGCTGATGCAGGTGAGATGAAGCACCTTGCTAGAGCAACCTGAGACACAGCTGAGCTGAGACTGGAGGGGAAAATAGCTTTACCTGTGTCTTTTCCTGAGGGAGAAACACCGCCTGCATGTTGTAGCAACAAAGGCAGTGAGACTCACCATCCCTGGGGCACCAGGATGGATCCTCCATGGGACAGCAAGGGAAGTGAGAGCACATATTACAGGGATTTGAGTGTTTAACTGAAAGGGCAGAGACACCTTTTTAGTTCACAGGGGGTGAGGGATGCTCTGGGGCACAGCGTGCTGCTGGTTTGATGATTGTTGGCCCCCTGTGGATATCTCAGCCGTGCTCCCTGCCCTCTGAAAAACCAGTTAAGGTCAAATGAGAGGCCTCAGCTGGTTTCTTGTTGTCCTGTCTGGATAAGCCATCTGTTAATGGCACAGGCTCTTCCTCTGGAAACCTGATAGCCGATGCTGAGCAGCAAGGGGGATGCGGTGAGCTCCTCTCCGAGCAGGATGCTCAGTGCACCATCGCTCTGTCTGCTTTAGGCTTGTCGATGAAGGCAGCCTTGAGAGGCTGAGCTGCCGTCACTCCCAGCGCTCATCCCGGCTGTGACACGCGTCCCCAGAGCCCCCGAGCTCCTCCCCACAGCCCCAGCCCAGCTTGGGTGGTGCCGTGGGCCTGATTCCCGATTTCTGGGCTGTGCAGGGCTCGGGGAGCAGCCAAGGGCTGGCTGCAGGCTGCGAGGTGCTGAGGGTGCTGGCCCCGGGCCAGCCCAGCGCTTAGAGCTCACCCGGCCGTGCCCGGGGAGCTGTGCTGCGGTTTTTGCTTTTCTTGCAGGCGGTGTTGGCTTGCAGCAGCAGAGCCGAGGCGCTGAGCGGGGCCAAGACTGCTCAGGGAATCACCGGGCTGGTGGGTGGCAGCAGCAGCAGGTGAGCCAGGATCCCACTCCAGGCTGCTGCAGCTCCCAACAGCCCCTGCTGGCCCGAATATCTTCTTCAGGGGCCTGCCACTGAAATATCATAAGGAGGTACCACTGTTTTACTCTCCACGCTTTGCATAATAGATTTTTCTTGTATTTTACTCGTGTCTTTTTCTCTTTCTCCCTGGGGGCCACCTGACCCTCCATTGTCCCTTTCAGTGACGGGAAGCCTGGGGATGACCACACAGCAGTGCTCAGTTGGATCCGCAATGCTAAATAGCAGGAAGACTCATTTTTCTAACCTCTTTTTCTTTGCCAGTGTGAGTAGGCTGGGGACTTTTCCACTGCCCCCAGGCAGGATCAGTCCATGTCAGCGAGCTGAGGTCAGGCTGGGCTGGCAGTGACCCTGTGGCTCTCACTGCACCACCTCTCCCCAGGGAGACACAGACCCACCCAGGCCTGTTGAGGGGGAGGGTTTTGCTTGGAGGCTCTTCCTGGTAAACCCATCCTGGAAAGTAATCTGGCTAAATGTCCTTTTTGTCAGCTTTATAATTTTTTTTTTTTTAAATTTAATCAGTTTTCCATCTTTCCAAAAATCCTCTGGAGGTGGCGATTTTGCAACCCTCAGAGCCTGTTCCAGGCTGTCCTTACCCTTACACGTTACAACACTCTATCCATCAGCGCCTAAATGAGGCTTGGATGAAGTTTCAGTTTTAAATGATTCAAGGGTGGATCTGGTTTTCATGTAACCAGAGGGTAATTTGGTGGGTTTTTTTCTTGCATGGTGAGGGAGGTGGATCTGGGGTCAGCTTTTTCGTTCTGATGCAACCCACTCCTGCTGAAAGGAGGGCTCTTTGCCCAGAAATGTGACTTCTTTTTTTTTTTTTTTTTTCAGTGCTGGAGGCAAAGGGAGGGCCAGGCTGTTTCTTCTGGCAGTGAGCTGCGGGGAAGTTTGGGAGGTGGTGAAGGGCACAGCTGTTTGTACAGCCATGGGACGGCTCAGTGTGCAGTGTGGAGCCATGTGGGGAGCTCAGAGCATCTCTAGGCTCGATGGGCTTTGCTGTCTCCTTCCTGGAGCCTCTCCTGGCTCCTGTCTGCACACCTTCCTGGGAGAGCTGGAGAGGAGCCAGCCCACTCCAGGCCTCCGATCTCATCCGCTGCTCATCCGTCCCTGCTTGCTGCTGGCTCTTCTCTGGGGCATCCAGCTCTGCCAGGCTGCAGCAGGGTTCATGTTCCATCAGAGAGCTTCCCTCTGCATCGCTGTGGGACCAAGTTCTTCCTCTCTTGCCACATCCCAGATGGGATAAGGATCAGTTTGTACACTCTGCCTCCCACAGCACGCCCCGGGAGGGGGCAGCTCGGGGAGGAGGAGATGTGGCTCACCTTGGTGACAGAGGACTTGTCTTTGGAGGGCTTGCCCCAGGTCACCTGTCCTTGTTCCCCTGCCCAAGTGTGCATGTGGACCTGGGACCCCACCAGATGCTTAACCCCGTGTCTTTGCCCATCCTTGGCAGGCTTTCCCAGCAAGGACTGAAGGTGCAGCCCCGTAGGGGGACACCTGGGGCATGCCACACAGCCTGTGCCACCGTTGGGAAACTCGCTGGCGCTGAGCGTGGCAGAGCCTCCGGAGTATCCCTGTGAGACCCGGGCTGGAGCAAAGCCCCTCCAGCCCTCCCTGCCCTGGCGGTTCCCTGTGCTGCCAGAGACAGGACTGAGCCAGGGAAGCCTTGTTTCAGCCCGTGCTGCTTGGGGATGGTGGCATTTGTGCTTGCTGTGCTCCTTCCAGCTGCCAGGGGGCCAGGAAGGTGTTGGAGGCAGCGGATGGGAGAGGCTGCTCCGCTGCTCTGTGGTGAGAAGAGGGCTGCACAAACCAAACCCCAGCCGCCTTCCCCGGCCCACGCAGGCAGGCTGGGGAGGACGAGAGAGAGGAGCAAGCAGCTGCAAGCATGCGTGGGCTGGAGGGTCCCGCCCGATCCTCACAGAGGCTGCCCTTTGCCCTAGGAATTCCCTGCATGCTTTTGTCCTTGATAAGCACCTCGCTCGCTCCGGGGCTCTCTCCACCGTGTGGATTTTAGGTATGCACTTTGTAACAGCAGCCCTGCCTCGCCAGGTAGTAACCTGCTGGTGTTCTGTGCAGGGAGGGTGAGCCCAGGGCACAGCCAGCTCTGCAGCATCCCAGAGGGCAGTGTGCTTGCAGTGTGGTGCAAAGGCAGGCCAGGAATACTCCAGCACCTTCCCTTGGGAGTTGTTGCCTGGTAAATGACCATGAAAACCCATTTGGCAGGTTTTCCCCCCACTGTGGTGGTCAAACCCTGCATCCTCTAAGGGCAGGATTAGCCTTCAACCCCACTGCCCGTGTCCTGGATGCAAAGACCTGAACTGTGATATGGGTTTTTACAGGCTAAAATAACCTGCTGTGTCACTAAGGAGATGAGCACATGGGTAAGGTTATGGCAGGGCATGCTCGTATCTGAGCTGCCAGACAGCTCCTTTCCAAAGGGGAGATGATGCCTCAAAAAGTCACACTCTTGCTTCTTTTAGGAAGCTTGTGTGTCCTTCCTTTGCAGCCCCAAAGAACTAGGGCTCCTTTCTGTACTCTTCACAACTTGATGAGCTTTGGAGCATTATTAGATTCATAGAATACCCTGAGTTGGGAGGGACCCACAAGGATCATAAAGTCCAACTCCTGGTTGTGCATGGGACACCTCCAAAATTCCTGGAGTGGTCAGTCTGGATGTGCCCTGTGCCAGGCAATGAGCAGGCTGCCACTGTCTCCCGGTGCACCCACAGTGCTGCATGGGAGCAGGATCCAAGGGGGATCCCACGTTCTTTGTGCTTTACAAGCCCCCCCAAAGCCAGTCCTCGTGTCTGCCTGGCCGTGGGGTTTGGAGAGAGCCCTGTCTCTCCTGATGCAGTTTAGTGCTGTCGGTGGCTGCTGTGGGTGATGAGCAGGTCACGTTTCTGTCTCGTTTTGAACTGCAGTAAATAGAAATGAAAGGCGAGACGATCCACACTGAGTGCAGTAAGTGGGGTTTAATTGGGATGAATTACATGCCAGGTTTGCAGTAATCTCCATCCTGCATTGCTCAGAACCATCATCTGCTTTGGAAATGTGACTCAGAAATGTTGCTATTTGATTCCCACGAGCATTTAAGAAACTATTTTTCCAGGAAGCAAAAATTCTTGGGTTTGGGTTGGGTTTTGGGTTTGGTTTTTGGTTGTTTTTTGGTTTTTTGGGTTTTTTTGCCTTGCTATTGCTGTTGTTTTCTCTTTGTTCTACGGCAGTAGGAGTCCTATCCCAGAATTTCCTCTGGGGAGGGAGGCTGTGAGGTGCTCCCTTACCAGTATCTCTTCAACTCCTTCTCCTTGCTTGGTGCTCATGCTCCAGCCTGCTTACAGCTGCCCCTTCCTGGGGATCCCTGTGGGGGAGACATTCAGCCATTTTGGGGGATCACAGAGGTAAATAAGGGGGTGCTGGCTGGGGAAACCTCCAAAGGAAGTAGTAAGAGGGGGCTGTGCTTACAGACTGCAGGCCTGGGACTGCCATCATGCAATAGGTGCTAACCCAGCTCTCCAGATGATTAAATCCACTTCATCTGTGCCCTTCCTTCTGCACTGCCGTGGGAATTCCAAGCTATCCACCAAAAATCCCCTTTGTTTTCCCTTTCTCGTAGTGGATATTCGTGAAATCAAAGAGATCCGTCCGGGAAGGAACTCCCGTGACTTTGACCGGTACCAGGAGGATCCGTGCTTCCGACCAGACCACTCTCACTGCTTTGTTGTCCTCTATGGCACAGAATTCCGCCTGAAGACCCTCAGCTTGCAAGGTAAAGCTCTCGTGGCCCTGGGGTTGTTCCACACAGGGTTGAGCCAGAATTCCATCCTCGCAGGACCCAAACAGCTTTGCTGCTTGGGGACAAAGAGAACTCCCATCTCTTGGGAGCTGAAGGAGGAGGGAGTGGGACATGCAGGGGCAAAAGGTACAGCCAGCCAGCCACATCCAACCCACAGGAGAGGAGGAGCAGGACCTTGGTAGGCAGAGGAGCCAGCCCCAGGGCATCTGCAGGGGGGAAAAACATTACCAGAAAGGGGATGAAGCAAGGAATAGGGCATATAAGGTGCTGGGGATAGTCCCAAGAGGTTTGGGTTGGTGATCAAGCCTGTGTGTTCCTTCTTCCCACTTCTCCTATGAATTTTCCACAGCCACTTCCGAGGATGAGGTCAATATGTGGATCAAGGGGCTGAACTGGCTGGTGGCAGACACTCTGAGGGCACCCACCCCCCTGCAGATTGAAAGGTGAGGAAAACCCCTCCTTTTCCTGCACTTGTTTTTTTTTCCCCTTTCGATCTGTTTGGACAGAAAAAGGTGAGCACAGTGATATCTCATTCCCTCTCTAAGCTCTGCTGACCCAGCACTTCTGCCTCTGCACTCCAGTGGCTTCATCCTGCTGACCCCAGAGTTTGATCTTATGCATCGGGGGAAGGATTTTTACCAGAAATGGATGTTTCCATGTGTGCACAGCCTGTACTATCTCTAGCACTTCAGTGCAGAGGCATTTTTAAAGCAGAATGAAAACAGGGTAGGCTGCCTCTGAAAGGGGGCAGGTTCTCTGGTGGGAAGGAGGGATGTGGGAGTGGATGGTGTGGCACTGAGCATCTCCCAGGGTAGGAGCTGGGGCTGAGTGTGTGCCTGTTTGTGCCTTCCTTCCTAGGTGGCTCCGGAAGCAGTTCTACTCCCTGGATCGCAACCGGGAGGACAGGTAAGGAGGGAGAAACTTGCAGGGTTTGAGCTGGAAGAGTTCACTTTTTACTTGAAACCCCAGCCTTTGGATTTTCTGTTGGGTTCTTTAGGCTTTTAATGCTCATTTCCAAGGAGCATTAATCCAAGTCCCAAACTTCCCTGGCCGATTTTCACTGAATTAAAGCATAAAAAAAAGCTCTCTTGTTTTCCTGACCTATTTCTCAGCTGTTTAGACCCAGTAGCACCTTGAGAGCCCATAGCTGTGAAACACCTTCCCCCCACCTGGCACCACCCAAGGAAGCAGACATCAAAGAGCCAAGAGGCAGCTCAGGGCACCCCATCAGCGTTGTGTTTATTGCTGTGTTCAGCTGGGTTGTGTTTATTACTCTCCACGTTCTGCTCTCCTTTACTGAGGCCCATGAGGCCATGGATCATCTCACTGCTTGGCCTGTGGGGCCCTTGGGTGAGCACCTAGTGCTGTCCTAGCAAGTGAAATGTCACGCTTGTCATGAGGAGGAAAGGGAAGGGAATGGGGTCATGACTCACCATGAGATAAGGGAGGGGACATCTTCCTGCTGGCGAGGTGAGTTCCACCGTGCTCTGCTCTCTGTCCCATTGCCATCACCAGTTTTCTAGTCACAGTGCTGGCTGCTAAGCTGCTCTTACTGAGCTGCTGTTGTTTGCCTCCTTTCAGCCATGGGACATGCTTCTCCCCTGTGATGTTAACTGAGCCCATTAACCTTTCAGCATCGATTCCCCTGTTAATGTGCCCCCCAGCTGCTGTGGAGCACGTGGGTCCCACCTGCCCCTTTTCCATGCTCTGACGTCCAGAGAGGGCTGGCTGCAGAACACTGGGCTCCAGAGCATCCTCTGCTTTGTCCTTGTTGTGTCCCTCCCAGGACAGGCAGCCAGGGGATAAACTGAACCTGTCCAGGAGCAGGGCAGGAGTTGTTGCAAGGGGAAGATCCTGCTGCATTGGATGTATTTGCCTTTGCAGTGATTTATACTGTGATGAGATTACAGCACCACTGGGTGCACGGGGATTTTGTGGAGGAGGGATAAATCCTCACAGAGGCATGAAGGGAAGAAGAGGAGCTTTAATCTGTTTCAGCTGCTCTGTATAAGCCACACACCTTTCAAATCCAGGCTTGGGTTGTATACACAGAGGTGACTGGGCACAGCATTTCCTAAGTCTGCAATGGATAGCACTGAGGCAGGTGCAGAGGTTTTGGAGGAGGAGTGCAGGAAAAGTGGAAATAATTGGTCTTTTTTTTTCTCTGGTTATGCAGTAAAACTGATGAAATGGCATGCCAACAGAACAAAAAGAGATTGTAGGTATAGATCTGTCTGCCCAAGGCAGACCAGCAGAGCTGATAGCCAGCCTGTTGCATCCCTGCTGTTTCTATTGATACCATCTTTCTATTAACAATTAGAATTAAGGCACCAAAATCCAATATATTCCTTACCTGTCAAACACAGGGAGAGGTTTCAGTGCAAAACCCTTAATTAGGAGAGCTGCTGCTCCAGCCCAGGCAGCAAGAGGAGCAAAACAGCAACAGAGGGGATGTGTGGAAGGGTTTGGGGTCTTCCCATTTTACAAGCATCCATGTGTTTTCTGCAAAGTAGAGGCTACAGTTACGGGACATACACATCTCCTGGATTAAATCCTGGCCCTTGTGAGGCATTTCAGCATTAAATTTGCTAAAGCTCAGGGTCACTGAGGTCTTTGCTTTTGCTTCTCAGCCTGGAAGTGGGTTTTCAAAGGGAACAGACAGTTCAAAACAAACAGTGAGTTCTGATTTTTAAAAAACAAAAAAAACCCAACAAAACCTCACTTGCACACCATCCTTGATCCTTTTTAGAGCAAACAGGGCTTTGGCAGCTGCAGAAATAATTCCCAGCATTTGTGTACCCCATGCCTCAGCCCTCCTTGTCTCTCTTTTCTGCCTTCCCTGGCTGGTGCTGGGACATCCCTTCCAGCAGATGGTGGCTGTTTCCACTGGCTGCTGGGCCTTGGGGTATTTGTTTTTCCAAGGGAGGTTAGGTGGAAAGAGGAGGATAACAGGATGCTGGGGTTTTTTTCCTAACTGCTGTGGAGGAGACTGTTTCACCTCTGTCCAGGAGAGCTGCCCATGGTTGGGAGCAGCATTTACAGCACTGAGGGCTGGCAGGGGAATGTTTCCATCCCCTGTGAGACAGCTGGGCCTCTGGCCTGTTTGTCATGAAACCTTAAAAAAGTTCCGTAGAAAAAAAAAATAGTTTATTTTGTTTTTACTTTCTAGCCCGAAAATACTACCAAGCTGTTTATCCAAGGTCTCCAGCACTTTTAACATGATGAATAACACACAATAAATAAAATCCTTCCCTACCCCGTCCTCCTCCTGTAGCCGAGAGGGAACTGCTGGTCACAGCTTTGACAGGGTTGGCTCTTGTCACATCAGCGAGCAGGGCTGTGGTCCAGCACCTCCTGTGAAACAGCTCAGCATCACCAGAGCTGAGTGTTGGCTCCAGCCAGTCTCCAGGGATGGCTGCTGCTGCTTCTGCTCTTCCAGCCCCTCCTACTCTTTTTCCATGAGCTTTTTTGCAGTCTCATGCTCTCACCAAGCAGGGATGCTGCTGGGCAGCCCTGGGGACTCAGTGTGGCCTGTCGGGGCTCCCGTGACAGCTGTTACAGGCTGTGGTTCCTGACACAGGAGGGCATCTCGCGTTGCACTCCTGGCTCACTCCACAGGTTTGCCTGACCCCATAGCCAGGACCCCCTGCCCAGGGGGTCACACAGCAGCCTGCACATGGCTGTGGATGCTGGGTGTGTTGGGGGAGGGCAAGGGCAGGATCCCCTCCCCAGAGCACTCACTCTGAGCCCCCAGGGTGACTTCACCTGCCCAGGGAGGTAGAGGTGCAGGGAGAGATGCTAGTGCTGAGTGTTGCTGACTGTACAGCCATGGGGGAAGGGGAGGCTGGGACCACTTCCCAGCTTCTTTTATCTTCTTTTTATTTTTCTGTTCTGCCAGTGAGTGGCTGGGCACTGCAAAGGCCTTGGATGGTGGGGTGCTGGCCTTGTGCACGGCCCAGAAGCCAGGCCAGGACCTGCTCTGGCCGTGTGTCCCGGTCCCCAGGGCTCTGAGCCCAGGAACAAGGGCTCTCTGTGTCCCGAGCCCTCGTCTCTGCAGTGCCTGACACCAGCCGGTTTCTCCCTCTCCATGGAGCTCTCTCCATCCCTCCTCCTTCCTGTGGTATTTGAGATCACCCTGCTTTCAGGGAAGAGTGTAAAAAAGATGTGGGTCACATGTGAATGCCAGCATGCGCTCCAGTTAAATCCTCTGTGCAGGACATCTTCCCTGGTATTTTTATATTTGCACCCCAAAGCCATAAGGATTTCCAGACTTGCCCTATGCTTTGTGGGATGGGGGAGCATCCTGTAGGATCCTGTGTTCCCACGTGCTCAGTGGGGGACAGAAGCACCATCTGTGATTGCAGGGGTGGACTCCCAGGACTTGCTTTTAAGGCAGCAGCTGCCAGAAAATGATTGGACACAGACCTCTCAGCTTCTAAATCCTGCAGATGGGAGGCATCCTCATTTTTCCTTGCTGCAGGGCTGTTGCCCCATGTGGGGACAGCTCCAGAACAGGCAAGGGCAGTCCAGAGCTTCTTCCTGCCTGTCTCTGCCTGCTGGGGTGGGGGGTCCTGCTCAGGAGTTTTCCCTGGTCTGGGAACCAGCACCTTTGGTGTGGAGGGCTTTGGGAAGCACAGCCACGCTGGCTGCTCCCTGCCTTGCAGCATGTGGGGCTGGGAGAGCACAGCTGGGCACGACGTGGCAGTGCTGTGGCTGGGGGCCGAAAATGTCTTTTTTCCTCTCCTTAAGATAAAATTAGCTGAGTTCTAACCACTTAGAGAGCCTGTCCTCCTCCAGCAGGCCAGGGAGTGGGTTTTGGAAGGGAGTTGGTCACCCAGTGTTCATGTTGGGGTACAATACTTGAAAAATGCTTTTTCCTGGTCGTTCATTTAAAGCAGTGGGTGTTGCCTGTCAGTTGTGGCACCAGCTCGAGCGGGCAGAGGCTGCTGGGCTCAGCCAGCTCTGTCAGCAGTTGTAGGAGCAGTGTTTGCAGTTCCCACTGACACACAGATATCTCTCTCTGCTCCCCACATCCTCCCCACTGTTCCCAGCATCGTTCTGGGGTCACACATCCATCCTTGTGTCACAGCTGATGTCGCTTTGGGCACGGCCTCTCTGTGCGTGTGGTGTTGCAGCCCCAGGGTGAGACCCCTCCATCCCAGACCTCCTGAACATGTCTCCCCTCTTTCCCCTGCCGAGCCAGGATCTCTGCCAAGGATCTGAAGAACATGCTGTCTCAGGTCAACTACCGTGTCCCCAACATGAGGTTCCTGCGGGAGAGACTCACGGTGAGTGTGTGACCCCTCCACTCTCCCCCTCAGCAGTCCATTGCCTGCCTTTGAGCAAAACCTGGTGGTTTAACTTCCAGGGAGTGTTTGCATATTGCAGAGCCTCCCAGCCTTTCCTGGGAGGGCCCCCACCCACGGTGGTGACTGAAGAGATGCCAGCTCCCACTGGGCACCGCACCCTGGCCCATTTGTGGCCAGCACCCTCTCCTTACCCCACCCTGCCTCCTACGCTCCCCTCACTGCTCCTGGCTCCACTCGTGGGCTGGTGTTGGTGGGGTAGAATGCAGACCAGCTACCAGGTCCTGCATCCTGGCTCTTGCAGCCCACTGCCACCGAGTGATGCTCTGCCAGCATCAGCACTGACCCAGGGATGAAGGGTCAGATCGTGATGAGCAGCTGTTCCCACCAGCACAGAATTCCAAGAGTGGTGTATCCAAAGGAGAGCACACACTTTGGGTCTTGCATTTTGCTTCAGATACTCTGGGCAAATCAAAAAATCAAATTATCCTTTTGTAAGTATTCAAGTAAGTGGTGACACTTTATCAGCGTGGTGGTGTCTTTGTGTGGGTGAGCCTGGGGAATCGTGGAACTCATTTTAGGGTGTGCCTGGGCACTGCTGGCCCCAGCAGAGACGGTGGCAGATCTGTTAAGAGTGGAAAAGCCCTCTAAAATCGAGTCCCACCATTACCCAGCACTGCCATATCTATTAAACCATATCCCCAAGTGCCACATCCACTTACTTTTTGAACACGTGCAGAGCTGGTGACTCCATGACTACCTGGGCAGCCTGTTCCAATGCCTGACTGCTGTTTCCATGAATTTTTTAAAATAACCAATCCAATCCTCCCCTGGAACAACTTGAGGCCATTATGCAGGAGGCAAAGTCTGAACAGGTTTTGGCCTTTTCTCCTTTTTTCCCCAGGGATACTGGTGTGAAGAGTCATTCCTTAAGCCATGCAGAGTTACCTGTGGCCCCTGTGAGAGCTCTGGGTTTGATTTCTCTTTCAGGATGTGGAGCAGAGGAACGGGGATATCTCGTACGGGCAGTTTGCGCAGCTCTACCGCAGCCTGATGTTCAGCGCCCAGAAAACAGTAAGAGCTGAATTCTCCAGGGGACAAAAGGGAAGGGAGAAACCATATTTGTTACTGGGCATTTTCACTTAATTGGCATTTTAACCCTGCTGCCCTCAGGGTGAGCTCACCTCTTGGGAGTAAAGAAGTTACTGAGTGCAAACCTAATGCTTGTGCTTCTTCTTTTGCAGATGGATGTCCCGTTCTTGGAAAGGTGGATAAATCTCTGTATTTTCTGGGGAAGGGGCTGTTTTCTTTTGTTCCATAACATGCTTTGGGGCCTGCAGCAGCATGTTGGGATGAGGCATTTTGCACTCCTTCTACTCCTGTGCTGCCTGTATTTCTGTGCTCTGAACAAGCACCATTGCTGTAGACACTTTATCTCAGAGCAGGGAGGGATCTCTCCCTCCCAACATCCCAGTGGGATCCAGCTCAGGTCAGTTGGTTGGTATGAAATTATCAGACCTTGAGCCATCTCCCAGGGATCATGCTCGTGGGGCACAGAGCCTTCCCCACACTGGCAGTGCCTCTGGTGCCGTTGCCAGCTGTGCCCTTCCCTGCCCTCTGCTCACCTTGGCTGTGATAGAAAGAGCTTGTATTTAGACACAGGACCTAATGAGTGAAAGACTTACTGATTTGTCCAGGTCATTCCCAATGGTTTCTTTCCTTTTTTTCCTATAATTGTAGAAGAGAGATGTCAGGACCCTCAACAGATCATCTGACTCTTCCCTCTGCCTAGGACAGCAAGCACTGCCCAGTCCACTTTGAATTTTGTGGTGCTAGTGCCCAGCATGGCCCTTGGCTGTCCATTGTGACTGACAGCAGTCATGGACCAGTCTTTTGAGATTGTCATCTACAAACAGTTCCCTTCTTCCTTCCCTGTCTCTTGCCTCCATGGGTCCATGTTCTCTGCATAGCAGTAGGTCTGTCCTGTCTGCAGTCACCCCTTAACTGCCCTGCACCTGTTTAGTTCTTTACACTCAGATATAAGCCAGACCCTCTTTTTTTTACTAATCCCTCCCTCTGATGGTTTTTGCTGCCCTTCACCAGAGTTTCATGTTATCATGCCCTTGTCAGTGTGAACCCTGTACTGCTCCTGGAGTAGTCCCTGGTTCTGAGGTGTGGAAATGTGTTTGCTCCTTCAGTGCTGCATGCTCGGGGCACATCTGGCTGCACGTGCCAGGCAGGTGGCAGATGGCACCTCACATGATGTGCTGCACTAGTGACTGAAGCTTCTCTCTCTCTCTCTCTGCTTGTCAGGGGTGGAGAAAGGTCTGAGCACTTCAGAGTGTCGCTGCTGGAGCTGCAGAAGTTTTTGCTGGAGTACCAGAGGGTGAGCTCACACACAGGCAGTGGGGAGTGACAGCGGGGGGCACAGGTTACATTAGGGGGCCAGTGCTCTGAGGGCAGCCTTGCTGTGGAGCTGGGATGATTTGGCTGCTCTGCCTGGCACAGCACATCCTTCTGGAGCAGGAGGTGGGGTAGGGGAGTGCTGGGGAGGGCAAACCTGAACTTGGCCACGTGCCCTGGCCAGAAAAGGAACCAGGAGATTTGGGAAGAGTGGGGGTTTCAGAAGGCAGGAACTGATCAGTGGAGGTTAACCCAGTCCCTGTGGCAGCTGCTTACCAAAGGTTTGCTGCAGCCAAGAAGTCATGTCCATCCTGTTGCTCAGGAGGTGTCAGCAGTTCCTCAGGAGTAGCTGGTGGATTCAGCTGCTGATTCTTCAATCTAAAAGCAGTCTTGGATCACTCGGCAAGCACAACATGCATGTGTAGACACACCAGCAGTGCACTGGTGGGCAGCACAGACCCCTTGGCTCCTGCCAGGTTCCTGTCTCGCTGCTGGTCTCCTTCAGGAGGGCAGGGTTGGCTGGCAAAAGCACTGCTGTGGCTCGTGGCTCCTGCTCTGCCCTGTCTCCCGCTGCCACCTCCTGCCTGGGGCCTGCAGCCAGCAGGGAGTTAACCAGTGGGGAGATGCAGTGTTTTGGTGGCTAATGAAAGAAACCCAGGGTGAGAGAGCCATAGGAAGCTGCTGGTGCTGAAGGAGGAGGGATGGCAGATGTGTTCAAAGGAGCTATCAGAGAGAAAAATGCACGGCATTGAGAAAATGAAACCCACTCAGAAGCAGGGCAGATTTCCTCCTTGTGTGCTATCCAGTATTTGTGCTGACAGTTGAGTTCCTGGCAGAGATGGTCTTGCATCAAAAACCACCTCCCTAATGGTTAAAGCTTCAAACTGCATGAGCTGTATGTGGTTTGCAGTAATACATTCTGAAATGGCTTCTTTTATGTCTCCCCTGGGCTTTGCAGGAGCTCTGGGCTGCAGATACCCTTCAGGTACGGGAATTCATGTTCAACTTCCTGAGAGACCCTTTGAGGGAGATTGACGAGCCCTATTTCTCCCTGGATGAAGTAAGACACCGTGAAGGTGGTGTGTGTGGAGTGGGGTGGCGCAGGGGATGACATCCCAGGCGTGATGTGTGCTATGGTGTGACAGCTCTCCTGTCAGTGCCTTTGCTGCAGGGTGGGGGTGCTGGAAGGGTCACAGCTCCTGTGAGCCCTGGGACATGGACATGGCTGGAAAAGGGAATGGCTTCTGGGCTGTCTTTTTGTGTGAGTGTGTGCAGCTGGGAGTACTCACCAGGCAGTTCATGTGTAGGAGGACAGGGGCTGCCTTTGGCTTAAGGCTGCCTTGGGGTATGTGAAGATCTCTTCAAAGCAGGATTTGAATAATGAATAAAATCAACTATAAATGACCATGTCAGTGGCACTCTGGACTAAGCCAAGGTCTCTTGATCCACATGGCCTTAGTAAGCTGTTGCCTGCCATGTGAGCTGCAAAATAAAGTACAGAGCCATTAATTTGTCTCTAGCTGGGTCAAAGGGTCTGGCATACAGATATCTGTCAGAGCTCAGTGGTTAGGTGGCAGTGCCCAAGCTGTGGTCACTCAGCACCCTGGCCCAGGTGTGCTGTGGGGCAGCCCTGGTCAGTCTGTGCTGGATGTCTGCTGCCACAGAACGGGAGATGTGTGTGAAGCTAAACCACAGCAGCTGGTTCCTCTGCATCATTAACACATTTCTGTTTCTTCCTGAGCAGTTTCTCACCTTCCTGTTTTCCAAAGAGAACAGCATCTGGAACTCACAACTGGACATGGTGTGTCTGGAGAGCATGAACAACCCTCTCTCCCATTACTGGATCTCTTCCTCGCACAACACGTAAGGACAAGGGGAGGGCTCTCTCCACCCAGCTGCTCTCAGCATCCTTTTCTCATGCCAGAGTGGGAGTATCCTGATTTTGTCTGATTCCAGTGATGGGTCAAATAGGCTTTTCCAAACCAAGGCCAGTACATCAGAGACCTTCCTCTTGGTGCCCTACTCCTCCCTTCTGTCGTTTAGCCATGAGCATGTTTTGCTCAGACATTGTCAGCAGCACACATCTGCACAGGCCTTCAGGTGCCTTCATGTCCTGAGCTGTCACTCTGGTCATTTCTCACCATTAGCAATGTCATTCTCCAGAGCCTCTCAGGACAGAAGTGATAAACCCCATCAGGCTGAAATTGGCCATTTTCTGCTCTCTGCTGCTAGAATAATTTTGCAGAAGCTGCTTTCTGTGCAGAAGGGATCTCGCTGTGCTCTGCATTCATGCTAACCCAAATTTAAAGGACTGAGAGGCTGAGCAGCCCTGAGGGCAGGCAGTGAGATCCTGTCTGCCTGTGAGAGCTCTCAGGCCTGCTCTCAGACTGCAGGGGGCTCTTTCACAGAACCACAGGGTTGGAAGAGACCTTCAAGATCAAGTCCAACCCTTGCCCCAAACATCTTAGCTAAACCATGGCACCGAGTGCCACATTCAGTCTCTTTTTGAGTACATCCAGGGATGGTGCCTTCACCACTTCCCCAGGCAGGCCATTCCAATATTTAATCACTCTTTCTGTAAAGAACTTCTTCCTAATATCCAGCCTCTATTTCCCCTGACGCAGCTTGAGACTGTGCCCTCTCATTCTGTCAGCTTTGTGGCACCAGTGCTGATATTGCTGTCTGAGATTATCTCAGGAGCTGGACCTCACAGGAGTGCTGGCAGCCCCTTGCAGCAGGGGCAGAGCTGAACCCCTCACCAGGGGAAAGTGGCAGGTGTGGAGAAACGCCACTCCCGCCATTCCCACGTGGCAGAGGCAGGTCCACAACGTCCCAGCAGACACCTGTGCCCCCGGTGGGCTTGTCCCTGTGCTGACGTGTTGTCTCACCTGGAAGGTACCTGACGGGGGATCAGTTCTCGAGCGAGTCCTCGCTGGAGGCCTACGCCCGCTGCCTGCGCATGGGCTGCCGCTGCATCGAACGTGAGTACCCAGCCCTGCCCCTTCTGCCTCTGCCATCACAGCAGCTTGTGGTGCTCAGGGGAGCTTTGCAAGGAAGGCAGAGCTGAAGGCTGGCGTGGCCAGTGGCAACATTAACACCGTGATGTGTAGAAAGAGCCGAGGCTCTTTGCTTTGTGTGACTGGGTGATTTGGGCCCGAGGTTTTGATCCCACAGAAGGATCAGGGCTTTCACTGATCACCTCACTCCTTTATTGCCTTTCTGTACATTTCCCAGCAGCACCTGGCTCTGTCCATCTCATGTCCATGTCTTGCCTCTGTTCCAGCCTTTGGGCTAAGTTTCCCCTGTGGGTCTCTTTCAGTGGATTGCTGGGACGGTCCCGATGGCATGCCGGTCATCTACCACGGGCACACCTTAACCACCAAGATCAAGTTCTCTGATGTCTTGGTCACTATCAAGGAGCATGCCTTTGTCACCTCTGAGTGAGTACAGCAGGACTTCAGCTAGCAGAGCTGAGAGAGGGTGGAGCCCAGGCTATAGCAAAGTGAAGTGACTTCATCCGGAGCTGCAGCACAAGGCCTGGATGTGGTGGGAATAAAGCATGTCATATCTCCTAGAGAAAGGGAGATTTCTCCCAGAAAAATATTGTGGGAGGGAGGGCTTTGGATAAACCCCAGTAGTTTGCTAGTCCTTCTCCACCCTGTGCAGTCCTGAAGGGTGGCTGCACTGGGTACTGAGTGCACAGATAGCTCCTCGAGGGTGCAGAGGCCAGGCCTTGAGACAGAGTTCAGAAGTCTCATCCAGATCCTGGGCTGGCTTTGATGGCTCTGCTCCTTCTCCCAGTTTCCCTGTCATTCTGTCCATTGAGGACCACTGCAGCATTGCTCAGCAGAGGAACATGGCTCAGAATTTCAAGAAGGTCTTTGGGGACATGCTCTTGACCAAACCAGTGGATATTTCTGCTGATGGCCTTCCATCTCCAAACCAGCTCAAGAGGAAGATTCTCATCAAGGTGAATTCCCTTGCCCAGCAAGGCTCCTCAGTGAGGGAATGGGGCTGAAGACAGCTGCCTTTGGAATGGGGTGGTTGGCAGTGTAGGGGTGGAAGTGGAAGCCTGATGCTAAGAACAGCTGGACACCAAAAAGCTCTCTTGCTTCAGAGAATCTGCTGGGAAATGAGCTCAACAGCTGGGTGCTGCCTTTCTTTGAAGGCATGGGGGTGTTGGTATTTCTGCTTCAGAAAGTACCTTTGGAAAGAAGGGGAGGACTTCAGTGCTATTTGATGACCTCTGTGGCATGGGGTCCTGTTTATTTTAATCTGGAGGACCCTATTGCAGCAGACCTGGGCTTTCAGGACTGTTCACCAGGAAATCTATGCTGCTTTTTGGGTGCCTGCTCCCCACAAGGTGCCTGACCTCCTCTCTCATCCCACAGCACAAGAAGCTGGCAGAGGGCAGCGCTTACGAGGAGCTGCCCACGTCCGTGATGTACTCAGAGAATGACATCAGCAACTCCATCAAAAATGGCATCCTCTACCTGGAAGACCCCATCAATCATGTATGTCTGTGCCACGGTGACCCAGTCCTTGCTCTGAGGGCTCCATCAATGACCTGGTGGCTCTGTCAGGTGCTGTGTGTGCTGGAAGGAAAGGCTGTGGTGCGAATGATTGAAGAGGCTCTGGTCTGTCTGGTTTCTCAGGTGTCCTTGAAGGCTGAGGGTGTTTTATGCTGGCTCTCTCTGTGCTCTTCTCTAGGAATCTCCTGTGGGCTTTTGCTAGAGGCAGAAGGCTGAGCTAGAGGGAGCTCTGGGCCAAGGCACTGCAGCTTGTGATTTGTGCTGCAGGAATTTGTGGAGATGGCTGCTTCCAGCCCTGCCTCCTGCCAAGTGCCTGCACACCTGACACACCTAAGCAGGGGTTTAGCTTTGTAAAGGACCGAGTGTTCATCGCTGTGTGCATTTACTCACAGCCCACCTTCAGCACCTTTACTCAGCTGAGGGCCTGTCTGTCAAAGCCACGTGCAAATGGAACAGGGTTTTTTAAAGAACAGCAAAGTTCAATGGTAAATCCACATAACTGTCACTGATATCTTCACCTCAGATTGCCCCTGTGCTGAGTCCATTTTCTTTTTGCATTGATTTGCTCTTCGTTTGGTCATCTCCTTTTATTAAGTGTTGGAGTTGTTTGCAGTGTGATTTGTCACATGCGGGGTTTTTTGCTACTGGTAAATCCGTGTCTCAGTTCTGGGGGATGTCTTGGAAGCTCTGTGACTCACTAGAATCAATTTTGGTGGCTGTTCTTCACAAACCTGATCGTCCTTCCCTGCTGGTCAGGAAGAGATGATCCTGTGGGTGGGTGGTAGGCAGTTTGGTGCTTCCCCAGGGGTCTCTTTGCCAGAGTTTGTTTCCTTGCAGGAGTGGAACCCACATTACTTTGTGCTGACCAGCAGCAAGATCTATTACTCTGGGGAGACAACCAGTGACCAAGGAAACGAGGATGAGGAAGAGCAAAAGGAGGTGAGGGCTGTCCTGTGTGACTGTGAGTTGTTCCTTGAGGAAAGGACTTGACTGCCCAAGGGGCTGAGCATTGCCATTGCCAGCTGACATCAGGGGGAGATCCTGTGGTGGGAAGGATGGGAGCTGCTTCGGGAGCTCCCTGGCCCCAGCTGGAAGTTCCCTGAGAGAAGCAGAATCCAGCACCGTGAGCCTGCCCCCAGTAACCCAAGACGATGGCTTTTTTCCCCCTGCCAGGTGAGCAACAGCACTGAGCTTCACTCCACGGAGAAGTGGTTCCACGGGAAGCTGGGAGCGGGACGTGACGGGCGGCACATCGCAGAGCGGCTGCTGACGGAGTATTGCATCGAGACCGGGGCCCCCGACGGCTCCTTCCTCGTCAGAGAGAGCGAGACCTTCGTAGGAGACTACACCCTCTCCTTCTGGTGAGGGCCCCAGCACCAGTCCACTGCTCTGTGTTGCTCCAGGCGTTTCCTCTTGACGTATTCTTCAGTGGTGGGCTCCCATTCCTGGGTGGCCTATGAGCAGTTTCTCCCCTGTTTCTGTGCCCTCCTGTCAGCTCCCTGTCCCAGTGCAGAAGCCTCGGGTCTCTTGGGATCGTTACGCAGTCACTCTCCTGTGGGGCAGGAATGCCGCATCAGGCTGGAGCTGTGCCTGAGGCAGGTGCAAAACCTCCATGGACAGCCCTGGCTCACCCCATGCCGTCCCTCGCTGTTCCACAGGCGCAATGGGAAGGTGCAGCACTGCCGGATCCACTCGCGCCAGGACGCCGGGAGCCCCAAGTTCTTCCTGACGGATAACCTGGTGTTCGACAGCCTCTACGACCTCATCACCCACTACCAGGAGGTGCCACTGAGGTGCAATGAGTTTGAGATGAGGCTGACAGAGCCGGTGCCGCAGACCAATGCCCACGAGAGCAAAGAGTGAGTGCATGTGTGTGTTCACTGGGCAGCCAGGACACTGTGGGAAGCTCTCCCAGATCTCTCCTCCGCCATTCCTCCCTTGCTGGAGCTTTCTGGTCCCCACTTTCTCCCCATGGAGCTCTGTCACAGCAGCCATGCTGGCCAGCTTCGTTGTTCATGGAGCTGAATGTCATGGGGGCGCGGTGCAGAGCACAGAGCTGCTGGGTTTGGTTGGGATGCCCTCACCCATGCCACACCTTACCAAAGGGCTCTGATTCTGCCTGCCCCATTGCAGGCATCTGTCTTCCCCCGGAGAACCTGAGGAGCTTTTTAGGGGCTGGAGGGGAAGCCACGTGCTGTGGCAGACGTGTGGGACGGGCTGGGTGTGCGTGAGCTGTGCACAGCGATGTTTCTCCTGGCAGGTGGTACCACGCCAACCTCACGCGGGCCCAAGCCGAGCACATGCTGATGCGGGTGCCCCGCGACGGAGCCTTCCTGGTGCGCAAGAGGAGCGAGCCCAGCTCCTACGCCATCTCCTTCAGGTGTGTCCCTGGGACGAGGGCTGCTGGAGGTGGAGCTGGGGTGCTGCCGTGTGGGAGAGAGCAGAAGAGGTGCCATCAGCCAGACGTGAGGACTCCTCTTGCTCTGGGATGGCCCTTGAATAAGTCCTTGAGATCCTGCTCTTCCTCCCGTCTTCCAGTGGGAGATGGCTGTGCTCGGCCACCGCACCGGGGGCACCTTTACCCTGGTGTCTTTGTTTTGGCAGAGAACTTCTCTTGCCAAGTGGCTTCTCCCTGTGTTTCCTCCCTGCAGGGCAGAAGGGAAGATCAAGCACTGCCGGGTGCAGCAGGAGGGCCAGACTGTGCTGCTGGGGAACTCTGAGTTCGAGAGCCTGGTGGACCTCATCAGCTACTACGAGAAGCACCCGCTGTACCGCAAGATGAAGCTGCGCTACCCCATCAACGAGGAAACCCTGGAGAAGATCGGGACAGCGGTGAGTGCAGGAGCCAAAGAACGATGGACAGGTCATTTTTGAGCTGCTGCCTTGAGGTGGTGGTGTGTGAGCCATCTCTGTGCTTTGCAGCCCACACCACTTGGGGCCTCCTGACACTTGAGTGGTGTTTGGTGCTGCCCCTCTGGGCCATGCTTGGGCTGCTGTTAGTGTTGTCTGCAGGGTCATCTTTGGTCTTGTGCCTTCCTGGGGCACTCTCCCCAAGGCAGGGAACCTTTTCTCCTGCAGTCACTGCTGTAACCACTGTCCCTTTGCTTCCACAGGAGCCAGACTATGGAGCCCTGTATGAGGGACGCCATCCTGGGTTCTATGTGGAAGCCAACCCCATGCCCACCTTTAAGGTACATTCTCACTGTTTGGCACAAAACAAACTGCAGGGCTGGAGGGTTTAGCCAGGGTCTTTTTATTTTCCAAGAGCTCTATTAGTTTGCACACTCATTTCTAGACCATGAAGAGAGAGAGACAGTGGAGGTTGAACCTCCAGGTTCCCAGGCTGGGCTGCCTCCTGTTCTGAGCTCTCCAAACTGGGACAGAGGGGAGAGCCTGTGTGGGGCCATATCAGACTTGTGAGCTCTGCTTTGGCATAAATGGGGGTCTTGATTTGCAAAGTGTCACTAGGGTCTGGCATCCTCTGACAGCAGGGCTGGATGCTGCCAACACATGATGTGCCTCACAGCCCCCCAAAAAACACATCTGTGGTGGGATTCTCATCCTGTGGGTTTGTTGTCCACATGTCCATCCCCTGCCCAGCCTCATGGAACCCCTCCTCATTGCAGTGTGCAGTCAAAGCCCTGTTTGACTACAAGGCACAGAGGGAAGACGAGCTCACCTTCACCAAAAATGCCATCATCCAGAATGTGGAGAAACAGGAAGGAGGCTGGTGAGTTGGTCCTGAGCCTCCCTTTTCCATTGGTGATATGGTCAACCCTTGCTGTCACCATCCACAGAAAGGTGTGTCCACTCTAGGAGCGGGTCTGTCTGGGGATTATCCAGGACCTGCAACCTCAAAAAAGCCTCACAAACCCTAAAAGTAGATGATGGAAGAGCTGCCTGTTCCCCTCACTCCCACTCAGAATACTGTGGGGTCCCGTGGTGGGTGCTGACATTGCCCCTTCCCTCCCTTCCAGGTGGAGAGGAGATTATGGTGGCAAAAAGCAGCTGTGGTTCCCTTCCAACTATGTAGAGGAAATTACTAGTCCCACCAGCCTGGAGCCAGAGCAGGAGGTGAGTATGGCCATGAATGCAGCAAGGAGGGTTTGTGCCCCCCGAGCCTGGCTCTCTGCCCACCATCCTGCTGTGCTTCCTTCCCAGCAGCAGCTGGATGAGAACAGCCCCCTGGGAGACCTGCTCGGAGGCGTCCTGGACGTGCCCTCCTGCCAGATCGGTGAGCCAGGGAGGGAGCGTTGCAAAGGCCCCTTGAGGCTTTTCAGCCCCTCACTTTTATTGCTTCCCGGGCTCCATCTGTTGCCTCCAGTGGCCAGAAACGGGAGTTTCCCGTAGCTGTAGAGTGTGCCAGGGTAGCCATGAGTCCCTGTGCCTTTCTTCTCCTTTCCTCCCTGCCAAGGGCTTGGCTCAGCCCCTGCTGTGACCTTGCCCTCTGCTCCCTGTGCCACGCAGCCATCCGCCCCGAGGGGAAGAACAACCGGCTCTTCGTCTTCTCCATCAGCATGTCCTCGGTGTCACGCCTGTCCCTGGACGTGGCAGCTGACACGCACGAGGACCTGCTGGACTGGGTGAAGAAGATCCGGGAGGCAGCTCAGACAGCTGATGCCAGGGTGAGTCTGGGAAGCGCATGGCAGGGGAGGAGGCGTCTCCTGACTAAGTGCTGGGTTTTCCAGGAGCTGAGGAGCAGGTGGAGGCCGGTGGGGTCAGGGTGGTGACAGCCTGTGATGGCTGGCAGAGCAATTACAGAGATGGCAATGCCAGAGCGATCTCGGACAGTGTGGCAAGGCGTGGTGGCCACATGGCTTGAGAGGTTCAGGCCGGATATTTGGGAAGACAACTGCATATTTAGACAACTGGGCGGGTGCTACCACCTCAGGAAGTAGGGGATGTCCATCTGTGGAGGGTGGCAAGGCCACAGATACCCAGTGCTGGTACCACAGTGCCAGTCCTGCTCCGGGCAGGGTGTAGGATCTACCCAGGCCTATCCACGTGATGTCCCCCACGCAGACCTGGCAGATCTGGTGGCAAATAGTGAGGGTCAGTTTATGACTTTGGTCATTCACCATCACTGCTCCTACCTGGCCTGACACCTCTCTCACCTTCTCTTGGCAGCTCTCTGAAGGGAAGATGATGGAGAGGAGAAAGAAGATTGCCCTGGAGCTTTCAGAGCTGGTGGTCTATTGCCGACCTGTGCCCTTTGATGAAGAGAGTGAGCATCTGCTGAGCTGGTGGCCATCACAGGCAGTCACTGGGGCATTACAGACATGTGGTGTGCCCCACGGGGCTGCTTTGGCTAGATCTCAGCAGAGGCTAGGTGTCCAAAACAGTTTACCTCGGAGCTCTGGGTAGCTCCAGAGGGTACAAGTTCCCTTCCCTATCCCTCTGTTGCTGGGGTCTATCAGCACTCAGAACGGCTGCTGGGGCAGTGGGGCTGGGGAGCATCGTGCCTGGGCAGTGGGAGCTGTGTTGGTGCTCTCAGTCATTGGTGTTGGGGACCTGGCAAACTCCCACTGGGGCAGAGCAGGGTCTGCATTGCCCTGGTGGCTGCGCCAGTGGTGAGAGGATGGCATTAGGAAGGAGCTGGGGTGGTTAAGTGTCAGCAAAGGGAGAGTGCTCCTGGCTTACACAGTGCTGTCCCCTCCCAGAGATCGGCACAGAGAGGGCCTGTTACCGAGATATGTCCTCCTTCCCCGAGACCAAGGCAGAAAAGTACGTCAACAAGATCAAGGGCAAGAAGTTCCTGCAGTACAACCGCCTGCAGCTCTCCCGCATCTACCCCAAGGGCCAGCGCCTCGACTCCTCCAACTACGACCCCCTGCCCATGTGGATCTGTGGCAGCCAGCTGGTGGCACTCAACTTCCAGACCCCAGGTGAGGGTTGGCTGGCTCCCTGTGCCTCCTCCGAGTCACTGCTGAGCCCTTGCTCCTGGCAAATGGGGGGCTGGGAGGGGCTCTGGCTCTTGGAAGGGCTCTGCAGGCAGTGAGACCTGGGTTAATATGCTCCGGAGGGCTGGGCTGAGCCAGGGAGCTGGACTGAGGCTGGGGATTGTGCCATGAGAACAAGATGAAATGGAGAGGAGGCAGGGAGTTCTCCCCTGGTGATAAGCCAGGGAAGGTGCCAGAGGGGATGGT
The DNA here is from genome assembly GCA_013396955.1 of Regulus satrapa. Classification (NCBI taxonomy): domain Eukaryota; kingdom Metazoa; phylum Chordata; class Aves; order Passeriformes; family Regulidae; genus Regulus; species Regulus satrapa. Next base: position 146,822 of record VWZN01005432.1, on the reverse strand, counting down.
GCAGCCCCAGGCTTGGGACACCAGCTGGTTGCATGGTCTGAGTCCAGCTGGCTGCTCTTCTTGCCTTTCCCCAGCTTCTATTCCTGCTCCTGCTGTGCAGTCCAGCCTCCCTTTCCCTGGCCTTTGCCAAACCCTGCTGTGAGCCTGTTCAGCTCACCGACACACCAGCAAACGACCTGCCTCTTTTTTCCTGCCGGCTTTTTCATTCCTTCTGTGAATTCAAGCATCTCACTGGGCTTTTGGCAAACGCTACAGTCAGCACAAGGAAAGCTGGAAAAAGCAGGAGGAAAAGAGGGAGGTGGCCCATGGAGCACTGGGTAGTTGGGCAGATCGTGCATGAGGGAGTCACTTCGTGGCCCCGACATGTGCACAGGCTGCAGTGGGGACACGTTGCTCTGCATTGCCAAGGAGTGAGCCAGGTCCTCTTGCCAAGGGCTTCCTGTGAAGCATCAGTGATGGGGGTGATGATCGAGCCTGTGAGAAGGGTGTGCACAGGGTCTCCTTCATCTCCTGTATCTCCTGCCTGTGCTCTCCAGACAAGCCCATGCAGATGAACCAGGCCTTGTTCATGTCCAGTGGCCAGTGTGGGTATGTCCTGCAGCCAACCAACATGAGGGATGACATCTTTGACCCCTTTGACAAGAGCACGTTGCGAGGCACAGAACCACTCTCCATCTCCATTGAGGTCAGTACCTCCTCCTGCTGTGGGGAAACACAGGGTCAGACATCAGTGCTTCTACCAGATTTGGGGTGAGAGAATGGTTTTTCTGGGTCCTAGCTCTGCCTGCGGCTGCTCCTCACCAAACCCTTCAGCCCTGTCCCACAGCACAGAGTGGGAGAGCCTCACTGAAGAGGAGCACTCGGGTGCTGCTGAAGGTGCCTGGAGAGGAGCAGCAGGACAGGACTCCTCCTGTCCGGGTCTCAGAGCCAGCAGGTGGCATCCACGAGCCACAGAGGTGGCATCCCTGTCCCCAGAGCCTGGCGGGGACTGCTAACGACACAGGAGCTGTGCCTTGTCCCCTCCTTGTCATTCCATTGCTCCAGGCTCCTGTTTCCCCCTCCTCATGGCCCCTCTTGGGAAGATGCTTGAGGTCAGGGCAAACTCTTCAGGCCATTTCTGTATTGTGATGATAAGGGGAGGGGAGCTGAGGGTGGGGGATGACAGAGGATGGGCTGTGGATGCTTGATGAGTTGGTTTTTTTTTATTTCCCTAATGGTGGAACTGCGGCTGGATTGTTCCTGTGTCTCAGAGCTCTCAGAGCTGCGCAGCAGAGGCTCTGCAGGGGCATGGGACAGCTCTCCAGCCGAAGCTCTTTGCTTTGGGAGGCTGTACCAAACCAGCTGGCTCTCGTGTTTGGACCAGTGGGGTCCAGTAGCTTGTACAGGCGTTCCCTGTGGTCTTGGAACCAAGCTATGGGTCAACAGTCTCCTTTGCCAGTGCCCTTCTCTCATGTAAACCTTGGGGAGGATGCAGTGGAGATCCTGCCTCTAGGTGCTCAAAGGTTTCTCTGTGGCCACCTCTGTTTTGGAGTGCTCCCATGTAAAAAAGCCACAGCCCTTCTCTGTGAGGACACCCTATCATGTACCCTCTGCACCACGGACCCCATGCCCACTGTCTCCCTAAAAATCTCTTGCCCCATCTGTTTTACCAAGCTCTTCCTGCACCTCAGGATGCAGCTGCCACCACCAGGTGTCAAGAGTCGTGGTGCCACAGCCAGTCACTGTCACCTTTAAGAGACAGGCTCAGCCTCTCTTTCTCTGGCAAAACTGCCTCCTGTCCTCACCAAAGCCAGCTTTCCTGGATGGAGAAGCCATCTCGAGCCCAGCATGACTCAAAGCACATGATCCAGCGTTGGCAGCAGGTCCTTCCCCTGCACCAGCAGCGTGCTGCCAGCACGCTGGAGCGACATATGGCCACGGGCAAGAGGGAGCTGGGACTGCTTTCTGCTGTGAGGAAAGGGGAGTGGAGCACAGACTGTGCTGCAGACACGAGGCAGAGCACTGGTGAACAGCAGCTCCTTTTCCTCCTTGCACCAAGGCAGGAGGGCTGAGAAGTTTTGATAAAGATGAGGGGGTCCAGTGCAGTGCTCCTGGCAGGGAACAGTGCTCAGCTGGGAGCCCAGCTCCAGCTTGGCAAGCCGGGGAAGGGATACTGTGGCCCAGGTCTGGCTGTGTTGGCAACAGGAACAGTTTAGCTGCTTTGTTTTATGGCTTACAAGTTGTAAAAATCTTGATTCTGGGGCTCAAGAACGCTATAGCTGCTTCCAGGGGTGGGAGCTATTTCTCTCCGAGATGCCAGGCTGGGCTGGCTGTTAGTGCTGCTTCTCTCTCTGATTAGCAGAACCAGGGTGATTTATTTGGGAAGAAAATGTCTTGGTGTGCAAACACATTTTTTCCCCTTTGTTCCTGTCTCTTACCAAGTCTCTCCTGCTCTCTGCTCAGGTCCTGGGGGCCCGGCATCTTCCCAAAAATGGAAGGGGAATCGTTTGTCCTTTTGTGGAGGTGGAGGTGTCTGGTGCTGAGTATGACAATGCCAAGCAGAAAACAGAGATTGTGGGTAAGTGTGATGGGGAAGGGAAGGGAGAGGGGTTGCACCAGCACTCCTGATCCTGGTGTGAGCCGTGGGCTCTGCAGCAAAGCCTGGCAGCTGCTTCTTGCCCTTGTGCTACCCCAAGCCCAGCATCAGCCATGGGGGCAGTGGGAGCACTCAGTGGGGCTGCCCACTGACAGCTGTGTGTGCCCACTGTGTTTTGTGAGCAGCTGACAACGGCCTGAACCCTCTCTGGACCCCGAAGCAGTTCCACTTTCAGGTCAGCAACCCTGATTTTGCCTTTCTCCGCTTCGTGGTGTACGAGGAGGACATGTTCAGCGACGAGAACTTCCTGGCTCAGGCCACCTTCCTGGTGAAAGGCTTGAAGACAGGTGAAGCACTCGGGACAGCGGGGAGGGGGATCATGGTGGTCCTCACCAGTTCACAGTGTTAGCCAGGGAGATGCTGAATTTCAGGGGAAGGTGTTTTTGGGCCTCAGGCTGGCTCGGTCCCTCCTGTCCCCATGACAGGTGCCATCCCCAACCAGTTAAAAGAAGGCAAAGCCATTTGCTAAGAGTCCTTGGGACCACCTGCCACTTTAAGGGAAATTTGGGGGTTTGGAGAATCATAGAGTCATAGACTGGTTGGGATTAGAAGGGACCCCAAAGGCCACCTTGTTTCAGCCCCACCACCATGGGCAGGGACACCTTCCACTATCCCAGGTTCTCTGAGCCCCATCCAACCTGACCTTGGACACTTCCAGGGCTTACACAGCTTCTCTTGGCAGAAGAGAAAAAGGGTCTTGTGGGAGAAGGACCCCCTTGAGTTCTGTGCCAGGGCACTGACACCACGGCTGTCTCTGCTCTAGGTTTCCGAGCTGTTCCCCTGAAGAACAACTACAGTGAGAACCTGGAGCTGGCTTCTCTGCTTGTCAAGATAGACATTTTCCCTTGCAAGGTGAGACTGGCTGCACACACGAGCAGGTGACCGTGCTGCAGGGCTGAGGAGCAGAGCCAGTGAGCCCAGCCTTGCCCTGCCCCCTCTCCTGCTCCAGTTGGGAAAGTGAGGCTCGGTGGTGCCTGGCCTGAGTGCCTGTGGATGGCTGAATTCCCAGTGCTGCTCCATAGTGATAGCCAGCAGGAAAGCAAGCACTGGGTTTGCCTCCTGCAGCAGTCAGGCTGTTTCAGGCAGGGTCCTGCTTGCTCTGTGTTTGACTTGCCTGGAACTCCCTTCAGCAAAAGCTGGAGGAGGCAGATTTGTCACAGTGCCTGTCCGTGCTCCAAGGACATTGCAGCTCAGGAGCACGGAGCTGGCTGGCCTGGGGCTGTCCCTGCTGGCATAAACGGAGGGCAGGGCTCCTTCTGAGACAGATGGTTCTTTTATTTCTTCATTGAAAATGGTGCTGGTGGGAGCCAGCGATGGCTGTTAGAGCAGCTGCGCCTTGCAAACCCCAAGCCCCCAGGAGCCCTGGACACGCTGCAGGGGCAGCCAGGGCCCTGCACCACAACTGCCCTTACCACACGATGTATGCCTTGAAATCACAACCCTTGACTACAGCATTTCTTTCCTCATCCAAGCAGGAAAATGGCGAAATAAACCTCTTCAATGCTTCATCCCTACGGCAACGAGCAGGGGATGGCTCCAGCCAGCTGCTGGCAAGCAGAGGCAGAGAGGGGTCCTTTGAGTTGCGGTACCAGCAGCCTTTCGAGGATTTCCGTGTGTCCCCAGAACAGCTCGCCGACCACTTCGAGAGCCGGGAGCGAAGGTGAGGCCAGTGCTCATCCAGCTCTTCCCCTGCAGCACAAGGCCCCCCTGCGTTTAGTCTGGAGGCAGATGAATGCAGCCTCCCCCTAAACTGAAGTGGAGCTGCAGCCTTGGTTGCTGCGTGCAAACCCTAAATTTGAGCTGCGAGTTGTGCCAGTGCTTGTGGGAGTCACAGCTGTGGGAGCGGGGTGGGGCACCACAGCTGGTGCCTTTACCCCCAGCCATGGGGGATGTGGCTGAGCCTCCACCTTCCCTCCTGTGGGCAATTTGAGAGAAGCAGAGCATTGTCCTTGGTCGTGCCACGGTGAGGCTGAGCTGTGTCCCCTCTCTGTGCCCCTTTCCAGGGTACTGCGGAGGACCCGGGTCAACGGGGACCGGCTGTAGCCCTTCCCGGCGGGGAAAGCACCTCCAGTGCTTGTGAATCTCACAGCACGCTGTGAACTGGTTTCTATGGAAACGGCACTGCTATGGCCTACTTTCAGGCAGCTTTTCCAGTTTCTCTGCTGAAGTGTGTTCAAGTGGAGAACTAAAAAAAAAAAAAAAAAAAATTTAAAAAAAAAAAATTGGAAATAAACCTTAACCAACCCCAAGCGCCCACCAACCTTCACCACGAAGCCCTTAAAAGAAGCGTGTCGGTGCGGACGAGCTGCCAGAGGTGAGAGACCAAACTGTCTATAATCACAAGAAGAGATCTAAAAAATCCCCATCCAGCCTCTGCGTCACTGCTCTGCCTGTAAGCCAGAGTTCGTGTGCAGCTGCCGGAGCCTGTTTGCAGCCATCCTGTGCTGTGTCCATTCCCGGAGCTCTGGGCCAGGCGTGACTGCAGCGACCACAGCAGCACCTCTGTCTGTCCTGGTGACACCAGATCTGACCTGTATAGCCACTGCCGAAGGGTCCAGTAGTGAAACTCTACATTTAGAGGCCCGCTCTAGCTTTAAACGACAATAAAAGTGTCAGTATTATGTGTGTGCTGGCTCAGGTGTCTGGTGCTCTGTGCCCTGCCCACCGGGGCAGAGCTGAGGTGCAGCCATTCCTGAGGGGAGATGGCACTGCTCCCTCCTTCCTCCTGGCTTTAGGGGAGGAAAAGTAACCAGGAACAGTCCCTGGTTTTATGCTCTTCACTCAAAAAGGTAAAACAGAGTTATGTTCTCCAGCTCCGCCTGTGCTCCTCTGGGGACGGAACTCTGGGATGAAGAGTGACCCTTGGGGCAGAGGTGTCTGGGCTCAGGATCCTGCTGGGGCTCTCACTCATGGCCTTACCCCATGGAAAAGTTATTCTTTTAAAATAAAAGAGGAGGTTGTGATGGAGCACTCCCAGCCCAGCAGCTGGCAGGCAGGCACAGCCATTCCCACTCCCAAACCCCAGTACAAGCACCAGTCGACTCACGTTTGTCTTTTACGCTCTTTATTTAGGAACAACCAAAAATGTCTGGTTTCATTTCAACAAACTGTACAAGCAAGCTCTTCCCCTCGCCCACCCTCACATCCACATATACAAAAGGAAGGGAAACTTGCCGTTCACTTCTCAGAAGTGGCATTGTTGCTACAGGGAATTCTTGCCCTCAGAATAAGAGCAGGTAAAAGTCCATAGCACGTACAAGCTACCCTAGCCCTAATAATAGCTACAGCCCACAATCACAGGCAGCTTCTTTTTTTGTTTCCTCTTTAAAACCTTTCTCCAAAAGTAAAAACTATTTCCTGTTTCACACGATTGCCAAGGTGACCATTTAAAATTGTGGTCTTGGAAAAAAAAAACCAAAAAAAACCCAAAATAACAATCTGCCTGGAACCCCCCACACCTCCCCTGTACAAAGACAGCTTTACACAGCAGAGCTCTCGCCCTGCTCCCTCACTGCACCAGCTACCCTTATGAAAGGTCCCGTTGCAGCTACAATTACATTTTCCTTTGGATAAATCCAAGCAAAAATTCCAGGTCATTCAGCACCAGCATGATTTCTAAATAATAATAATTAAAAAAAAAAAAAAGAGACCCTGTTAGGCTGACTTTGTGGTCTGCTGAGAAACAAAGTGATCAACACGCTGTTCCCAAAGTCTCTCTTTTAGTGCAATGTTAGTATGTGCAAGGGGAATCAAAGCCACGTACCCATAACACCACCACGAGCCAGATGGGGCAGAGAGAAAGTGCAATTTTAGCTAGAAATTTTCTATGCCATGGATTCCTAGCTCAACCTTCACTAGCACCAGTAAGCAAGAATTCTCCTAACACCACCTTCCAGCAGTACAGGGAAAAAGGGGCTTTAATTGTGCCATCAGAATATGCCAAACGTCAGCCAACAGAGCACTTGGGCCACCAAAAAACCCCAAAATTAAAAAAATAATAAAAATTAATTTACTGCTTACATAACAGAGCTCCCTTGCTCTGCTTTAAAGTTTTGTTATGCCAATCCAACATTCCTGGCACGCACCATTGCCAGTAAAACATACAGCAGAAACTAAATTTCCCAATAAAAACAAAAGAACAAGGCCTGCAAGTGCCTCATTCCACTCTACATGTTGTGTTGCCTAATCTTACCCTGCTGGTTTTGGAATCAGCTGAGAAGTGACACCAGAGGTTTACAGGTAGCTGAATCACATCAGGACCTTGACTGATTTGAAGAGAGCAAAGCCAAAAATTATCTGGAAAGAATTTTACAAGCATTTTAAATACTGTCACCCTGATGGGAATGTGCAGCATCGCATTCACTCTGTAATTTATGCCCAAGTGCTGAAAATCATGTTTTTCTTCTGATACCCAATGAGCTAGCTTCTGATCAGGTTTGCCTCTGTTATATCTGTAAGAGAGGGGCTGCAAGGAAAACAATACAACACTTCTGCAGGTGACCAAAAAAATGTAAAATATCCAAAACCCTAAATGAAAATCCTGCTTACTACAGCTTCCTTCTTTTGAACTGCCAGGGAACATATAACAAAAATTAACCCAGCAGGTATCTTCCAGATCCTCCAACCAGGTTAAGGACTACAGTAGGTTCCTCCTGGTGACCAACTCAGGGAGAGGACATGAAATCACTCTAAGCACCTGTGCCACTCCTCCCACCATGCTGCAGGCTTGATGTGGAGGCAACTGGAGATAGGAGTCCATAGATCATGGTTTGTTTAGTGTTCAGCTTAAAAAAACAAACAAAAGAACCAAACAAATTTCAAGGATGCTAATTACAGAGCTGAAAAAAAAGGTGCCCAAATAAAACATGGAGCAATGTCTATAAATCTCATTGCCAGGGGCTGCTAACATCAATAAAGAAACTCAGTTCCTTGCACCAGGAGAAGCAGCAGCCCTTTCCATGAGCAAGCCAGGGTCAGCACAAATCAGGGTTTCGGGTTATTAAGCAATTGGATTGTGCCCTTAATCTAAGCAGCCTTGGAGACATAAGTAACAAGATTCACACGGATTAAAATTGATGGTTTCTGCTGTGCCTGCCAAGCCCAAGCTCGGGCATAGTGGATGGAGGTGGAGAATTTAATTTCTCTTCCTCACTGATGCTGGTACATCACCTCGATCCTATACCCCTTTCAAGTCAAGATAGTCATCTTTGATTAGATGATGATAAATGTTCACACACTGTAAAGAATGGTGGTGACACATCCTCTTAGCACCACAAGAGCTGCTGTTGGGACTGTCAAGCCACCTCTCAATTATTCGTTTTGGATGCAAACACTTTTCCAATGTCCTGCACCAGACCCCGAGTCTGTTTGGAGATGGCACCTGTTTCTCCTCCTCAGCAGAGAAACAGAAGACCACAGAGCTAAACCCTCAATAATCTTCAGCTTATCCTTTTATGGCGATTTCAAGTTAACTGAAAACTGCAGATAACAAGGAATGTGGCAGTTAGAAAGGGAACTCGATCATTTTGCGATTTCTTTTTGTCTCTAACTCTTACCCTCCCCACGCAAAGGCATTTGCCAGCCCCGTTGCCATGTCCGAGGGGAGTCTGCATGGAACCACTTTTTAAAATTCCTCCGACCCAAAAGAAAGAAAACTCCTGCTGTGCTTGTATGAATGCATGGAGACAAAGCTCAAAAACCTCAGCAGCTTCCAACCCTCAAGGCTGGTTTTTCTGTGTACACCGGGAAATTCTCCCTCTAGCTCACAAGATTTCTTTTCAATTTTTCTGGAAAACCGGCTGAATAAATTCCAAGTTCAAAATATTTCAGCTAGTGCATCAAAACATGGTTTGAAGGGACCAGTTCACACCATAGTCCTTAAGCATTCCTGTAGATGGAGCGGGGATCACTCTTCCAATCAGCCATAGGCCCATAAGTGTACACCAAAAATCCCACAGAAAATTACCTTGAACGGGCAAACTACACTTCCATCCTATTTATATAGCAAGTAGTTAGTAAAAGTGTACATTTTTAATGTACATCTTAATGCAATAAAGAATCAATGGCATATTTGAACTGTATATATGTGTAGTTAAATAAACCTGCATGTACACAGACACTACAGAGTAAATTGACCTACCTGTATTTGTTCTCTGAAGGTGACACTGTACATACATCCATATTCTCAGCCTGCACGACTCCCAGATCTGCTTTCAGCTCCAGAACCACCCAGATTCTCCCACCCTCTCTGATATTTTGGGGTGCACAGGAGAGTGAGCCCCCCAGGGCTGTCACCACAGGGCAGCTGTCCCTGGTCCCCAGAGAGAGCCACGGGGATGCCACCGGCTGAGCCATCCCCAGCCAAGGTGGGATGGCTGCTGGTCATGCCCTCCAGCTGTGTCACGGCCATCATCAGTGCTTCCAAAGGCAAACTGAGGGAGCCTGGCACCACAGGCTGCTCCAGATCAGTGCCCACAGCGTGGTGGGATGGCCGGCCTGGCTACGGGACGCACAGTGCGAGTGGCCACACCCAAGGCTCTCTGTGGGTGCAAGTCACCTCTGCCTGGAGCAGATGGTCACACTTGGCCACAGTCCGTGTGCCAAGGAAGCCCTGGGAGCTCAGGAACAAGCACCCAGCACATCCCACCAGGCCAGGGGAAGCCTCTGCCAAAGCACTGAGCAGCCACAGCCCCCTCCAGCAGCTGAGCAAGGTGGCCTCGTGAAGAGGGGGTGAAGAAAGAATTGTAAAAGCAAGAGCAATTAAAGGTAGAAATCAGACACCATCTTTGGAAGAGGTTCTGAAAGGGTTTTTTGTTTTTAAAGCAGATTTTTTTTGTAGATCTCTGGATCTGATCCTTTGGGGTTAGCTATCCACCCTCCTAATAAATATCATTTACCACCAACAATAAAGTCTCCCACATTAAAGAGCTCTCACTAAATAAAAACCTTCTACTGAAAAAGCTTGGCTGAGTTGGCTTGGCAAAAAATAAGGAGCTATGACTACTCTCCATAAATACATCAGCAGATAAACACCAAAAACTATTTAAGTTAAAAGACAATGTTGGCTCCAAAACAAACCAGGAATGAACCAGCCATGAATTAATTCAAACTAGAAATTTAAAATACAGTTTCTAACCACTCAAAGGCAGTCAGTTTCTGGAATAGCCTTCCAAGAGCAAAAGTGAAGGCAAAACATGGAACCAATTTGGACTTGGAATTTGATTAGTTTGTGACAGAATGATCTGACACAGCATTTGGCTGGACTATTCAGCTCAAGACTTTCCCTTCTAGACTTTGTTTTCTATTAGAAAAGAATATTTAAAGCAAAAATCTTCAAGCAGTTGCATCACACAGCAACCACCCGAGACAACACACATTAAAAATGTACAGGTACCAGGCAGGGTAACTCAGAAATTTATTTTGCTCTTTTGCCAGAACTATTGCACATGGCCTGGAGGGAAAAAAGGACAAAAAAACCCCAAAAGAAAAACAAATAGGGCTGGAACAAACACTTGAAATCACCAGCAGTGCTGCAAGAGGATCTGCCATGTAGGGCTGCAAGAAGGAAACTTCCTGATGGCAGCAGAGCCGCTGCCTTGGAGACAACAATGACTTGAACCACTCACAGCCACACTGACTCTCTGTGTTTGTTCTCTGAAGAACAGACTGTTCTCTCCAAACAATGAAAAGGATTCCAGGTCAGGATGCAAAAATTATAATGTACTCGTTCTCCGAGATTAAAGAGAGACTGGAGATTTAACAGCCTGTTACAGTCAGTCTCCAGGAGCACAGGGGAAAGTGTTCTGGCCAGCAAGGGACAAATGACACCACACTCCATCTCCTGGGCTGCCCAGGTCTGGGAACCTGCTGCTTATCAGACAGTATGCAATGCTCACTCTAACTTCATCTGGAGGGATGAGAATCTCACTCAAATTCAAAACTGGCAGCTTCCTTCCCAAATCCCTTCCCTTTCATAATACACCTGTGTACCCACAAAGCCCTTCACTGCCAGGGCTTAAAGACCAGAAAAATCAGAGAGGATATATGCAGCCATGACAACCTTTAGAGAACAAACACCTTAATGGACAGATGAAAAAAAAAAAAAAAAAAGAAAAAAGAAACAAGTACTATGCCATGATAGTCCATATCTAAGCAATGACCTTGTTTACACAATGTCTGAGATTTGTTATGCTTGTATAGGCAGCTGTAGGCATCGGTATATGAATATGAAATCTGAAAGTCTGTCACTGGAAAGCAAACAGGAGCATCCTATTTCCTGGGTGCCAGCTGAGCCCCTGCCTCTGCCAGCTCCCAGCCGCCTCCTGGGCTGGGCCAGCAAGAGCTCAGCACAGAGTGCCCAGTCTGTGCTCATGCTGTCTCGTGTGCTGTGCTCAAAGGTCTCATCTGTGGCAGTGCTTCATCACCACGTCTGCTGCTCAGGCTTGGATCAGGCCGGCCCATGGGTTTCTTAAAGATCACAAATTTCTTCTCAAGGGTAAGATCGGATCCTCCGGGGCTGGTGGTTGGAGTTCAGTCTGTTTCTGAAAAAGAACAGAGGTGTCAGAGATGCTCCTGGTCTTGCTCCAGGTGGAGTGCTGGGTGGGGAGGGGGGATGCAGGAGTGCCTCAGGACAGGCAAAGTCAGGAGCCTTGAGAGAGTCAACATTCAGAGGGGCCAGGAAACCCAAAATCCTTGAGGGAGTGGAGTTGGCTTTACACCCCTAAGGAGGGATGCACCTTTACAAAGCACCTCCTGCCTCTGTGCCACAAGGGTTGACAGGACCCCCTCGCTCTGGCTGGCAAAAAGCCACACTCAGAGGGCACTAGCAGGGGCACAGCCACCTCTGCAGGACAAAAGCTGGCCCCCCACCAGTCCCCAAAGCCATCACTGCCCTGAAAAGCACACGGGATGCACAGCAAAGGCAGCACCCATCCAAACCCATACTCTACCTTCTCCAAATTAGATGGGAAGGGAAGCCATGAATTTTACTCTATTTTTATAATTCTTTTTAAGGCCTGCAGCTATGGCAGAGGCATGTGGGAAGCCCCAAAGGAGGGCAGTGGGACTGGAGAAGATCCCAACTGGCCAGCAAGGAGCTGCGTGTGTGGACCACCATGGGTCAGGGTCAGCCCTTGGTGGGAACCCTACCAGGGAGGAAAGAGCCTCCAGCTGCACTAAAGGCTTGGAAAGCACCTCTCCTCTCCACCACACACACACACAGAAACACACACCTTCCAAAAGTGAGTTCTGGAGTCTCCACGTTCCCCTGCCTTTGCAGCCTCCACCTTCACCCCCTGAGCCTCTCTCCATGCCAAACAAGGCCGTTCACATCTGGAAAGCAGGCAGCAGGAGAGAGAGGCAGGCAGAGCTGCATCTGCTGCTGGAGGTCAGGCATGGACATGGAGGAACCCGCGCACAGGACAACCAGCCAGGCCCCTTTCTTCCCAAATCAATCAATCAATCAATCCACAGGCCATCTTCCCATAGGGCAGGTAAAATGACCAGACACTCCTAAAGTTTTACTCCAGCTTGAAATAAAGCCAGGATTTGGCTTTATTCTGAGTGGTGCCAGCACCCAATGACCAAGGCAGGAAAGGGCAGGCAGGCAGTGGCACTCGCGTCATCCTGCCAGACCCTCCTCACCCTCCTCTTTCACGGAGAGAGCTCCTGACCACTTCCTCAGTTAAACCTCAAACGCTGAACCTGCTTCCCAAAGAGGAGAGGCCCGGAGCCCCGTGCCACCCCGAGGAGCCCCCCCTCAGGGGCAGCGGCCTTACCCAGCCCTGTGGCGGGTGGCGGGCCGGGGGCGTCGGGGCTCCCGGCGCTGCCCTCCCGGCCGCCCGGCTCCCACGCCTCGCTGCTCTCCGACGCCTCCGCGCCGGCTTCGCACGGCCCTTTCCGGCTGCCGGCTGCCTCGGGCCCGGAGCCCCTGCCCTCCTCCTCCGCCTTCACCGCAAACCACACCTTGAGCTGCTGGGCGCCGAGGCGGGCGCGCTCGCAGAGGCCGGGCACGTCCTCCTCCCGCAGCCCCTTGTGCTTCTCGTAGTAGTCCTCGAGCACCTCCCGGCCGGCGGGGCTGACCTCCACCAGCCCCGGGGGAAAGACCCCTCGCCGGTAGTTCTCATACCACTTCAGCTGCCCGTTCTTGTAGCCCTAGCGGCTG
>VWZN01005432.1:94863-133978 GCA_013396955.1 Regulus satrapa | reverse complement strand
GCAGGCCCGTCTGGGACACGATGGCATCATACTCCTGGTTCGTGGGGCGCTGGGTCTGCACAAACATTTGCTTCAGCAGATGCCGCTGCTGGGCCGTTTTTTTGAAGTTCAGTTTGGTTTTGGGAGGGGTGGGCGGCCGGCTGGAGCTGCCGTCCCCCTTTTCATTTGCGCCGGTCCCCGGTACCTCGTTTTTGCCGTTGGACTCGGTCACTCGCAGGTTTTTCAGGTTGATTTTGATGGGACTCACCTTCCGCTCCGCCGAGTTCGGGTTGCTGCCGGAGGCGTCGGCTGAGCCGTTTTCACTCGTGGCCCTCTGCTCATCCGAGGAGTCTTCCCCTTCCCCGCGGCCATTCTCTGCCTCCTCCTCCTCCTGCTGAGCCACCTCCTCCACTTTCTTATTCTCCTCCGCCACCTTCTTCTTCCTCCTCTCCGAGAACCAGCTGTCGATCTCCCTCCGTGTCATCTTCGTTTCCCCCCTCAGGCGGTTCACCTCTTCCTCTGCAGGAAGGGGATTTTGGGCAAAACTGCTCTCCAGGGCCTTCAGCTGCTCCGGCGCTCGCTCCTTGTACTTGGTTGGGGTGAAGTCGGGCGCCTGGTGCCACGACTGCCGCCGTGGTGGGTGGTGAGGGGCCGGCGTGGCGGCCGCCGCTGCAGGGCTCAGCTCAGCTCCTCTGGGTGGGACGTCGAAGGTGATTTCGGGCAGGGAATCCAGAGTGCTGTCTCCAGGGAAGACGGCCCGGCCGCCTCTCACGTTCCTGTAGTGGTACCTCCTGTCGCTGAACCATTTTCGGATCTCCTTGGTGGACAAGCCCGTGATCTTCGTCAGCCGCTCAACTTCAGCCTGGCCAGGGAACTGGTTTCTGCAGAAGCTGCCTTTGAGGGCTGAGAGCTGCTCGTGGGACTTCTTGTTTTTGTAGACGTTGGGATCCAGGAAGGTCTGCGAGGAGATGGCAGGGCAGGCGGTGAGCAGGGACTGGGCGCTGTTGACCACCTTGACCCCCGATGTGTTGCTGGAGCTCACGGTGCTGTGCTGCGCTGCTGACTGCGGCTTGCCGACAGAAGTCACTGCCAAGGTGAAGGAGGAGCTGGTGCCCTTCAACCCGTTTGCCATGATGGGCTGCGTGACCAGCAGCCCCCCTGTCCCCTCTGGCTGCCCCACCACGTGGCCTGGTAAAGTTGCCTGGATAAGATGGGGAACAGTCCCAGGATTTGCAACCAGGGGCGTGTTCAGCACCGTAATGGTGGGTTGTGGCACAGACTGAATAACAGTGTTGAACATCTTCTTCCTGGCATCTTCGATCTCCTCTGGTGACCAGCTGATGCCCTGCTTCAGCCTCTGGGCAGTGAACCAGATCTTCAGCTGCTCTTCTGGGTACTTGGTCACCACGGTCAAGTAGCAGAGCTCAGCTTTGGTGGGGTAGGGGAACTTGTTGAAAGAGTTTTTCAGGAAGCTGTTGGAGTCCATGGCAGCGTTGTACGTGGGAATGCTGCTCAGTGGAATCATCACCTTGGGAAGGGATTTGGATGTAGGGAGCTGCTGGTGCAACGGGGGCTGCTGCGGCAGCGACACAAGTTGTGCAACACCCGCCTGCAGAACGGGCACGTTTCCTATGATGGAGCCATTCACTATGTGGGATGACTTTGTTGAACTTGCAGTGGGTTGGCTGACTGGCACGGACCCATTTGGGAATGAATGCTCTCCATCCTTCACCTCTGACTCACCGCCCAACTGACTTGACACATTCTCCTTCAGCGTGTGGATTTTTTTGGCCTCGGGCTTACCCTTCATTATCTTCATGATAGGGGTTTTGGTAATGATAATTTCAGACTGGCCGTCTGCCCCTTCCTCGGGGACCTCTCCTGGCAAGTCATGGCCGCTGGTGGCCTCACAGAGACTTTGCTCCACGGTTGTACGACTGTCCTGCTTCACCAGCCTCCAGACAAAGCTGGTCTCGCCGGCGTGCGACTCCGCGTTGTGGTGCGAGAGCCCTTCGTGGCTGTTGGCCAGGAAGCTGCACCCGACACACGCGAAGGCGGGGTCTTTGCTGAAGTCTGAGTGCTCAGAGTCCAGGTGCCCAAAGAACTGGTGAAGGTCTTGAGACCCGAAGTCACAAGGCTTGCAGATGTAAGTGTCACCGTCGGCAATGCCGCGGTGCCCGTTGGACAGAGCTCCGCTATTGCTGCTGCTGGCCCCGGCATCACTCGCCACTGGTCCTTCTGCTGGAGCCTCTGGCTGTGTTCCTTCACGATCATCTTCTCCAGCATCCTGCTCAGTCTCCTGAAGCACCAGTGTTTTTACTGGTATCATGCAGGGAGTCGTGGATTTCCTTTTGCTAGCCATCGCTACAGTTGATCCAGAGGATTATTTTTCTTTCATTTAAATTAAATTCAAATTTAGAAAGCGCTACTGCAAGTGCTCTGTGGTCCAGATTCCAGCAAACTCATGATGTCCCAAGGAGCTGTTCACAAATGTTCATATTTGCCACTGAACCTGAGGAAAAGAAGAGGGAGGAAGAGTTAGTTCCCTTGGTATTAGTATTAGACAAAGCCCAACTGCTCTGGTATTTAACTGCTTCACTAAATAATGAATTTTTCTTCTTTCATTGGAAATATCTGACTTGACCTTGGATTTACTGCATTTTCATACCTAAACCTGTGAACTATCTGTTTCAAACCAAACACACAAACATACCACTTTTACAGCCCACATCAAGTTTTCCTCATTTAAGGAGGAAAACTACTGAATTTTCCTTTTGTTCTGCCCTGTCAAGACCTGTCCTTGGTGTTTCAGTACGGAGAGCAGTGCCTGAGCCCCCTGTTTTTCCAGGTCCCAGCTCAGCCTCATGCAGGAGGGAAACCACGCAGGGTCACCTGAGAAAGCCTCCTGCTTTCCATCACAAAAAAAAAAAGGATGAAAAATCTGCAGAACACTCCAATTTCTTCAAAATCAGCATTTTCCACCCATCCCGTCAGGAAGTTTCTTGCCAGCTCAGTGCCTGTGCCAAGAGTCTCTGCAGACACCCAGACCTGCTGCTGGGAGCAAGGAGGCTGCAGCATTTTAGCCCTTCTTGCTCAGGCAAGCCTGCAAAGCATTTGGGAGATGCCCTTCCCATGCTGTGTGCTCTTCATTCCTGTTCCGACAGCATCTGTGAGTCCTCGGCTGGAGCCACAGCACAAGGTAAAGGCCCCAAAGCTCAAGAGCACATCACAATGTTCCTGGCTCCCAGCCTTCCCCTCCCACCACCTCCGCAGCTTTTGGCACTCACATCACTCAGTGCACCAGGGTTTTCCCTGACCAAGTGTAATTTCTCCTCAGTGCAAGCCCATCTCACTAGCCTTGGACTGACCAGAGATTTGTTACATTTAAAACCAAAACCAAACAAAAATAATTAAAACACAACCAACCAAGCAACAATAACTTTTTCCTTTATTTTATTTTCCTCCCCTCTGAAGCTAAAGCAGACCCTGAAGTGCTTTAGCCTGTGGAAGGCCTGGGCTGGCTGAGGCATTAGCCACAACCTTATTCCTGGCTTGATGTAGCTTTCACACTTGCACAGCAAATGCTCTGTGCCTGAAATCATGACCCCAGGGCAGGAAAGCTGCCCTAGCTGGCACCAGGAGTCATCTGCCTGGTGACACCCCTCTGTCAACCTTTTCTACAGCAACTCTGCTTTTTTCTCTCTTCAACAGAGGGATAAAATGGTGTTTTTCCAGACTGCAAGGTCACTTGGAAGCATATGGACGCACTGATTCATATTACAAAGACTCTGTGCCAGATTTCCCTGAGATTTACAGTAACAGCAACTGAGCTTTATAAAAATACTCATAAAAACTTGAACTTAAAAAAAAAAAAAAACAACAAAAAAACCACAAACCAAAAAACTTACCATCCTATGAGATGACTCACAGAGGTAATTCCTATCAGTTACAGCAGTTGTGCACCAGCAGCTTTCTCAGATCAGATATTTGGAGCTGATCTCATGCACTGAGAAATGCAGATCAGGCAAACGGCTTGGTGGTGCTTATGCAATACCTCCTGTGCTTAGTTTTGTTGGTAGTTTTTAGAACAGAGGAATGAAAGATCCTCAAGGAAAAAAAAAAAATGGAGGAAGTTGAATTTCAAATGACCTCCCTAACTTTATTAGATTTTTTTTAAAAAGCTCGTTCTGAAAACTGACATAATTTTTTCCAAATGGAAGAGCCTGGATGGCTGGCTCTGGCCTCAGCAACTCTCAGGCACCGTTTGAAAGACTGAGGGGAAAACGTAACTTCCCGTTAATGTGGGCTGATCAGAGATTACAAAACAGTCCTGTAAATAGTGTTAGTCATCACTGAACTTGGCATCAGAAAAGAGTGCTTGCTATGCTAAGGCATCGTGAAAAGCCAGAAGTTATAACTTTAAAAAAAAATAAAAATCTATAAATAAAACAGGTATTAAAGCCGTGAGCTGGATTTAAATGGTGTGGATTGCACATCTCAGTACCTGCTTTATGCCACTCTCGTCCCACCTTCTCGTGGTTAGTCCTGCCCTCTGCAGAGGGCCAGAAAGTTATTCATTAGCATTAGCAAGTGGAATATTTGGATGACTATGAATGGGCTGTGCTATTCAGAGTGGAACAGCATCCATTTGACACCGATGCCGAGATCCTCATTTTTGATGCTAAGTTCAATATTACACAGTCTAGCAGGCTGCTATGACCTTTCCAAGTCCAGTCAGTTAGGGAAAAAGCAGTAAGAACAGCCTGAAGGCTACAAAATACAGCTTTAAAGGCTGAAAGGAGTTTCATGTCAGGGAAGCAATGGTAAAAGGGAATACTTATTTCATTTTATCCTGCAGCTTTAAGACAGGGAGAAGCTGCAAGCTTTTTCCTTCCCAGCAAACTCCAGGGTCTCCATTACTGAGACAATTTCAGTCCCTGACAGATCTGACCCAGTGTTTATGGAGTCTCCAGAAATGAAAAAGGTGATTTTTATCTGTCAACAGAGTAAATTTGATACAAAGCAGCAGCAACACACAAAGACCCCCATTGTGCCACGTTAACAAAGTGCCTCTCCCGAGCACTCCATCGCTGTTATTTTGGGTAAATGTGAATGGCCTGACCCACCTACAGAGAACCTAAAAGCTCTGCATTTCATTTACCAGCACATTTGCATCAAACTCTGTGCTCTCTCCAACAACTTTCCTTAAAAATGCAATCAAAGCAGCCCCAGCCACCAGAGCTCTCCTACGGGGCTCCAATATTAATGCCACCTGAGAAGACAGATTGCAGATTTTAGCTGGAAGTGAATCACAGTGGCAATTTACTGGGGGAAGAAAAATTAATCAAGTGTACTGTTTGTCCATTTCATTTCCATGGAACAGTTGCATAACCACATGTTGGGAGCATGTTTTATTCACTGCTCACCTTCTGGAATGCACTTAATACTTTAATACACCACTAATATATAACAGAATGGATAATTCACTGATTTCTCCCTCATTAAAGTAAGTGAGGCTGTTCTAATGGACCGGGTAAATGAATGCAGAAAACATAATCGATTGAAAAAGATCATTACAACTGATCTCAGTGTATGTATCACCACTGCAGATGCCTCAGACCTGAGTGCATGGCCATGAGTGAAGAACTCTTATTTCCTATGTATTATTTTACGATTAACTGGAACAAAGAGACAAAGCTGAATGGAAGAGCTACATGGAGCCAGGAAGACAATATTACTGTACTAAAATTCATGGTTCCTATTTAATTTATACCTGCTAATTTCATAGCTAGGTAGCAGAGTAAGCAGGTCAAATGTCCAGTGCACCTAAACTATGCCTGCTGCTGGAAATTTGAAGGGAAAATGACTTGAAGCAGAGTAAAACCAATTCTTTTCCCAGTGATGCTCACAGAAGCTAAGGCTTGAGGGGAAGGTGGCAGTCCCAGGTAGAAAACCAACCTCTGCAGAGCAGCTTTGCCTCCGCTGAGGGAAACAATGCCCAGACCAGTCAGTGAGCACTGCAATAGCAGAAAATTTACTTCTGCAGAGATTAACAAAGGGAGGTTTCGAAATCTGCACTGCTGAGTATGAACTTTCAGCTTTTTCCAGCTTGGCTGGATATAACTGGTTTGGTTTTAAATGTTTCACTGAATTAACGAGTTAGGTTGTTAATGCAAAACATTCACTGCATGCAGTGCCAAGGTCCCCAGTTAGAAGATTAATTTTTTGTGACCTTTTGCAAACCTCGCCTAGAAACAGCAACCAGAAAACCCACCAGGCAGCAGCAGCAGCAGCCAGGACACAGCAGCTCCAGTCCCACTGCCCAGGCATGGGAATACAGGGACAGCTGCCCTCCCCTGCCTCCAGCCCTGCCAGCTCCTGGGTGCCAACGCTGACACCAGGGACAAAGCTCCATGGAGACACAAAGGATGGCTGCGTGCTCTGTGGGCTCTGCTGCTCTGCTGAAGAGGGAATGCGCCGTTAACATAAAATGAAATTAATAAAATATTAGATTTTTAAAAATCGGTACCGAAATAGAAGTAAAATAACAGTTTTCTCGACACTTTCAGTGCCTGCTAGGCAGGCAGACACGCTCCCCAGGTCAGAGACAAAGTTAATGTTTCTGTCTCATATGGAGCCAAGCACAATATTGGCATTTAAAATAAAAAGCGGTTTGTTTTTAAGTTGAAGCTCTGCAGGCTCCAGCTGATAGCATCATCTGAGGGGGAAAAGAGGAAGAAATCAAAGGAGGAATAAAAGTTGATAGTTTTGAGTTTTTGTCTCTCTCCTTCAGGCTCTACCTCCAGCCAGGGTCAGAAGATGCAGTGCTGTCTTTGGGAGTTCCAGATGACTTCCCAATCACACTGTAATTAGCCAGGCCATTAAATAAATTATCCCTGTAGCCAGCACCATCAACCCAAACCTGAGTGCTGAGCCCCCTTCCAGCCCCACAACCATCCCACTGTGTTTGCCAGCAGGCACCCCCCGCTTGCCCTGGGCAGCGCTGGAGCCAGCTCAGGGGCCTGGGACTGGGTGCATGGGGAAGGAAGGTCCATGTATCTGGGGTACAGGCCCATGGCCACCCTGCTGCCAGCCAGGGCACTCCTGGGATTCTTCCTCTTTGGCTGGGTATTAACGTTCCTTCTGCTTTTGCAGTCCGTTCATGAAGGAGTTTCACCAGTTTGAATTATTTCTTACTAAAACATGCCCAGTGGGGGCTACTGCTAATCCATCCCAGGGACACACTGTGTGGATGGACATCTCAGCAAAGACCTCTCCAGGCCACATCCCTGTCATTCGATAGGGACAGGCATGGCCAGCAGGGACAGATCACCTCTCCAGACAAACTTCCAAGGTGTGGAAGTACCAGCATGGTACTTCTGGGAAGGAGAAGAAAGGGCAAGATCTGGGCTCCTCTGTTCCCTTTCTGTGTTGTGCATCCCAGCTAGCTGGAGTCCAGCATCCTCCCCCAGTAACTCTGCAAAGGCTGCAGCTGGGAGGAAGTCACACCATGGGAACATCTCCAGCAGCCTAAAAATGCCAGCAGCAGAGCATCACCCCGGCTTCTGGCACACATCCCCATGCCCTTGCACCTGGAGGTAGCGCCTGCCACCCAAAGCCTGGTGCATAACCCAGACCAAGATCATGACACATTTCATTCTTTTGGGGTTTAACCCCATTCAGGACTGCAAGTTCATCAATGAGCAGTTAGCGAGATTTTCACCTCCAGAGCAGATTGGTACCACACTAACTCTGCAGGCACTCAAACCTCAGGTGATCTTAACTAGAGCAAGCAGAGCCACCAGCAATACAATAACCACAGCCCCAGAGAGGCCAGGCAGGCAAGAAAGGCTCTTCACATCTTATTATTTCGTGCTGCACGAATGTACAAACACACGCACAAACTTCAGCAGTTTTGAGCTTCAAGCAGCATCACAGTCAACGTTTGTACTAAGGAACAATTTCTCTTTATGCCAACTGGTCAGGGTGCTTTGTAGCTTAAGCCTGGCTTTGAAACCACGGGGACAGTCTAAATGCAGTGGGAGCCGGTTGACCGAACAATCGTATTCATTCTCCAGTCCTTGGCAGGCCTAGAGCAGAAAAGCGTCTTTTCCATTTAGACCAGTTAAACAGAGCTATTCATTAAAATTTCACCCTTCTCCAAACTGCTGGAGAACTCTTCTCCACTTAAAACCTGCCTTTAAGAGAAGCCCTCTCTTCTCTGCCCTGCAGTGCTCCTCATCCCCCTTTCTCAAGTCGTCACCCATTTCCAAGTGTGTTTGGATTGCTCTTGTGCTGTAACAGCAGCACCTCTCCTGTGTGTTGGTATCTGGGCAGAGGCTGCCTCAGCACTCGGGGACTAAGGACAATTATCTCTGGGGTTTTTTTGGTTTTTGTTTGTTTGGTTTTTTTCCCCAGACAAGTACAAAAGTGAGCAAGATGGAAGGTTAGAAAGAGCCGGCTGAAACAGAACACAATTGGAGTATAAAAATAGGTCACTGGGATAATATAACCTTTAGACTATTGGCAATGTGCCCCCCTTAGAGACAAGCCTGTGTGCTATATTTCAGGAGAACGTGAGGAATAAAAAACAACCACCACGACACACATCAAAACAAAACCACTGATCATCCCTCGGAGCTTTGCGTGCTTCTGTTTCAACATCACTTACATTAATTCACTCCTTTTCCTCTGCCCTTATCCATTTGATTGAGCACAAAATAAATGTTATGTAATCATACCATTAACATCTTCCAAAAAAGTAATAATCTCTTTTGGCACAGAAGCTTCATTACAGATTTGCTCTGCATTGCACTACCTTAGCAGGGTTCACAGTTCCAGCATCCCAGGGACCCACCTCCAGAGCTTCAATCCTCAGATTTTGTCCATGCTGCAAAACATTCTCAGCATTCTCCCAAAGCAAAAGGCCCAGCAGACAGATAATCACATCGCAACAGAGTCAGCTCTGAGGGTAGCACTACCAGCAGAGGACACCAGATAGCATCAAAAGAGCTTTAAGGAGTCCCTCAGCTCCCCTGTACCTGAGTGTCCCATCGCCTCACACTCAGCTGCTGAGTGCCAGCAGGTTGGTTTGTGCCTGATCAGGACAGTATGACCAAGCTTGTAAACACACTGCAGTTCCCATTTCAGCCCCTTGTGCTTCCTCTAGGGTATTTTGTCTTTGCTTGCATTGTCAGGGCTTTGTTCGTGATTCCATCTGAGACCTCAAATAGCCCTTCACGTGACAGTTATATCCTGCCACACCACCTTCAGATGTGCCTTGTGATCCCACCCTTAGAGCTCACTCTCAAGCACCACCATTTCTGTAGGACAAGCCCAGTTTTGGCAGAGGCAGCCCTTCAGAATGTATTCGAAGATTAAGAGGTTACATCTAAAATACCCTTTGTGTTTTTATTATCTGAAATTGCTGAATTGGCTGGCTCCAAGACAAAAATCTACTGGGGAGCTCAGAGCAATGAATAAGCACCAGAGGTAGATCTTTGTCCACGTCAAATTTCCGACAAGGATATTTGAGACTTTTAAATCAGCAGGGAATGCTTGGCTGAGCTGGTGAGGAGCTCACAGCTGCGAGCACCCAATGGCAACAGAGCAGCCACAGTGCCACAGCCCCGCTGTGCTCTCAGTGCTGCTACAGCCTGCCCCGTCCCAAGGAATTGTCTTGGGGAAGCCTTGGAGCCCACCTTTCTGCTCACAACCCCACTGCCAGGCTTGCACATCACCTCTAAGGAGTGACTTTAGTCTAGGGGCCATCACCCCAAATTGGGGAACCACAGCTCTAATGCCAGCACAACATTTACTGTTAAAAGAAAACCAGTGTCAGCTTTTATACCAGCACCAAAACGATCCCGCTGCAGACACAAACCCAAAAGCCTGTCACAGGTTTCTCACCGAGCAGCCAAGTCTCCTGTGGAATGAAGAACCACTCGCTGAAGCCAGGCTGATCACCAGGCTGATCACCAGTTACTGAGCAGCCGCAAAAGGGACAGACCCGCAGCAATTCCAGGGAAGTAAAGAGTGCCCAGATCTTTAAAACAAGATGTGGGTGGGAAGGACTAAACCAAGCTACTAAACAGTACCAGAGGCGCTGGAGCTGATCATCTGCAGCACAGCCTGATGACTACAAGTGCTGCAGCCCCTTCCCAGCTGAGCTTTTCTGGATTACTTCATCCCCCATGCCCTTTTGCAATATGCAGCTTCAAGAGCCACGTTATGTCCTGGCTCAGCCTCAGCTCCCATTCCTCCACTTACAGTTGCTATAACCAAAAAGAAAGCTGCAAAATACTTTGTCAGAAAGCAAAGAAACAGGGTTTGGCAGGTTGGGATCGTGGATTATTTTTTTCCATCCCCATGGATCCTGCTTCAGAGTCGTCCTTTCAGACCCCGCGCACAGCCGATGGCTTTTGCAGCTTATTGAGCCCGCTGGTTTATGGCAATGTTTTTCTGCTCACTGAACTGGCTCATTCTTTCAGCAGAACAAACTGTTCCACGTTGAGGCAGGAGTTGGCTGTGTTTTAACAAAGGATTTTTCCCTTCTGACAGTGTTTTGCAAAAGACCCAAAAAAAGGAGTTTGGAGCCAAGTTACAAAAGGTCAGGAGAGGCGAGTCAAGCACTGGGTGTAGTTCCTGTATGTCACAGCCAGACAAGGAAATGGGTGGGGAGAAGAGGAATGGCACTTCGAGCTGCAATAATATATATAAAGTGATATTAATGAGGAATAGAATTTTAAATGAGGATGGCAAGTGTGCAGGCACTGTAATTTTTGCTGTACAACAGCAGGCTTGTTAGGTAGGCTGAGGCCTCCGCAATCATTTATCCATGTGAAGCATGCATTTGAGAGAGTTCAAGTAGCACTAGGAGTGAGAAAAAGGCAGTCTTATTTGCTTCCCCTCCCCAAGCTGATTTCAAGGAGCTACCCCACTCTCCTCTCCCCGTCAGCCAAATGAATATTCAAAAGGCTTTTGCCAAGCCAACGCCAGTCAATCAGGGAAACAATGCTGCAGGGAAAAATACGAGAGACCTGTGTGAAACAGGCACCTTGTCCCCAGCTCTGCTTTAGCATCCAAACTTTTAATGTGGTGCACGGTGCTCCTACCAGGTCTGCTGCTCTGCCTGCTCCATCCCTGCCACCCCACAGGGCATCCCGAGCCAGGCTGTGCACTGGGGAAGATCCCGGGACTGTGCTCCCAGCAACACAGCCCTCCCGAGGGAGCTGGTGGTAGCTCTTCCCTCTCCTCTGCTACAGGCTGGGACCACAAATGGTTTCTGCATGGGGTGGGCAGGTTCCTGGTGAGGCCCCACTCCCTGCTCAGCAGCTGGTAGGAATTGGGTCTTTCTGCTCTGTGCATTGTACGTGGACAGCCAAGATGGACAACTCCAGCCTTGCAGATGCTGGCAGGAGGGAGCCAAGGGGAGCTGCAGCAGTTGACAGTATGCCTCATACTCAAGCTTTTCTAGGCCTCAGAGGATCCCTGAATAGAAAGAAACCACCCACCACTGGAACGCAGCCACTTTTGTGGCTGGAAGGGGCAGATGTTCAACCCCATACAACAATGCAACACAACAGTTGAGGCTGTAAGCAAAGAATGCTGCATCCACTTAAAACTGAAGAGGGAAATTAGGGACACCATCTAATTCTAGAACTACCATTTGGTCCTGATGCTTGAAGTTCACATACCTACTCTGCAAGAGTGGCACAGCGTTTTCTTCCATTGCCTTAAATAGGCAATATCCTGGACTAAAGCACTAAACCACAAGGACTTCAGAAGCATATGGTCAGATTGGCGAGTGCTCAGCTCCTTCAGCTGGAACACCAGTTCCCAAATAAGTTCAGTTCCTTTTTAGCACCTACATAAGTGACAGACTTCCAGAAGTCCCAACTGGACTGCCCAGGACAGGCCCTGCTGGCACAGAGAAGGGCAGACCACAAGAGAGCTAAATATCTCTTACAGCCAAACCCTTTGCTGAGATGAGCCTGGGGAGAAGCTGAGTTTCAGAAATCCTGCTCAGCACAGCCAGAATTAAATCCTTCATCGCTCAGTTGCCAAGAAGAGCAAGGAGAACACCATCCCTACCACCACACCCTCATTCACTGGCCCCCAAGAGTTCCCATGGGACAACCTTTTCCTTTTCTCTGAAATACTCAACATGTCCTCTAGGATTGACAGCAAAAGAAAAATGGATTGGGGACTTGATTTGAGACCTCTCTGGCCAAAATCTGGGCATCTGGATCTGACCTGCCAGCCAGATGCCATTCTGGTCATTTGCTCCCTGGTTAGAAACTGTATTTGCTCAAAACCATTTGTCAAGACAATCTGGACAGAACTCAGAGACACAGAACAAAGTTCAAGGGTTATCTGTGATATGAACCATGCCAGTCAGGACTCTCCTCTTCCTCCAGCTGTTTAGTGACACTTGGAATGGACTGGCCTTACTGTAGAGTCAATTTTTTTTAGTTGAAAACTCACCATCCTCTAGATCAGCTGTGAGCTGAAAGCATCCCAGTTATTTACTGCTCGAAGCTAAAGGAATTTCCTTACTCTCAGAAGACAGACATTTAAAATTAGTTTCAAGTTCAGCTGTGATAAACAAATCACATTCTCCTCCTTTCACGTGCCTGTTTTGTTTTGGGTTTTTTTGTTTGTTTGTTTTGTTTCTTTTTGGGAGGGGAGGGGGAATTGGTTGGTTGGGCTTTTTTTGTTTGTTGTTTGTTTTATAAATCATGCCTGCTAGTCCAAGCAGCTTTTTCCTTAGCTGCTCTCTGCAACTTCTCATTTAGAAACTCATTCACAAGGATGCAGAGGAACTACCGAGGTCTTCTGCGAAAAAACACCAAAGCCAGCTCTTGATTTCAGAGCTTTTTTTTTTTTTTGACACTTGACTCCCTGAGAACGTCATTGAAAAGAAACAAACCACCATGTATTGGGGTTTTTTCCCACTTCCTATGAAGACTAAAAGGTTGGGAAGTGGGATGGGGGCTCAGGAATTCAGCTCTGTGCTGGCAACCAAGATGAGCCCCCTCCACCTACCCTGCCCAAAAGCTGGGGATGCAAACAGCTCCCAGCAGACTGATGAGGAAGACAAAAAGGTGTTTAAAACTGATATCACAGTGCAACTGAAAGGTTTGGGGTTTTGGACTGAGTCCCACAAGCCTGAACTCATACTGATGCACTTTGCACCTTGTGGATCATAAGGCCTCGATACAAGGAGATTCTTTTAAAAAAATCAGGCGTGCTGGGAGAATTGCCTCCTTGCCATGTTTTAGTGAGTCTGCCCATGAGCTGCCAGCAATTTCTAAGCTTCCACTCTGTATTCAAAGCTCTATACAATGGAGTTTATTATTTTAAAGCCTCTCAGACATCAATGTAGCAAACTTAACAGAGCTATTTGGAAGATTAAGACACAAGCACCACCATATTATTCAATTTAGCTCCAACACTGAACACTTATTTCTGTAAAGAATCACTGCTAATACACTGCCAATTGCCAGCAGAGACAAACACTTATAGCTTTAAGTCACACTACAACGTGGTCTTATAAATCAAATTTAAGATAGAAAAAGAAGGAAATTACTATAATTATGCAAGTACAGCCCAATTACCACCAACTGATAGCAAACCTATCTTCAGGTCTTGGCCACAGGCTTCAAAAATACATCCCTAGAAATGACAGCTCAAGGAAATCTTCAATTTCTGTGCATGCAACTGGAGGTGAATCTGCTAGTATATCTCAAATGGCTGTATTAGATTACTTTTCTAAGTATTTTATCTGTTCATACAAGTGCAAAGAGACTTTGTTACCACCCCAGTTCACAGTGGAGAGCTCACTAACAGCTGCTCTATTTGCCAAATCAGACCTGCAGACAGGTGACAAAGGTGAGTGATGAGAGAAAACAAAAAGGATTTATGCCTGTTTTCTACCATTACAGTGCTCACAGGAGAGCTGACTGCTGCATTTTGCCCTCCTGAAACCATCCCACCCTTCACAAACAATTGCATGAACTTAGGTTAGACTGGGTGCAGGAGTAGCAGAGGGGAGCAACAACCTTCCTGGGAATGAGGGAATGAAATTAAATAAGAGTCAAATTTTAAAAACCCAATCAGTTTGCCATTCATAGACTATCATTTCCTTAGAGATGATTTAACCTGAAGCCTTTGGAGAAAATCCATCTGTTGCAAGTTTAAAATTTCCCAGCCCTTCAAATAAATGTGAAAAAGTTCTCATTGCAAAGTGTCCCATGAATAACAGAAATATTTCTGGTTTACACCAAAGGCATCACAGACCATGTTATACCTTCAGCAAGACAGGAATCAAGAATCCCTCCCGGCTTTTCAGCAAGAAATGAAGGGTGGTCTCATTACACCAGTCTAAAACATTCATTATCCTCATTAGGGTAAAGGGCACAGCCACATTATTAACTCTGTGTCACAGCACTAAGAAATCAGCAGGATAAAGTAAACTGTAGGAGTCAGCACAGGGGACAGTAAGGTAAAAACGTCCATGCTGTGTCAGCAGGCAGCCTGCAAACACAGGAGTGGGGATGACTGACTGGGTTTGTTATGATGGAGCATTTAATTTCTAGGCCAGCAGCCCAAATCCCAGTCAGGTTAGGAGAACATGGTCCTCCAGGCACCTGCCCTCTTCTCTGGGCTAGGAGTGAACAGAGTTGGGAGCATCTTAATGGTACTGCACCAAAATGACAGCATGGCACTCTGGATAAGGCTCAGGACGGGGAACTCCCTCCGTGCACAAGCCCATCATCACCCTCCGGCAGAGGATTAAGGGAATAGATGCCTCCCACATCAGGGGACAGACAGTGCTCACACTGCAGGGCTCATCCCTGATCCCACCAGGAGCAGACAGGGCAGCTCTGCAGAGAAACCCCACGAGAGCAGCACCCTTGTGATCAATTCCCCAGGGCGTCACACTGTGCTGCTTCCCAAAGGGACCAGGCAGAGCAGCGAGCTCCTTCAGGGAGCTCTGCATGGAGCTCTGCTCTAGCACTGCACATTCCCTCCAGGGAGAGCTGGGGAAGTGGCTGGCAGCACTGCCCAGAGCACTGGAGAGCTGCACTGCCACCGTGCAGGGGTTCTTCTGGACCATCTGTTTTCACATCAAAAGCAATCAGCAACTGCAGGGGCAATGGGCCAAATCCATGGCCAGCTGCTCCTATCCGTACCCTTCATCCTCTCCACCCTTCTAAAATGTGGCACAAGCCTCATCATCACCTGCAGGTGCTGGTGAGTGCTGAGAAGCTGCTAGTGCAGGAGACACCCTCAGTGTTTAAATGACTCAAGCTGCCATCCTGGGCAAGGTCCCAGGGGATGGCAGTTCCCTCTCTTTGGGATACTCAGGTTACGGTCACCTGCCATCCCCCAGAGTCCATCAGTGCTCTGAAATCAATCATTTCCTAATGGAGGAAAATTGGGAAATTGCCGCCAGCCTCCTCCTTGTTGGCTGGCATCTTCCCCACATCCCTCCTTTCCTCAGTCAGTTATTTCTATGGCACTTTAGAATTAGCCAAGAGAAGTGTTGCAAAGCCTCTCCCCAAAGCTCCAAGGTCCTCCAACAGACAACCCTGAAGACTTTTAGAAGTCACACATCCATGTGATCTTCCACACACAAGTCTGGAGCTCACCTCCCCCCACACAAAAAGTGGCATGAAAACTAAAAGTCTCACAACTTGGGGAAAAATCCACAGCCTTAAATATCTGTTGGCCCAGTAGGAAGATCACACAAACCATGAAAGGGAAAAACAAGAGGGTTAGACAGCAGAGGTTCTTAATGATACCACATCCTGCACATTAAGAATTCAATTTCTTCCCTTTCACTAGTGTCAGGAGTGCTGTTCAAGACAGTTTTACTTCTATTTACAGGCAGAGTCTGAGGGAGCAGCCAGAGATTTACAATCCACGGTCTAGGAGCAGCCCAGCCTGTAGCTGTGCCCTGGAGGCCACATGCTGCCAGCTGTGCAGCTTTGCAGCATCCCACCCAGCAGGACAGGCAGTAACTCAGGATACCTTGGAGGAGAAGGGGGCTGGGGTTTCAGCTCTTGGGAAGGCAAGGATGGAGATGAAAGCAAAGTTTCTGTCCAAAATGGCTGGATTTTTCCAGCTGCTGGGCCATGCCTCTTGCAGAGGTGATAGAAATTTCATAAGATATATTCACACCAAAGATGAAAGAGTGGCCACAATTCACACTGCTGACTCTCAACAGCCTGCACAACCCTCTCTTTAACCAGAGGGAAATACAGATAACACTATTTTTAATATTTCTGGATAGTTAGATTCTCCCCAAGAGCATTTTCCCATCCACAAGGCCTGGTTTACCCACCACGAGACCTGATTTTCAGCCACATCCCAAAGCTGATAATTTCCATGCAACCACAGCATCCTACACCAGCTGGAGCTCACTCACTGCCACTGACACTGGGGGGGTGTCTCAGGCTGGTGGCTCTCCCAGAGCCACCCCTGGGTATGGCACAGGAAGAGGGGCTGCATGCCCTCAGGACAAAGGAGGCTCAGCATCACTCCTCAACCCTCCTGAACCCCTGAAACAGAGGCAGCTCCCCCCAGCTGGCAAGGGAAGGCTTCCCAAAGCTTATCCCACGGGAAGGGCGGCGAGCCTTCACAGCAGCACACAGCAGACAGCCAGCTCCTTGTTCCCCCCAGATGTCTGCTATTCCAACCACAGGGTTTTAGCACGTTTCAGGCATGCTGGAAAGATTCTCCTGACATTTAGGGAATGATGAGAGGGGTGGTCAGGGCCGTTATCCCACAATGGGAGGGGGCAGACAGGGAAGAAGCAGGGAGAGATTAAATGATCTGCCTGAGGTCTGTCTACACACTGTCATGGGAAGCAGGACCATGTGCCATCATCTTTATCCCTAAAGCCTCTCCTCTTAACATTCACCTGGGTTCAAAGCAGAAAGGCAGCAGAGGAGCACCAGAAACCTGCTCTGCCCAAACTGGCCATTGATTTAAAGCTCAAGAGCTGAGAGCAGTGCCAAAGAAGACTTTACAGCTCAAGGAGCAACCACATTCCTAGTGCAGTTATGCCAAGAGCTCCAGGACCTAATGGAACATACTCTCTGGGTACCTGTAGAACCCTTTAAATGGATCATCCTGTTCTGTTTTCCCCAGGAAGACAGAAGAGAGGCCCATGAGATGATCATGCTTCCTAGTCCATCCAGGTTCTTCATGCAGCAGCTATGGAAGAGGGTACAGACACCTTCCCACTGACACAGCTCCTGGCTGGAAGGGAAATGCTGTCACCAGTGTGTTACAGAAAGGGAAATGAGGCACAAAGCATTTTTAAATAACTCACCCAAGGTCACAGGAAGCTTATAGCAAAGTCAGTAATTGAACTCAGGACTTGTGAGTCCCCAGTCTTGTTATTTATCAGAAATCACCCTTTAATGGGTCACCTTTAGTCAGACACCCTCCTATTTTGCACTGCCACTGAATTATATCAGCAGAGGCAATTATTATGAGTTTTCCTTACAGCCCAGCATGCTTAAAGGGCTGTTTTGAAAATAAAATAAAACCTGCAGCATGCTCAATGCACTGGAACAGACAACTCCTCAGCGCTGCAGAGAGCTGAACCACCAAATGATTACAAAGCTCCAGATCAAGCTGGAAAAGAAGAAGGTGGTTTTTCTCTGCAGTGAATCACTTTGTTTTGAAGGGTGGCCTCCAGTCCACTGTTTGAAGGGTGGTGAGTAAGAACTCATCATTTCACCTTGGATCTGCATCTTGTTTCACAAATACCTCTGATGACACAGAATATTGCAGCCTTAGCTTGGACATCCCAAAGTCTCTCCCTTGGCAGCAGGCCTCTCCTTGGACCTGATGTGCCACTGGTTTGTGTTGGTACAAGACAATAGAATGGACTTTATCCAGACTTTCACAGGCCACAGGCACAGTTCTTTGCCTTCATAAGGAAAACCTGTTCAAAATACCCCAGTCCATTCACAGGGACTGGACACGGCCTTCAGGGCTGCTTGAAGGCACCTCCAGAACATCCAGCCTGGCTGCTCTGGGATTCTCCTGCTGCTGGAGCCCAGTGCCTTCCTGGGGCACTGCTCACCTCAGCAGAGGCTCAGCAGAGCCACTGCAGCAGCACCGCACATCCCAAAGCCCAGCACGGGGAGCAGCCCTGCAAAGAGGAACCGCAAACCCAAACCCTCCTGATACACAGCTGTGGTTTGTAACACGACACACAATCAAACCACTCCTGTGGGTATCTGCAGGGCTCAGATCCTTGTCAGCTGATGACAAATAGGGGAGGTGTTGGGCAATAGGGTTGGAAAGGGACACGCAGGACGGAATTTCACAAAATACAATGTGAGGGGCAGGAGTGAAAACTGTTAGTGTGGGGCTAGCCAAGACATTTATGCAGCATTTAGGCATCTAGTGGCCTCATCTTTCTGAATACAAGCGATTTAATTTGTCACACTGATATTGTATAGATGTCCTGAGCAAATAGGTCAGTAAGAAGTAAGAGTAGGAAGGACAGAATGAAGGAAAAGAATGTAGGGGCATCTGGAAAACTCCATCTGATCTGCAAACTGGGAATCTTCACAGTTACACATACTGATTGGGGAGATAGGAAAAGGGGAGGGTCCACAGCTCCATGCTCAGGATACAGCCCCTGCCTGGGGACTGAGGGGCACTGCCAGCCCCCGGCCATCACCTTCCTAGGGAGCACCAACACTGCCAGCTTAACAGAGAGAGAAAAGGAAAAAAGAGACAGCACTTCACCTCTCCTAGGACTCTGTTAGAGAAAGAAACCCCATGAGCTACCAAGTTACATGCATAAAGGTCAATCCTGTTTTTCAAGGCCTTTGTGTGGGGAATTCTTTGCTTTGAGCTCTGCTGCAGATTTGCAGGTGAACGAAACTCTTGTGAAAGATTTACCTCTCAGGGTGAGGAAATGAAATCTCTTTTCTCCATCTGTTCTTCACTGGCAGAGCAGAGGCTCTGGGTGGAAGGGCTGTATGAGTGGGATAACCCTGCCCCAGCCCTTTCTGCTTTAAGGCTACTCACCAGAAGTCCTTGCTGTCACTCCACGCCATAAACCCCGGCGAGGAGCGTGTCCAGGGCTGCAGCTTCCTGCAGGGCACCCAGTTTTGTGAAAGCACCTCGTGTGTTTCCCACCACGGGTCCTGTCTTCCCTGACACCATCAGATCAAGGTAAACCCCTCAGCCTTCTGCAAGAACCAGCTCAGCAGAAACACCTCCAGAGGGTTATTAGCAACAAGACCAAACTAGCAGCCCTGGGCCGCCAGATCCTTGGGCCCTAAACACAGGGCTGAAGAGGCGTGACATCAACTATGTCAAAAATTTGCTTGCTTTGAAATTCTACTCCTGCTTATTTATGTTAGAGCAGTACCCAGAGGCCTCAGCCAAGCCCTACAGAGGGCTGGAAAAGTGAATTTGCATATGTAATGGTCACAGACTCACAGAATAAGTTCCCTTCCAGTGCAAACCAAAGACCATGTAGCCCAGCCCTGCTGCCACGGGCAGCACCGAACCGACACCGAGCTGCACAAAGCCCCACATCTCCAGAGAGAGCTCCTGCCCCATGGCCAGCCACAAGCAGCTCACAGTTTTCACTAGAAATAACTCACAGCCAGGTTGGAGGAGAGAGGCCAGCACAAGGGCTGGGAAGCAAGCCAGCAGCAGGCAGCATGGCCAGGGGTGTCCCTGGGGCTCCCAGGGACGAGCTGAGCTCTGCCTCCAGCAGCCAAAACAGCCCGGTGCAAATGCTGCACAGGAGCCCTGCAACCCCCACAAGGATGCAGAGAAGGCTGTTAACCTAAACAGACAGGGCTGAGATTGATTCGCAGGAAGGATGAAATCAAGAGGCAAAAATAGCATTGCCAACACACCAGTGACATACCAAGCCCTTAATCCAAGGCACTATTTACAAGCCAAGAGCATTCCTTGCTGCTCCTACCTTCAGCTGCAAGGTCTGGGTCAGCAGCTGCCTTGGAGGAGCCTGTTTGAAGGTAACAGACAGCCCGGGGAACAGCCAAGCCTAGAAACTGGGATTTGCAGGAGAAGATAAATAATTAAAGGGACAACTGAGCACAGCTCGCTAGACTTTGCTTCACAATGCAAGCGCTGAACATGGAATACTCAAAACATTTCCTCCCCAAGTGCATTAAACGCTCATTTTGCTATTTCAAAGTCTTCTACTTTCTCCAGCATCCAGATATTTACTTCCCAGATGCACTGCCAGGAATAGGGTCTTGTAAATAAAGTTTTACAAAAAAGGAACATTAACACACAACATATTTTTCCCATTACTTCAATACATCCTGCAAGCTCTGCAAGCTTGGTAAAGAAAGAGTCTATTTAAAAATCTAGGGTGGGGAAGAATTAGCTCACCAAAACCATAAACAGATTTGCTTTGCACTTACAGGCCAAGAGAAAAACAAGACAGGCCATGCACGTATTGATGCACACAATGGCACAATCATTTTTAAAACAAATGAATTGGGAGGGAGAGGACACCACAGGAGGGTGGGGGAAAAGGAGGATCAGAGAGAAAAGGGCCAACTTCTGTAGCAAAGATCCTCAGTTTGGTTCTTAAAGCTCCCTCAGAAGATACTGAAAAGCTTTTGTGGGCTAACACAGGACTGTGAGCTTGCAGGGAGGATGGCACACTGCTACGAGGCCACAATCCATCCATCCATCCAGGGTGCTGGCCCTTCAGTAATGAACAACATCTTTTTCTGCAGATGGAACACAAAGGAATCCTTCTTATTTACCCAGACACCTTCCACATGAACCACCCACATCCATTATTGCTGTCTTTCCATGGCAGATAACAAGGGACATAAAATTTAATGCCTTTCTCCCTGCTTTCCCTCCTCAGAGACCCGACTGTTTACAAAGGCAGAGCTAAGCTGCAAAAGCTTCACTCTCTTCCTCCTGCAATATTCTCTGTTTATAACAGGCAGACAACCAGAGATCCACAATGTTCACTGCGTTTGCATAATTACAGCCAAAAGGTATTGAGGACCCACCTAGATGCAATTAATGGAGGGAACTTCAAGGAGGACAGCTCTCAGGGGGCTGAGGGTGCACGTGGATCCATCCCAGCACATCACATGCTTCAGCAGGGTGCCTTACTTTATTCTTACCAGTTTAACAGGCTGCAGAACTGGAATTGTGTCAGGAGAGCTGCAGCAAACAGCATCAGTCCAGTCACTGTACACCCAACGTTGATTATTTAATAAAGTCTAGGAAAAAAGCAGTCTCCAGATGTGGCACAAGCTAGGTAGAAGCCACCCTAGGGTTTGAAAATCCCCATTTCCACAGGGACACTGCCATTTATGATACAGCCATGAATTGGGTGAACAAATTCCCTGCCAGTCTGCTCATTAATGTTCAACCATGGAGCTTACTTTTTGTACAAATAAAATGGCTTGGCTCTGCTGTGAGACCCAATTTCTTCTTCAAAAGCCTGGAACGGTGTAATGGAAAACTGGAATGTTATTTCCAAGCACACTTCTTCCATCCAAAGGCAAAAAGCATCACTCTCCTGACCCCTCATCCACACCACGGGACAGATGGATATTTATTAAGTTATATAGAAATAAAGTAAACCAGCGACTATTGCACAGGTAGAGGAGCCAGCCAGGAGAAAAGTACAAACACACAGGCTATCTGAACTCTGTTTTGTTCAAAGAGCAATATCCAAAAGCCAAGAAAATAAATTTTTTCCCCTTCTCGGAGACACCTGGAAGGATAAGCCAAGCTTGATCTGACCACAGAGCGACCCCTGTTCTCAAGGCAACGGAGCCAATCACTGCACGATCCCTTCCTTCAGGGATCAGGCTCCAACAGCCTGCACAGAGCTCTCTGTGATCCACTGGAATACACCACAGTTCCCTGTCCAGGCTGCCCAGGGCAGAAAGGTCCACAGCACACACAGTGCCCGAGGTGACAGCAGTGTCCTACCTGCACGAGGGACCACGTCCTGAGCCTGTCGTTCTCCTGCCCCTCCTCTGAGCTCACCCACATCTTTAAAGTGCCTGCAGTTGTCTCAGCAGCACCAGGATTCAGGGCTGGAAGAGAAGACATTACACCAAAACTTACTGCTGCACCCCTGAAGGAGAAGGCAGTCCTTGGTTAGCAAAGGCTGAAAGCAAAAATAAAACACCGATCAGTTAGAGGGGTCCACCCTGCCCTGCTCCCACAGACCATCCCCACTGAAGCCCCCAAATCTTTGGGGTTTTTCCCCCCCCCTCAATAAACAAGGACTTTATTTATCAGAAGTTAACCAACTTTGCTGAATTAATTCCCCAGCTGCAGTGTGCTAGAAGCCAGTGACACTGCTGCCCAGCTGCCTGTGGACTTGGTCCATCACAGGGCTGGAAACCTCAACTGGCCAGAACATATTTAGAGCAGCTACCACAGCACCCTGACTGCCACAGCAGCAGCTAAATATAACCTGCAGCTCAGCTCGTAGCTGTGGCCTTCTTTTCTCCCCTTCATTCCCCCCACTGCCATCCAATCCCCGTTCCCTCACCACTGGAGAAGCAGCAGAGCCAGCTCCATGTATTTCCTAATTTCTAAACTTTACTGTCTAAAGAGATAAGCAGCCAAGTGGATTTCTGGGATTAAGTTCAGGCCAGGGGAGAAGACAGTATATTGAAAAACAAAGAGTCACCCTGGGAAAAGGTGAGCCAGAGCTTGTACCAAGGATGAAAGCCAGGAAAATTAGGTTGTGATTGCCCAAGCAAAGGAAAATTTAAACTTGTTTGTTGCTCCTGCCTGAGCAGTGACAGGTCCTCCTCTCCCAGAAGCATGTCCCAGGTATCCCATGCCCAATGGCAAGAGGGCTGGAACTATGTGATCTTTAAGGTCCCTTCCAACCCAAACCCTTCTGTGATTCTAAGATTCTGTGAAGTGGCCCTGTGCTTCAGCCAGCTCCAGCCCCTAAAGTGCCCTGCCAGAGCCCCACTGATCTACTTCTCAGGTTGGATCCTGCTGACCATATGCTTTGCACACAACTGTTGAGAATCTTGGCTTAAATAAGTAAGTGGCACAGGGAGATTTCACCAAATAACTGGCACAGATGCATTACAATTCAGGAAAGGGATCCCCAAACCCATCCAACAGGAAATTTCCACTCTGGCGGTAATTTCACAGACCAAACTCAGCAGAATTTTAAAAGAAAAGAGAATTACCAAAAAAAAAAAAAAAAAAAAAAAAAAAAAAAAAAAAGGGAAAAAANAAAAAAGAAAAAAAAAAAAGGGCAAAGCAATTGGACAAGGATAGAAGGACACGAAGGTTTTCCCTCACTAAGCATTCAGGTGTCCTGACACTCCCTGCTGCAGAGGTGAGCTCGGAGAAAGCTTTCCCCAGACCTGCAGTGCTGGCTGCTCTATTTTATTTGTTATATATTATTTGCTGTATGTTATTCTCCCAATTTAATTCACAAGAAAAGCAAAGCAAGCTCAGAACCAGGATGGGAGGGGAAATCAGAAGGCCTAAGTCTGGCAAATCACAAAACTTGAGAGAACAAGAAAAATGCTTTAAATGCCTGCTAGATGCCACAGCTTTTTCTTTTTTTCTCACTTTTCTTTTTTTCCTCCCCTAAAATGAAGGGAAGGCTTACCCCTAACCAATTAGGTTTCAGCACACTTGGAAAGATCCCAGCGTTGAATACCGAGACCTTGACATAACAGGTGACAAACTTTGCTATGCCAGAAAAAATTTAACATATAATAAGAAACAAATACTAGACTGCTGATGGAATGGGTTTTTCTTCCAGCAATTTGTGTGGATGTCCTATATCAACTTGCACAACCCCAGCACCTCCCAAACAGAACGATAACAGCATGGCCCCACTTCTTATCTGCCATTTCCCCTCCTGTAACAGTGCTGCTCCTCTTCCTCTGCCATGGTACATTTAATATCCTTCACACACTTCTTTAGGGATTCAGCATATGCCTCAGACTTCAACAAACAAGATTTTGCATTCCTTGGAGTACCTAAATTAAAGAGTGACCTCGATCACAGCAGTCGGAACAGCTTCGCGCTCCTAGAAATTAAAGGTGGCTTAAATAGAAACTTAAGCTGGAGGCAGAGATAAATCTGAGTCTCCCAAAACCTCGTTCTGAAATATGGAGTAAAGCCCCTGCAAATTTGGCACTATGAGCCATGATTACCCTGGCAGCTCCTCCTTGAATTCCCTGGAATTGCTGCTTCAAGAAGAATAACACAGAGAGAGCTGGGGTGAGGGGGCAGGGACTGGGGTTTCCTCGGAGCAGAACATGCAAACAGCTCAGCTGCTTATCGCTGAAACTGGAACAGCAACAAGGACAACCAAGGCATGCTTTTTTCCCCCTAGCTTCTTTCAGATATTAAAATCCCAGCATCCAACAGCCAAGATACACTGAGGTTCTTCTGTCTCAGTTATTTGCACTTTCTGCCAGAACCACAGCCATCATTACCATCCCACCATCATCCTTACGGCTTCCCAAGGCTTGACTGAGCAATTCAAAACCTGCAAACAGTTCCAGAATGGAGAATATCTTCCCTAAATAGCAAATTCAACACAGTAAGCCATCTTACTATACCTGGAGGTTTAACACTGCAATGTCTGAACCAGCTGGACATGAGTGGGATCATGAAAGGGGAGAGAGAAACTCCAGCCCCCCAGCAGCACCCCTGTAGGAGATCCACTGGGGGCCTGAACATTTCAAAATCAAATCCACTGCAAAAGGGTCAAAAATAGACTATTCTGTTTTCGCTTTACCTGACAACCCCACCTCAGATGTATTTTTTTAACAGCCGTTAGCTCTCCTTTGGGATCTTAACAAATCTTCTTGCTCTCTTTTGGGATTTTTTTTTTTTTGATGTGGCTGAAAAAGGAACTAGGCTGTCCCAGAATAAAGCCTCCTTGCAGAGCAAAGCCTGGTTCAACCTGAGACTCACACAAGCAGAACCAGCAGCCCCAAACCCACCTCTCTGTCAGAGAGAGGCTGGGCTGAGGAGGAACAAAACAATACAGAAATAGTCAAAAACAATCCCCTGCCCACCAGTCTCCAAAGAAGATGCTTTGAGGGATGCTTCACGTTTTCTTACTGTTCCCAGAACTAGCAAATTTTCAGAACTAGCTGTGAAGGCACTTTGCAGAGATGGGCACCTTCCTGAGGTGTCCACGTGGACCTGAAGGAAACTTCTCACAAATGTGAGACCTTCTGACACTGCCCAGCAGAGACAGTCTGGCCCTGCAGCCTCTGCTGCTTGTGGAACACTGAATTTTAAAAGTTACCATTCCCAAGGTCCAATTAAAGGACTGACAAGTTACCATTCAGGATCTCTCTTAAGTGGCTGCTTCTATTTCTCCAGTATTTACAGAGCTGGGAACTCAACTCACTGATATTTCTTTAAAGAGAAATAGCTGTACTAAAGGCAACATCATTCACTCCCCTCTCTGTCTCTTCCAACTCAAGTGAACCAGCGTCCTGGAAAAGCTTCACCACTGAGAGAGACAAGTTGTACAATTTAATGTCCATAACATTCAATTTCAGAACCAAAAAGCATAAAATATTTCTAGGCAACATCTGCTTTTGTAGAGAGGCATGCAACCTTACATTATGTTTAGCCACTTCAATCTTCATAAGTGCCTGAAAATTTAAGCCACAGAACATAATTTCTCATCTCTTTCTTATTTTAAACCAAAACCAACCCTCCCCAGCCTCAGCACTCCAGGCCACGAGGGAAAGACACAGGACAGCAGGACAGCAGTGAGATGAAGGCACTTTCAGGGGAATAAACTGCCTCTTCCTCATGCAACAACAACCATCAAGAAATATCAGAAAGATATTTCCAAGCTGTTTTAACCTCCAACAACTGATGCTCCACAAGCTCATCAGACCATCAAATCCTCTTGTTACTTTGAGGGAAAGTACTGCCCTAATTTTGCCCAATATTTAACCTGAATTCTTTTCTCTACAATTTTAGGACTGTGGTGTCTTGTTCTTCCCGCAGTGTACACAGAGAGCAACCACCCCCTTCCCTTTTAGGCACCTGAAGATACAGGTGAAGACACAGGTGAAGATACAGATCCTGCCTTGCTCTCCTCCCATCTAGAGCCAAACAGCTCAGGTTTGTTCAGACCAGGGATTTCTAGACCTCCAGTCAATCCACCTAGAACTCTCTAGATCTCCTCCAGGCAAACTCTTCTCCTCTCTCCTGCCAGAACCAGACAAGGACACTTTCCCCCATCCTTGGGCACTATATATACTTCTAATGCTGATATTTATTTTCAGCTGATTTTTATGCCCAGCCCCCAAGAATTTACAAGCAGATCGTGGTCCAGTCTGCATCTACTGGAATAATTTTTTCCATTGCAAGGAAAAGGAATTATGGAATATTCCCACAACGCTAAAAATTCTTATTGTAGCATTAAAAAAAAATTCAAATCCTATTGAGGCTGGGTTTAAAAACAAGCAAACATGTATGTACAACACGGAGCATTAAAAGTCAGCAAATGATCGTCAGCTTCTCATCCAAGAAAAGGAAACAACAGACTCCCACTCCTCTCATTTTCATCTCACTGCCCAAAGGATGCTCTGAGGACCACAGGGGACACAAAGAGCTAAATTTACCTATTAGAGAGCAGTAATCATCACATTGTTCTATGTTTTATTCAAGGCCTGATGGGCTCTGCTCATCCGTGTGATTACCCAGTTCGAAGAAACAGAAGAGCACTGGTTTCCCTTTCATCCAAAAATCCCAGGCCTACAGCAGGATGTGGGAAGCTGTGGCTCTGTTCCTGCACTGCCTGGAGGTTTTGGCATTTTTAGCTTCAGCTCCTGCCGTGAGCTGGGATATTCTGGGATAGGGAACTCTGTCAGTCCCCCGGGATCAGCTTTCCATGCCAAATACCATCTTTAAACTGCCAATACATTCAATAACATGGCTGAACAGTTCTTCTGCCCTTATCTCCAGCCTCTCCCAGCTGCACTTACTGATGCCATTCACACACAGTTTTGTGGGAGCAAAGAGACAACAAAAGCAAAAATAAGTTTTTTCCAACAAAAATTCCCTTTGACAGGCAGCCCTGCCATTAACTCAGGGATAAAAAAAGCCTGGGAGCCAGCAGTGACAATGCTATTATAATACAAATTATTAATACAAGGGACCTCATTGCTCTCAGCTTCCACACACGTCTTGCCAAAAGCCAAAGGTTCCTATTTTTTCAGGGGTGCACCGACCTTGAAAACTCCAGTTAGCACAGAAAAACCCCACAGGCTTTACACTGGCTAAAATATCTTTTTAAGGTGACTTGTCATTTAAACTGTCAGCTTGAAATCTAATCATTTAAAAAAATGAATATAATATTATGTGTTACACTCACAGGCTGCAACCACTGCCAAATTCCTCTGACAGTTTTTACAGGATTATAATCACATTCCTCTTTTAATGTTTCATTCTCTTGCTCCCATGCCAGAGAGATGGGAAGGAGAGTAAATGGCTACTTAAGAAGAACATATGATGATCCAAACCAAAACTGGAAATGGAGCACAGTGCCGTGCTCCCGCTCCGTGGAGGTGGGATGCTCAGCAGCCAGAACACTTTCAGACTCTAGTGTGATTTTAAAGCAAGTTTTCCCATGAAAAAATCCTTTCATTAAAGGAAAAGCACTGATAATTGTGAGGTAAACATGTGGGAGGACAAGCTTTATGTTTCTGCCATTGAGCAATACCAGGCTCTCACAGAGACCAGAGCTCAACAGTGGCACAAAGGGAGCCCGAGCAGAGACCAGAGCTGGGCACAGCAGAGCCCTGTCCCAGAGGCTGCACGTCCTCCATCCCTACTCCATCTACTGCTCAGAAACCCTCCTGCCTTTTCTTCTCCTCAAATTCTCCTGTTAAGATGGACCTGATGAACAGACCCATCTTCAGAGTTTGCTCTCCACGCCACGAACGGGGCCAGCCTGAGCAAAGTTCCAGCTGGGTCCCAACCCCAGCTCCTGCAGGGACCTGGCTGGGGTTCAGCGTGGGGAGAGCCACACAAAACAAGGAATTTTTTTTTTTCCCAAAAAAATGCCCATAACAGTGCTTGTTTGTCCACTTCCAAAGAGAATAGACAAAGTTTTCTAGAAACTGAAGCAAAAACTGATTCACCCAAGTTAATGGGCAAATTTTTCAACATGAACATATTAAAAATGTTGGGTTTTTTTCTTTTTTTTCCTGCAAGGTTTGGTTTTTTTTTTTTTAGGACAGTGTTCTCTTACAAAAGCATTCTTCTGAAAGCA
Source organism: Regulus satrapa (assembly GCA_013396955.1). NCBI lineage: Eukaryota > Metazoa > Chordata > Aves > Passeriformes > Regulidae > Regulus > Regulus satrapa. The sequence goes on along the minus strand of VWZN01005432.1, from coordinate 105,693 downwards.
CTTCCCCCGTGAAGCTCCCCTCCAACAGCTACTGTTACAAATCTGTGATAAAAGATGTATTCAGCGGGGTTTGGCACACAAATAGCACCCAAACGGGCACTGCCAAAGCCTTGCAATTTTATCGCGAGCTCCAAAATACTCAGAGAGAGAAAAGATGTCCTTGCAGGGAGCATCAGCATAAGGAGAAGCTTCATCTCCTGGGGTCATGAGAACCTGATTGATCAGGATAGGGAAAAAAACCCACAAGTGTCTAGACAAAATTCTGGAGAAAATCTCTCAAGTAGGAGAACAAAGTGATCCAGATGTTCAAGGACTGATGGCCAAGCAGAAGGAACCTTTGATGAATTATCACTTGAACTGATCCATCCTCAGGATTTTGCAGTGTCCCACTGGTGAGTACTTTTTTGGGGAAACCTCCCAGATCTCTCCAAGAGTTTCTGGACCAACAGAAAGCAGTCCAGAGTTATCCCTTAGCATCAGATCAGCCGTCTCACAAACCTCCAACTTAGGCTTGCAAGGGAAATATAAATTGAAGTAAAACCCCACAGAGACTCAGCAAGGTCCATCAAAAGCTGGGGGACACACAGAGCTCCTGAGGGGGGACAAACCTTGGTGGCTCTGCTGCCGTGGAAGTGTGGCTGAGCCCAAACACGAGTGGGTGACACCTACAGGGCACCTCGGAGGGACATACAAACACACACCCAACACAGGCACGGCTCTTCTGTCCTGCTGCAACTCCCTTTGTGCCAGGAACAACCCGCAGCCAAACTGGACCCAGCATCCACGACACGGGGGAAAAGAAACATCTCAGCAATTAATAGACTTCAGCTGGAATCTCCCAGGAGACAGTATTAAAATGAGGGAGGGAGGAAACAAATAAACAGAGGAGAAAAGAACCAACCTAGCAGTGTCTGCCATGCCAACTTCTAAAGCCAAAAGTCAAGCCCAGGACCCCATGGCACTGTTCCCAGTCTGGGATACTGGGAAACAACCAGGCTAATGCATCTCCCTACCACTCTCTGCCCAAGAATTCCCATTTTCCAGCTTTTCTCCACAACCACAAAGCTCTGGAGGTTTCGTTTCCCTTTAAGAAGCCGAGATTTTCACTGAAGTCTCTGGTTCTGAGTGCTGGGCTGTAATCCAAGAGCCCCAAGAGCCAGACATCAGGAGGCAGCGATGGGCTGCAGGCGCTGGCCACCAGCCGAACCCTTTTCCAACCAGCTCAGCTGGGGTCTGGCTTTGGGAATCCACACTGCTGCATTCAGGAAGTAGTTCCCAAAATGCAGAGTTTAACCCCAAAACTGTGTGGTGAAACAGCAAGCACAGCTCTGTAACACACCATAAATACATCACTCTCTACCGCACTCACCAAGGCCAGCTCTAAATCTGGTTCACACATAAGACACAGGAAATAGAAATATTCTCCCTGATTTCAGTGCAATATTCCCAAGCTGATCCAGAGAACCTACAAAGTCACTAAGCTATAATTAGAGGTTTATTATAAAAGGTGTTTGGGATGCCTGTCAGTGCTGAAGGACGTTCTGTATTTAAGGTACCCTTAATATACACAGTGGCACTGGGCCATTTTTTGAGCTTTCATTAAACAAAAAGAAAAAAAAGGCCAACTTGTTTACTCACCTCAAATGACTTTTCTCAGTCTCTGCTTTGATTTTTTTCAGTCTCTAACTTTATTAATGGCATTTTAAAAAGGCAAAAAGCAAAAGCCATCAGTGAGGTGGTTTAAAACATACATTTTCATCCCTAGCTCATAACATGATTGCCAGCTAAACCTTGCTTTTCACAGAAAAAAATAAAATTACCTGGGTGCAGATTGTGCATATTCACTCACTGGCTTTTGTGAGGTTGTTGACATTAGTTGTTCTTTTTTTCTTTAAAAAAAAAAAAAAGGTGTGGAGGGGAAATGAAACAATGTCATACTTCTTTGAGACTGTCTCTAACATGAGGAAAACATGCAAAGAAAATCCCATAGTGATCCACTTGCAGACCTTCCCACAGTGCTCCAAGCTCGAATTGAGAAAATAACAAATTCTGTTTCAAAGCACTTGGGCTGGCCTGGCTTTTTCAATTTGTTTTTTAAATAATATATAACAATAATATCATACACCAACATGTCCTGAGGCTTTGGGAGGGTGAGAACCTGAGTGCCACACACCTGAGATGCTCTGTGGGAGCTGCTCTCCCTCCTGGCTGTCACACTACAGGTGGCTCTGGGCAGCTGTCATTCCTCACTGAAAACAGGGAGCACATGGGATCACCAGCTTCACGCCAGAGTGAGCATTTTGCATTAATTAAAAGGTGGCTCCATCACACACTCCAGGATTTCTCACCACTGCAGCACAGTGTGGACCCACCTCTTGCATGCCCAGGGTTTCAGCAGAGCATCCCTGCACTTCTAAGTGAAAAATTTGAAGCCTACAAGCACCAGGCTCTATCACAACTTCACATATGTTCCTAAAATTGAGTTTAAACTAGAATGAAAAAGCATCTCTAAAGTGATGTTCTGGTCCAACAGCTGGTAGCAGCATCACCTGTGCTTTGCTCTTGGAAAATAAGCCCTGAGGGTGAGGTGGCCATGGCCATGAGGGAAAAAACATCATTAGGAGATAAAATCACCTCTGCTAATCCTGACTGTGAATTCAGGTGCGTAATTAGACCAGCTGCCAGGTGCAGCTCTGCAGAGGTGACCTTTCCTGGGGCTGTCTGGATGTGACACCATGCAGGTATCAAGGCTGAGAGAGGATTTCTCCCTCCTCAAAACACCACCCACCTCTGGGGCAGAACCAGGAAAAAAAAAAAAAAAAAAGCAGGAGAGGGAGGCAGAGCAGAGCAGGGCTGCAGATCCCTGTGTCAAGAGGGTGTGCAGCTCCTGGGTGCTCCGAAATCACCCCTTCCCAAATTTCCATCTCTCCCTTCAAAGCACAAGAACAAAACATTTGTGAGCTGGATGGATGCATAGCAGACATATTTCACTCCTAATGGTCTCCAGTGGACTTGTTTTTGCATCTTGCAGCAAAGCACGACTGCAAGGGATTGTTTTCCTCTTCTAGTAGACTATTTACTATTACACACCTACATAAATTATGGATATTTTATTTACAAGTCTATTTCTCTTCCCCCCCCAAAAAAAAAAAAAAAGCAGGTGAAATTGAGCCACTTGGTTGCAAAATTAGCAATATTTTGTTGCTAATTCAGCTCCAAGAACCTCCCTCGGTTCTTTTTTCTAATCACATGCAGAACAGCTACACTGCACATACCATTTTTCGCTACACTGAGCTTGACGAAAATTTAAGACTTCCTCCCCACCCCATCTTCTTTTTAATGGGAGATGTGATTATTGAAATTAATTCGGAAAACAGTCAGCATTCACCAATCAGCTCAGCAGTTTGGGTTTTCTTCATCTGCTGGTTACATGCTAATTATTGTACTGGTGAGATTATTTCCCATTCACATTTGGAATTTACAACACAGTAGGGAATTGATTAAATTAGAAGAAAAAATACAAAAAAAATAGAGAAAGAAATCAATGACATTTTACATTCAACATGGGTTTTTTTCCCCATTTTGTTCCCAGCCTCATGCCTACAATGCCCTGACAAACTCAGCCCCAGCAGAGCAGATACACAAGGCAGCATTTCCCAGCATTAAGGACTGGAGCAGAAATTAAATCTACAGAGCAGATATTTTGGGAAGGCGATGCAACCCTCCCATGCTCTTTAACACCTCTGTTGTTCCCCCCATCCTCCACTCCTCACCCCGACCATACCCTTTTCCACTTGACTGATATTTGCAATTAAAAAGGGAAATCTCCCCAGGTGTGGGAAACGAGCCCCCACAGCCAAGGCTCCAGCAATGCTGAAATGCCCACACAGAGGCAGGAACGAGTTCCCCTGCCCCATGAGCAGCTCTGGTGGGCTGGGGTAGCTTCATCCTCACACCAGAAGGGCACAAGGGACAGAGCAACACCCAGGGCCACCTTATCCTACTTTCCCTACGGAAACCCTTTTTTCGGAGATACTCAGCAGAGAGATCCCTGATTTCACTACTGCATCTCAAATACTATTTACCATCTCATTTCACCTGGACAGGCACAACAAAATTGTCAACAGCAGGGCTTTGAGCACACAAGGGATGCAGTGTTTGCCCTGCAGGGCTGTTTATTTGTGGTTACCCCTCACAGCAAGGGCTGCTTCTCACCCCCGCCCTCTCTGTTCCAACCATCCCCTTGAAAACTATGATCAAAAAAAAATCCCCAGAAAACAATCAAAGCCTATCCTAGGTGCCAGAGAAGATCAAAGTAGTAGTAGGAAGGCTTTAAAATTCCTTTAAGCATCCCCCATCTCCTGTTTGCCACCCAAAAGCTGCTCTGAGACCTACCCTGAAGGTAACAAGAAAAGCAATGTCCTGCAACACCAAAGGGAAACACACAGGTGACCCCAGAGCAGAAAATAACATTGAAAAAACACTGAAAAAAATTGAAAAAACACTTCTGAAGAACTGACAAAGAAAGAGAAAGATGCCAGGAAAATCAGGAGAGCATGGAGTAGCAAAAGGAGCTTGGAAAAGGGTTAGGAGCAGGTGGACACACAGTGACTGCTCACAGGAGAAGGGTTTTGTAAAATTAACTCCCAGTACACCGATTCCAAAGATACCTCCCCCCACAGCACCTTTATTTCTAATAAGCACTACTGCATTCCCAGGGCCAAATTTCCAGCCTCCAGAGATTATGCTGGCACATGGGAGAGCAACCACAGCTCAGCACAGTGTGGGAGAGCAGGACAATGCTACAGCATGGAGGCAGACAGAACAACAGAGGGAAAACAACGGAAAGCAAAGGACCTGCAAACCTGCAGCAATTGCTACACCATCCTCAGTCTCCATCTTCCTGCCTGTAAAGCAACATGGAGATGCCAGACACTGGAGCAGGGAGTGCTGGCTGCCATTTAACACATCTGCTGCACTTCCCAGTGCATGCAGGCCTGGGGAGAGAAGCCCAACAGGTGGCTTATGGTCTAAATTAAATATTCACATTATTTTCTTGCTCACAGCCCAGACCACAGCCTGCCTCCCCTGTGCCAGCACAGCTGAGGGGGTCTGTGCTTGGAATTTCGGGTTTAAGTCAGCTCTACCTCTGTAAAACAGAGATGCTCCCCTTCTTTTAAATGTTTTCTGACATGGAAATTATTCCTGGCAAAGAAAGAAAAAGCAGGATACATTTCAGTAGGAGAGCCTGCTTTTACATCCTGGTTAACAAATCAAAGCACAACACAACACAACACAACACACAGCAGGCTTGCACAACCTCCAGCACAGGTGTCAGGGTGATCTGTCCCTAAGGACCACCCCACACCCAGGAAACCATGTAAGAGCCAATTAACCTTCAACGCAAAATGTAAACACCTGTCTTAGCAGGGCTGTGAGAAATGGCATCACATTCAACCCCTCAAGGTCTCCAAAGCCACCTGCTCAAGGTGCTGGCTGAGAGGTGACCACCTCTGCAAGGCTGAGCAGTGCCTGCAGGCTGCAAGAGAGCCCAGTGCTTTCTATCACTGGAAGATCTTTTTCCAATATAATTTCTATCATTGTGCTTCTCATGAGGACCTGGAGCCATCAGGAAGGTTTACCGCCCTGAGTACATTTGGATCCTTCACACAGAGCCCCAAGACTCATTAAATATGATACACACCAAAAAGCACCCAAGAAAAACCCCACCTCAAACATTCTCTTTCACAAAGTATTCTCTAATTACTCCAGTGCACTCCAGCACAGACCCTTGCTACTCCTACACTGAGGAAATCTGGAGATTAAGAGCTGGAAGATCAAGTATCCAAGACTTCAAGCCTAGTTTTGGTTCTCTTAACTAAACTCTTTATTTTTACCATTTTACGAGCGGACAAGAAGTTTAAATGCCTCTTCAGAGACAGATATCAACTGATCCGTGATTATTTGGGGAAGACAGGAGCTCCACCAGACAGCAGGGCACAAGCTTTTGGGAGTAATACACACTCCATCTGTGAGATAACCCAAGCATTGGACTTACTTTCCAAAAGGACACCAGCAATGCCACGGCTGAGGCTTTAGGACAAGAAAGCAAGACACCAGTGTGACCATTTTGCTGAGGTTTGCTGTATTCTGGGAGTTTTGTTTTTAAATTCATCACAGCAGCTGGCCCACCACTGACCTGAAACTCTTTTGGAGAACAAAAAATATCCCCACAGCTGAGCAGCACCTGTATGTAAAGAAAGAAAGTGTCACAACCTGCTGATTTACAGCACTGCAACTGCAAACTGTAGAGCACAAGCCCACAGAAGATGCACAGACTTCCAGATGGAGAGAGGGACAGGACTGATTACATACAATTATTAATGTGTGTCCCTACACCACTGAAAAAAAGAACTGAATGTGCTTAGGAAGAAAAAAAGCAGTGAAAAATAAAATGACTGCCCATTCAAGTATTTGTGCAACATTGGCATGACATCTTAGGGAAATAAATATTTGCTTGACCTATTTCCAAAAGAGAAGTTTTTTTATAAGTCCCATGAAAACCACTGTATTTACTGAGGCATGAGAGAGAGCATTTGCAAACATCCTGCACACCAAGCTTCCAGGAGCAACTAACTCCCTTCTTATCCTTCCCAGAGGAGCAAACTGATGTCTCTACACCACTGGGACAAAATCAGCCTGAAAACAACATCAAGGCACTTCTTCAGGAGCAGCAGAGTTAAACAACACCCACACAAACAGCAGACAGCCACCTTGCCCCCCTGGAAGCCCCTTTCTACTGATCCATCTGCCTCTTGCTCAGTGAACCTTTGAAAAAGTGCAGTGAGCCTGTACTTTAAACTTGTGCTACCCAGGCTCTTTACTGAGGAGCCAGGTGCCAGAGCTCATTACCCACCCTATTCCTGACATGGCTCTCAAGCATCTCTGTATTAAAAGAAAAGAANCAATGGGATATTGAATTCACTATACACACACCTTACTGTTGCAATAATGCACCCTGTATTAAAAAAAAAAAAAAAAAAAAAAAAACCAAAAAAAAAAAGCCCAAACAAACCCCCAGACAAACGCAAAAGCTGCTCTCTTTCTCCCCCACCAGCCCAGCAACAAAGCAGGCAGGGAAGCCCCATCACCCAGACTGAATTTTCTGAGCATTACTGGGCAGGAGTGTTTGGGTGGAGCTATAATGGAAACTTTTGCAAGCTCAACACCATGTTATTTTATTTCATTTTTTTTCCCCAAGCAAGTGCTAAAACACATGAGGGACCTGGCTGGAACAGCAAGGCCAGCACTTGCCTGCAGTAGGAGGAACCTTACAAATGCCAGGACTGCAACTGGACACACAGGTTAGAAGGCTCAGTCTCCCAATTTTTCTATTTCTAAATTTAAAAAAAAAAAACAAAACAAAAAAAAACCAACAAAAAACCTCAAAAAACTAAACCAAAAAAACCAGCAAAACTAATAAGGATAAAAGGGAGTCCATTTCAATGCCCCCTTACTGTGCCTGTAGAACAAGGAGAGGGCACCCTCACAGCGTCCCTCTGAATGTGGAGAGGAAAGAGAAACCACAAAGTTTTTGAAGGCCATGAGAGTGTCCTCCACGTGGAGATGAGCCCCGGCTGCCATGGCTGTGACTGCCCTGGTGACAACCCGGCCTGGGCTCTGCTCTTGTGCCATGTGTCATCACCAGCTCCTGAGCTCCACCACAGCCCGCCCCAGCCAGGCCTTCGCAGCCACTTCAGCAAGCTCGCTCCGTTTGCATTTTAAGCATTGTTAGTCAGAACATTTGTCAAGAGGAAAAAGAAAAGAAAAAAAAAAAAAAGAGAAAAAGCAAACAAACAAAGGAGGGAAGTACAATACTTTTTCCTTTATAATTAGAAGCATCATCCCGCTCCTTCTTAACAAAGCAGAAGAGCCACCACAGCTGCCAGAGGGAGAGAGGCTGCTGACCTTCACCACAAAGACCACCAGGCACCAGCAAAGCCGGATCTTCTCCAAAATAGCCTCCATAGCAAGACCAGATTGGTTCCACCTGGAGCAGGTGTTCAAGGTACTAACATAATCCTCCAGATCTCCTATGGAGTTAATGCAAAGATACAGGCAACTCAGCCTGAGTCTGTCTGCATGGGGCAAATCACCCTTAGGATGAGCAGGGTGGGGGAAACCTGGACCTGGCTTTGGGATCCTGCTCTCCCAACAAAATCCCTCTATTCCAGGGTGACCCCAGCCCTCTGCAGGAATGAGGATGACAATAATTACATTCGTTGTGAGCAAACCAAGGATCTTTCCACAGAGTAAACCTCCCTCATGCTTTTTTACATGCAAATCAGATGGAAAAAGAAAAAGGAAAAATAATATCAGGTGATGGGAAGCAAGGGACCCATTGCAGCAAAATGGCCAGCAACAAGCCAGCCCATGGGGGTTAACTTGCACAGGCTGGGGGGGCTGAGCACGATGGGGGGAGATGCCTGCTCCCACTTTTTGCCTTTTGCTTGCACAGATTTCTACAGATTCCCAGTTGTCTCCATTCCCAGCAGTTTTTAGGGGGAGCTGATGCCCTGCGTGCCGTCAGCCCAGTCCCTGGGGGAGATGAGTGTGAGTGGGTCTTGCAGGGCTCATCACAGCTCAGATGCTGTCCCACATTCAGGAATAGCAAGAGATGCACCTGTGTGACAGCCTCGCACAGAGCAGTGGGATCCTGGCACCCAGAAACCTGGAGGAGGTCCCATGGGACGAGGCACAGCCGTGCCCTGCAGACAACACTGCCTCCAGCCCTGTCCCATCACACAGACAGGAAAAGGCTGGACAAGGGACGGACACAGCCCGTGTCCCCGGGCTGGACTGCAAACTCAAGTTGCAGATAATTCCAGGAGCTACAGGACGAGCTGGTTTTACGTAGTAACACCATAGTAACCAAAGCGGAGGGAAAAGCTGGCATACACAAGGGGACAGCGTTTTTGGAGAGGAGGAGCAGGAGGTCTAAATAGAAGGAAAACCCTGCAGAGCGAGGAGACACACTTCTGTAAAGGAGAACTGGAGCCACACTGCTGTTTAAATCTCCTCACACTGACAACCCAGATGGCTCTCAGTACCAGCCTGGCTCACCTGCTCCAGGCTGCCCTGCTCCAGGCTGCCAGCACTGCCTGCATCCCTCCCTGCGCCTCCCCGATGAAAGGCAGCAGTCCCCATGGGGCTGGCTTCACTTGGCTTTACAACAAGGAATTTATTGATAGGGATGTGCTCCCACGAGTGACTTCAGGGCTTCAAGTTACTACAGCTTTTTCTACAGTAGCAAGAATTGCGGAGGCTGAGCCCTGTCAGAAAAACCTATGCTAAACCCCAACCCATCTATAATATAATTAACATCAGCTACAGATTAGGCTATATCTGAAACAAATCAGATCCAACAGCCTCCTCTTTCCCACCCCCAAAGGTGGGTCAGGACTCCAGAACTGTGTGGGCATCCGTGTGCTGCGAGTTACTGGGATGCACTAAGAGGAAACAATAAACAGACTGGAACAGTCTGCTCCCTCTTCTCAGCTATGTTGTAAAATACATCAAGGTCACAGACCCAACCTAGTTAATAAGAAGTTATCATTAAATTGCAGTTTTCTTTTACGGTAAATAAAATGCATCTGAGCATCTGGGTGTTTTTCCCTTCCTCCTCATCTCTTAAAGAGAGATTACTTTAGAATAAGCTGTTCCAGATAATGAAGTAAACTTCTGGCTTCCTACCCAGGAGAAGTGTTCCTCAGGACACTATGATCCTTGTTTGGGGCTGCAGCCAGAGTAGGTGGTCAGGGAGATGAGGAGGGAAACCCTTCCTGCTCAAGTGGAGCCACCCTACAGCACTGGGCAGAGAGAAAACCCATGGCTGGGCAGAGTTCATGCCTTTAGTGGGCAGAAATGGGAAAAATCAGATCAATAAAGGCTCGTACATGAGCTTTGCAAGGTATGTCACATGGCCCGACAAGACACATCACCCACCTCTCCCCCAAGTTTCCCATCACATAACCAGAACAGCAGAGAACTCCTTTGAGAATGTGAAAACCGTATTGTCCGAGCTTTGAGGGCGCAGACAAAGCGTGCCCTGACCAGCAGGATTGGGGCCACTTCTCCCACAGGCCAGCCTGCCAAAGCCCATGCGACACCCACAGCAGCACACACCCAGTGTCCAGCCTGGACCCACATGCCACCCAAAGGGACACCTCCGCTCTCCACATCCCCCTCTCGCCGCGGAGAGGCCTCGTTCTGCTGGCACCCGGCCACACGCCCGGCTGCCACCACAGGAGCTGGCACAGCCCAGCAGGACTTTACCCCGTTAGCCCGGTGAGCTCAAACCACCGTCCCCAGGCAGGCCAGAAGAGCGCGGAACGGGAAATCTGGGGGTTAGCCCCGGCTCCGCCGCAGATTTCCTCTGCGGCCTCGGGCTCCTCGCTGAGCGGCCGCTCCGCTTTCCTACCTGCGAGAACGGGGAGACGCCGTCTGCTCACATCCCGGTCTGTCCCGAGCACCGGCGCTTTAAACCTGGCACTGCCGCAGCCCCGAGAGCTCCAAAAATCCCCACTGCGACCAGCCCTCCACGACACGAGTGGGCTCTGCTGCCCCGCTGCCCACAGAGCGAGCGGACAAGGAGGGCTAGGAAAAAAAAGCACTTTTCTTCCTCTAAAAGCCCAGACTAAAAGAAAACCAGCCCAGAGCCCCCCGGGGGAGAGCGGTCCCGAGCCGCCCCCCGCAGCCGGGTGGGTGCCGAGCCGCCCCACGCAGCCGGCTGTTCACGCAAAGCTCCCGCAGCGGCGGGACCCGATTTTT
>VWZN01005432.1:64148-93887 GCA_013396955.1 Regulus satrapa | reverse complement strand
CCCTTCCCTTCCCTTCTCTTCCCTTCCCTTCCCATCCCTTCCCCAGCCGCTGTCCCGCGGCAGGCGGGACTGTCCCAGCGGTGAGGGAGGGACTCAGTGCGGGCAGGAGGCTCCGGGGTCCCGCCACGGGCTTGGGGGCTGGACTCCAGAGCTGCTGTCCGGCCCCCCGGCACTCCCCGGGCTGCAGAGGTGCTTGGGGTGCCCAAACTGCTGCACCCCGAGGCTTTGGCAGCGTCACTGCCAGCCTGCTGTGAGCAGGTCAGGAATCGAGCTGAGCATCAGCTATTTCCGTTCAATAAAGCGTGTCTTGGAAAGGTCTTGTAATCAGACACCAGCTTTGCACAAAAGATAAAAGATTTTTCCAGCTGCCTAAATGTGCACATTATCCCACTTTTCCCGGATTTGGAGGAGTTGGTCGGACTCTGCTCACAGTCACGGTGATGTAAATATATCGCTTATCTAAAGCTGTTGGCTTTAGAGTACATGCCCTGGCTGAATTGTCGGGAGCTGGAACACAAAAACAGGGCTTAGAGTTCAGAGGTTTCATTTTTCAGGACCATGTTTTGCTCAGGGCTCTCAGCTCTCCCGGTTTGAGGGTATTGCTGGATTTCTCTCTAAGCCCTGGCTCTCGGAGCCACAGAACTGCATGAGAATTACAGTTTTCTGTTGGTTTTTTTTTTGTTGTTTTTTTTTTAAGTAAGCTTGAACCCTTTGTGTTTATGGAAGAAATGTGAACTTCCAACAGGTCAGAAACTAGGAGCCAAATCAGCAGAGCATGTTTTTAAACCAGAACGGATGGTTTCAACCAGTCCTGCGGCTGTAATTCAGCTTTTTCAATGCTTGTGATGGGGAACTGAGGATGGCATTTCCTCTTCTTCAGGCAAAATGGCTTTCCCACCCACTCCATCACATGCCAGGCCAGTCTGACTTGATCTTTCTGGGAATGGGAAAGAAAAAAACAAAACCATCAGCACTGTTTTCCTTTTGTATTCCTGACTCCAGGGCTGGTATGCAGAACAGCTGGACTTTCAGGAGCTGTCCCTGTGCCTGAGGGAGGAGGACACCTAAGCCTTGTTCCCCATGGCTTTCACGGGATGGGAATCTGACCCCATCCAGCTGTGCTGACTTGCTGTTTCTGCCTCTCCTCTCATCCTGTTTTGCTGAATCACTCCTTTCACAAGCCTCTGGAGCTCTTTGTTGATCCAGGAAAGGAAATGGGAGCCCCAGCCCAGTCAGCTGAGGGTCAGGAAGCTCTGCCAACCTTCCTGAAGCTCCCCACCCCCCCTTAAAATGCTGATTCTCCCTGCTGGGAGAAGGGGCCATGATAATGAGCAAGCCCTTTCACATCCCAGCGTCTGGCAGGGATTCCCTGGAGGGTCAGAGTGGAGGAACGTCAGTCAGGAAGGACAGCCCTGCCAGCAGCAGGCAGCTGCTCCAGGGAGCTGCCCTGCACAAGGACCTTGGCCCTGATGGGTTGATTGACTGCTGTCACCCAGCCCGACAGCTCCGGCCGTCCCTCAGCAGAGCTCTGGTGCCTGCAGCATCCTGCTCAGTGCACAGCATGCAGGGAAAGGCATCCTTACAGCCGTGCCTCAGCCTGCCTGGCTGCTGCCTGGATTTTGCCAGCATCTCAGGAAACCGCCAGGTAAAGGGGACACTGGTGAGAAAGGGGCCAGGCTGGTGGTCATCAGGGGATTGTGCCACAGAACAGTGAGGTTCTGGACCCTCCTTTCTGGTGTGGGAAAGGGAGCAGGAGAGCCCAGCTTCCTGGATCTGAGGTGAAAAGAGGATTCAGATGTTGCCGTGTGGGCTTCAAATAGTACTGGTGTCCCCAGCTACTGGCTGAGCCCCACAGCTGGAGGGATTTCTCCTGTTCCAGCCCCAGCTCTGCTTGTCTGAAAAGCGAAGTAAGACCCTATTTTAGTCAGCCTGGTTCCCCTCCTGTCCTCTGCAGCATCTCTGGGGAGCTGAGCTGTGTCAGGTCTCAGCTAGCATGGGTTGGCCAGCTCCTCCAGTCTGCCTCACTGCTGGGTTGTCTGACCTCCCTGCAGATATTTCAGGCCCATGAAGAGGCATGGAGCAAGGCAGGATCCAAGGAAACTCATCCCAGACAGCTCAAATATTAAATCAGTTGGAAAATTCCCAGAGAAAGAATGTATTGGTCAAAGAAGGAGGCACCCCTCATGAACTCCCACCTTGGAAGCAGCTGAAGAATTGGCTGCGGCCTGGCTGGGCTGCAGCAGCTGTCAAAATGTGAGGAGGGGGAAGAAGAATCCCACCTTTTTGACACAGCTTGTCTACTCTCTCACCTGTGACTGAAGACATAACTTGCTTTTAGGGAGAGAGGAAAATTTAGGGAGGCTCCTGTGAAGTTTGTGGGTGCTCCCAACTGCCAAGTGGATGGATGGATGGATGGATGGATGGATGGATGGATGGATGGATGGATGGATGGATGGACAGACAGACTGTGTTTTTCTAGAGAAGCCCGGGATCTTAAGATGTAGGGCTTTCAGCACGACAGTCAGTGGAAGTATGGGGAGCCCACAAGGCAGAGGTGCCCTGTTAGGGGGGAAGGCTGCCATCCAGAAAGGGTGGGGAGTGCTGGGATGCAGGACAAAAGCTGCTGAGTTGGACGTGCCTGTGAGCTTTCTGGAATGCAAGGAGCTGAAAATATTGCCTCTCAGTTGACTAATAAAAAAATCTGTCTTGTTATGCAAAGGCTCATTGCAAACATCTGTGGGTTGTGGAGTTCCCAAAAGGGGGAAGAAACCTCTCCCTGTTGGAGCAGCTCCTGGGGGAGGATGCACAAGATTCACAGAGAAATTGGGGGGCGTGGGGTTACAGGCACAGGGAGGGATGGATCTGTAAGGCTCATCTTCCAAAAAAGAGGAAAGGGGAGTAAGAGTGACTATGAAAAGCAGCTGGCAGGAACCAAGGATGATTTTATGGCTTTGCAAAAAATTACCACGGCAATTAAAAGTGCTCAAAGCTTCTTGGAGGAGGAAGAAGGAAAGAGGGGAGAAGTAAAAGCCTTGATTGCAGGGAAGGATGCAGAGAGGAACAGCCATCACTCAGAACAGCCATGGCACAGCTGGGGATCTGCTATGGGGACACAAGCAAATGTTGGTGTGTCAGGAACCAGGGATACAGATTGGTGGGGAAAACCAGCTGGGCAAGGAGCCATGGAGGTAAGCGATGGGGTGTGTACCTCTGCAGGATGCCCAAGTGCCAGGAGCTTGTCCCTGAGTCCAGAGGGTGGGAGCTGGAGCCACAGCAAGGCTGAGCTGCCCACTTGCTCCTGCTGCCATTTTGTTCCTTCTCTGTGTTCATCTGCAGACACACTCAGCTGGCAGAGGAAGAAATGGTGTCCTGAGCTCTAATGTCCTTTGTTGAATGTCCTCTGCGGCATTTTTTACCAGTTACCAGGCATCTGCAGCCCAGATCTGTCCTTGCTTTTATGCAGAATGTAACCCCCTGCCCTGAGTGAGACCCACTCCAGTGGCATCAGCATGCACCAGTCTAAGGACACCACCTGAAGTGTCACGCCCAAGGTGTCTTGATGGAGGTTCCAGCAGGTTCCTTCCCTGCTGGGCAGAAGTTGGCACGGTGGCAGCCACCCGCCCTGCCCTGCAGTGCCAGCCCACCCTCCTCAGGGACCGCAGCCATGCCAGGCCACCCACAATAGCTGCTTTCACTCCAATTTCACCAAGGGGCAGAGCTCTCAGAAGAGTAAGATACTGGAAAATACGATTCATTCTTCAGCAGGTTTGTCACAGCCTTCAGAAAAGTTCCCGTGTTGGGACTGAGACCTTGTGCCCAGTCCATGCTTGGCACTGGACAGTGCAAACTCCAATTGCCATCAGCATAGCTGAGGAAAAGTGAGGCACTGGGCGCTAACAGGGCTTGCCTGGGAATGAGAGGTGGCATTTCTGCAGGTCAACCCATCAGCTGGGACCAACAAGCTGAGAGGAACGATGATTGTGTCTTTACAAACAAACTGTGGGTCTAGTGATAGACAGGATTAACACCAAGAGATAGGAGAAACAATGTTAGGATTCCACTGATTGAAGAATGGGTATAAGACATTTGCTTTTACAAACAAACTGTAGGTTTGCTGATGAATAAAACTGAATATTGAAAGATGAAAGAAACAATGGGGAAGAAAACATAAATTCCATAAGAGTTAAGAATTAAAAGGGAGGGTTATACATTAAAGGGGAATTTTTAGGAAACAGGCATTCCGGGAAGTCTGTGCATCTCAAGGAAGTCTGTGCATCTCAAGGAAGTCTGTGCATCTCAAGGAAGTCTGTGCATCTCAAGTACCTCAGCCGATGGGGAAAGAGATAAGGGGAAATGCAGCCGGGAAATTAGGATAAAAGGGAGGCTGCGTCCTCCAGAACTTTGAGAGATCCCAGGGGAATGCCCCATGGCCTCTCTCTTTATTCGAATAAAGTAAAAGGGACTCCTCTGTCTCCTTTTTGGACATAAACGTCTGACGGTCGTGGATTAATTTTCCTGATAAAGCTTTGGATCCTTCTTCTCAAGGACCAAAGATGTCCAAGCAGCCACCCTCCAGCTCTGGCGCTTCCCTGCCCTCACAGCACAATGTCAGCTCCGTGAGTGATGTGCTGGAGAGCCTCCATCCCTAAAGTGCCACCCCATCACTCCAAAGCCCAGCAGAGAGGCTGCTGAGGAATCACCAGCACAGAAGTCAGGTAAGTACAGGACAGAGCCCACCCCAGCCACATCCCTGCCCTGGAGTTTTAGTATGGTGGGAGTCAATGAACTTTTGAGGCGGGGCACAAAACCCCCCTCCGTTTCTTACCCGAGCTCACCCAGTTATTCCCACATCACTTCCCCACTGCTGTCAGGCTCTCTGAGATCTGGAGAGCATCTACTTTCCTAAAGTGTCTGCTTTTCTGTGCTTTCCTTTCACGGTGCCCTCCATCCCTACCGACACGATGCAGGGCCGAGCAGCCCCGGGCTTTGGCCACCCTTTATGTCTCATTAACACTTCACCGTGTCCTTGCGGGACGGCGGGCTGGCGAAGGAAGGCTCTCCAGGGCCACAAGGCAGCGGTGGCCGGGGCTGCCGGANAGCCGGCGGGGGAACCGCGGGGAGAGCCGGAGCTGAGGGTGAGCGCTGCTGCCGGCACACAGCAACCCCTGAGGTTTGGTTTTGGTTTTGCCTCCACACCGAAGAGCTGCTGAGGTTCAGCGGCTGCCCAGGTAATGGGGAAGGTCCTGCTGGACGCGAATGTGGGTGTGGGTGTGGGTGTGGGTGTGGGTGTGGGCGGCCCAGGAGCAAAGCAGACTGGGGGCAGCNCCCAGGAGCAAAGCAGACTGGTGTCAGCAAAGCTCCTGGTTTATTTTGGGCAGTTCTTCGGCTCTGGAGGTTGATGTGAGCTGTTGGCAGGGGTGGACTGTCCCCTTTATCCTCCACGAGAGCTGTGTGGTACAGGGCTGTGATCCTGCCTGGTTTGAGGGCTGAGGGCTGGAGATGCCCCGTCCTCTAGAGGGTTTATTTATTGAACATGACTTGAAGACCATTTCTCTTGCCCTGGCTGCCTGTTAGTCTTTCTGCAGACTACAGCCTACCCTTCACCTCCCCAACGGGCCTGCTCCGTCCACGGTGGGGCCAAGGCCTGCAGGGAAAAGCCTCTTTCTCTCCATTCCCTGCCTTCCTCCTGCCATCCCAGGTGAGGCCCGCAGGGAATTACACTCAGTGAGCTGAAAACTGCACCATAGCCCTGCAGTGCCCAGAATGAGGTGCCTGGGGAGGGGGCAGCTGCAAGGAGGCAAGGGGGACAGTGGCTCTGCAGAGGGAACATGGCCCTGGCACTTGTTTTGCTGTGTAGCTGCACTGTTATGTTGAGCTCTTGCCCCCTGCATTCACCATGAAGGTAGTGCTCAGTGCATCACACCTGGGGATAATTTCCAAGCCCCCACCCCAAAGCCCGTGAGATTTCTCTGCCCAAGACTTTCCCTATGCACTTTTCAGGTCTGTGTCAGTGTGTATCTCAACTGGATGCTCATCAGTGCTGCCAGGGAGCATCAGGGTCAGTCTGATCATTCCTCCTCTCCAAAACTGCCCCATGCGCAGAGAGGAGCTGTCTCCCGTTTGCTGCCAGGCCCTGTAGCACAGCAGGGAAGGCAGCTGGAGGGCTGCCCGCCCCGGCAGCAATGCCTGGGAAAAGCTGGGCTCAGCAGGTTGGTGAGAGGCCCCGTGACCCGGGCCCCGCTCACAGCAGAGCTGATGGAGCCACCGAAGCTTCGAGAGCTGGCTAGCGCTTCCCTGCTACCATCCTCCGGAGAGGATCTGGGATTTGGGCTTACTCCTGGATGCCAGGGAGAGGTGGGGAACAGGGCATGGAGCAGGAATTGTGTCTGTCCACTCAGACTGCCTTCCAGGAGGGATGTCTGGGAAGGGAACAGGGCTGACCTTACGCAAAACAGACAAGAGAGGCTGGGTACCTGCTGGGGCAGAGGGCTTGTCGTGTGGCACATACTTGTCATCCCTTTGGGTAAGGAACCAACTGCTTCCAGCTGCCCTTTGGGTTGAGTGTGCACTGGGGCTGTGCTGAGTGTCCCTGGGGACACCATGCCATCACCTGGCTGTGCTGCCTAGCACAAGAGTTCTGGCTTGTACAGGAGCCATGTCTGGCCAATTCTGCAATGCCTAAGTGGGATGCCTTTCTCTCTGGGTGGGAAATGTTAGATTTGGACTTTATTCAAAGTGGGTGTGTGGTGTAGGGAGGAGCTCAGACTTCCCCCCTCTCTGCTGTGAATTGTTTGGGAATTTCTAAGGACAGTGCAGGACAGTGGTCTCCTGCCAGCACAATTCTTGTTTGAATGGGATTTTGACAGCTTGACTGTTTGGTGTTATTGTGAAGTTGTGTTTGCCCTCTTAAGGAGCAAATGAGATGGTGTATCCCAATGGCAAAGCCATCTCTCCTCCAAACTGTATGCAATAACTCAAACTTTGCCTTCTGTCCTGTTTTCTGGTGTCCACAGAGGCCCTGGCTGATCTTCATCAAGGCTCTCAGGTGGTTGCCTCAGAGGAGGTTTCTCTAGAGCCCCATGATGGGGCTGTGTTGCAGCCATGACCTGACTCTCCTACAGTAAACTCACATTGCCTTTAATTGCTGGAGTTCTCTTCCCCTAGCTGGGTCTGTTCCTGTCTCTTGCAGTCTCAAACCAT
This sequence comes from Regulus satrapa, assembly GCA_013396955.1. Classification (NCBI taxonomy): domain Eukaryota; kingdom Metazoa; phylum Chordata; class Aves; order Passeriformes; family Regulidae; genus Regulus; species Regulus satrapa. Next base: position 86,687 of record VWZN01005432.1, on the reverse strand, counting down.
GAACTATATGGGGCAGCTGGCTGAGAGCGTCCTCGACACGGTGAAGGAGCTGTACCAGAATCTGAACACTGCCAACCTGTCGGGCTGCATCGATGTGGTCGTGGTGAGGCAGCCCGACAACTCCTTCAAGTGCTCCCCGTTTCATGTGCGCTTTGGGAAGCTGGGAGTGCTGCGCTCCAAGGAGAAGGTGGTAAGTGGTGCCTGCCCTGGGGCTACGCTTCCTTTCCACTGTCTCCAGACCCTGGAGCTTCTATAACCCACAGGTTATGGAAGGACTTTCTTTGAGGAGAATGGGAGCCCACTGAATGGGATGCTTGCCAAGTTTTTAAGGGGATGCCCCCAAATGGAGCCCATCCGTTTCCACGGAGGAATGTGCTCTCCAGGAAAATGGGGAGAGGTCCCTTGCTTCAAATGCTGTGTGGCTATCAGCCCTGTGGGCAACTTCAACCCTTCCCTCCCACCTGGAAGTGCCCCTGTGCTCCGGTGGATGAGGGGGCTCAGATGAACAGGCTGCTTCTGTCCCTTGCTAGGTTGACATTGAGATCAATGGAGAGCCTGTGGACCTGCACATGAAGCTGGGAGACAACGGAGAGGCCTTCTTTGTCGAGGAGTTAGAGGCACCTGAGGTTGGTTATGAGGAGCTCCTGCATGTCTGTGTCCCAGAGTGACTACCTGGAAGGGTGCAGGGTTGAGGTGGAATGACTAAGTTTGGAAATGTTGCTCTTCCCCAGGGTGACTCCATTGTTCCATCCGATGTTTTCTGTGTCTGGAAAGGTTCCTACTCAAAGGACCTTGCAATCCATGTAGTGGAGCACCCTGAGGGAGTATTAGATCAAATACCTGCAACCCAGACTGGTCTCCATCAATGGGCATGGCTGCTGGCCAGACAGGTGGATATCTTGGAGCTTGGCCTCTCAGGGTATCTTGTAACAGGGATGAGAACAAGACAGATGCTGTGGCAGGCTGCCTGCTCCAATGGGAAGTGTGATGAGACTAGTTGTGGCTTCCAGAAATCCTGGTACCTCTTCTCTCAGGCAGATTTGTGGTCCCTGCTGGCTTAGGCTGGGTTTGGAAGTAGCAAAGGGCTCTGGAGTCAAATCCCATTTGCAGCCTTGGTAATTCTGGTCTTGTGGTGCCATCTCCTGCCTGTGTCTCTTTGCCTGTGTGCTTGTGGCTGGATCACCCTAATGTTTTTTTTTTATTCACGTTTTGTAGATACAAATCATTTCCTTTTAGTCCAGGCCACAAAACCACTCCTGAGCTGAGGGCTCGGTGGTGTTGGTCGTACTGTTCCAAAGAGTGCTCCATAGAGAGCGAGGAGCCGCTAGGCTGAAAAGGAGTGTGCTGGAGGGAGCTGATGGGCTCTTCCCCATCCCTGTTACAGGACAGCATCCCCTTCTTCCTCTGCACGTCCCCCATCAGCAGGGCACGGTGCTCAAGGGATGCTGCTCACTCCCCCTGTGCACTGGAGGTCACCAGCATTGGAGAAATCCTGTGCAAGAGGAGACGACGCAAGAGAAAGCCCAAGATGAAGGAGGTGTTGGACTCGGATTCTGACAGCTCTGAGGAGACCGAAAGCCTGCTGACCGTAAAGGAGCCATGCAAGCTGCCATGCCCAAGGTGAGCTGCTTGGTCTGGGCAGGGTGGTGCAGAAGGTCAGGCCCGTGTGTTCATTTGGTGATGCAGTACTGACACAGGGGAAAGTGTTTGCAAGTTGGAGCCCAGTCTCCTGTAGAGTAGAAAGCTCTACAGAGGGAATGGTGAAGCTGGGTGTTACCAGCTTTTGGGAAAGGGCGCTGATGCTTGAGAGTAGCACAAGTCCCCTCTCTTTCCTCCTTTGCAGTGATGCAGCACGTTCATCCTTTGCTGATCCTGAAGAAACGGCATCACTGCAGCCCCAAGAGACACACCCGTGCTCCGACGGGGAGCTGCTCAAAGTGGACAGGTAATGGGCAGAGCCAAGGTGTTTTGCTCAGCTCTGGTGAAACCAGGGCACATGCCCCACGGCAGGGAAGGAGGTATGGAAAAGTGACTTGGAGGTGTCAGGAGATGAGAGTTTTCCTACCTTGGTATGGTATGGCTGGAGGAAGGTTCAGAGACCACAAGGGACACTTGTGGCCATGGTCACAGGTGTGAGAAGCCTGTGTGCATGGGACTGCTGATGAGCTGCTCTGGGCAACTGCTGGCATAGCACTCTGCTTCCTTGGGCCCCAGCTTCCATAAGTCTTGGTCCTTTGGGAGTGACAGTCTTATAGGGTAAAAGTAACTTTATGTGAAACCAGTGTTACAGCGTTCTTGGTCCTAAATGTCCTTGCACTGATAGGGGAGCATGGGGCTGTAGTGTAGGTAAGGCCCCACATCACCTTCTTTCCCTGCAGCTTCATGCTGAACCATCAATCTTCTCCCAAAAGTGATTCTGAACTGGAGATCAAACCACAGGAAAGCCTTTCTCTAGGGACTGAATCCCACATGAAATGGATCTGGGGAAGGCTTCCTCAGGTGAGTCCCTGCTCTTGCTCTTTTTCTGGGAATGTCCAAAAGACCTGCAGAAAGCAGAGGAGGCTGTGGCCAGGCAGCCTTAGGGAAGTTGTTCTCTTCTGTGTGATGCTTTGGGCAACTTTCCATCCTCAAACCTGTTATTTTGCTTTTCTTGAGGTGAATAAATTGGTGCAAGTTAATCCAGTCAAGTCTACAAAGGTCGTTGCTGCTGCAGAAACCACCAATTCTGCTACAGTGGTCCCAGTGGATGAGACAACCCCTCTTGTTACCATCTCTGAACATCCGGGAAGGGATTCAAGCCCAGCAGAACCTGAGAGCATACCCCCTTCCTTGGCTGTGTCTGTAACTGAGCCAACACTTGCACCCCAGGCTGGGAACAGCATCTCCAGGCTGAAGGACATCGTCCGTGCTGTCAGGGCAAAGAGATTTTTGGGGAGCTACTCAGTCTCACAAGAGAAACAGAACAGGGATGTGAACCTTGTACCAGAGGTTCAGCCAGATATGGAGTCCTTTGAGGGAGCCACTGCTCCAAGGCAGGCAGGTTCCGAAGGCCCCACATCCCAGCTGGAGAGGCAGAGCAGGCAAGGTGAGAGGGTGACTGGTGCTGCTTGAAGTGGCATTTGAGCCTGCAGATGTGGCTGACTCAGATGAGCACCTGGGCTGTCCCTTCAGTGTAACTCCATGACTTCCAGGTGTGGTGTGTTTGCTTTGCCTTTTCTGTGTGCCACCAGCTGCTTTGCTTTGAAGAGACATCCCTTAGGTGTGCACCTTTCAGTGACTACCCAGCTCCCAGGAAGGCTTTCTTGCCTTATGTTCCCTGAAGTCCACCCTTCAATGTCTCTACTTTTGCATATTTAGAAGATTTCTCAGCAATATAGGCCATACCTTAATTTCAAGTGCCTGACAGCACCTGGCCTGACTTGTGTCTTTATCCGAGCTTGTCAAGTCAGGGAAAATCACAGAGAAGCATTTACGTGCCTCCCTCCACAGTGTATTTAAGGATCATGTTAGTGCAGCTGTCTTGAGGCACTTCTGTTGCTGTTGACTTATGGCAGTTTTTCCAGAAGGAAAATGGCTGCCCTGTTTATATGGTACATGGATATGATTGAGGAAAATGCTGTTTGCTTTCTTGATAGATACTGGGGTGATAGGAGAGGTGATTCAGCTAACCTCTCTCTCTTCTGTCTATGCATTGAGAATCCATCCAGGGAAGTCCTCACTTGGGTCCCTCTAAGGCCATTTATGTGGAAGACCTCTCAGAGCTGGACAAGAAGCCGGTGGCTCTCTGTTTCTCCAGGAGGTATGAATTGCCCCAGGTGGCCAAGCTCAGACATTTTTGAGCAATTCCCTTGGCACGAAGGATGGAGGTATGTTTAAAGCTGATGTCACCACTGTTTCTTCCCTTGCTGGCAGTGACACAGAGCAGAGTTTGAGGCCTGTGGCAGAGCCCAGCCACCCTCTGTGTATCCAGCTGCCATCCACCTTGCTTGCCGACAGCCCCATGGACTCTGACTTGATGCCCACAGTTGCCCTGTCACTGTGTGGGGGCCTCAGGGACAACAGGCCGATCTCTCATGGTAGGAAGGATGGGAGGGGGAATCTGCAACCCTGAAATCCTTTCTATCTTCCAATGGCATGACACAGCCTCTGTCCCACCAGAGAAGTTCATGAAACACATGGTTTCCTACCAGCAGTTTGCTGAGAATCCAAGGCTCATCAGTGACCCAAACCTGGTGATAATGATCAACAAGAAGTGAGTGGCCTGCTCTTCCTGCTGCTTCGTCCCCTTTGCCCCTGTGGAAATCCTCCTGTAGGAACGTGACTCCATCCCAGAGCATGACTGTACTGAGGTAGCTGTGGGAGCTGGCTATGCTGAAGGATGGTGATGTGCCCATCCCTCTTGCTTTTCCCAGGTATTACAACTGGGCAGTGGCTGGTCCCATAGTCCTGGCCCTGCAGGCTTTCCAGAGGAACATTCCTGAGGTCAGTGGTACAACACATTTTCTGGCTATGATTCTCAGCAGGGCCTGGCACGAGGACTGACCTCATCCCATGTTCTGTCATGTTCACAGAGCATCATCAACGAATTGGTGAAGGAGCATATGCCCAAGAAAGACAGAAGGAGTTGGTTCTCCTGGAAGAGGAAAGAATTCCCAACAGAAAGGGTATGTTTGCAGCAGTGGATATGGCAACCATCTTCCCAGGGGACAGGCATCATTCTGCTGACTGGCAGGGGTGGGAGCAGGATCCTGGGATGGCCTGAGGTTGACTCTGAGGACATCCAAGACCTGATGAGGTGACTTCTTAAGGTTGCTACCTGTCCCCTTTGGTCTGTTAATGCCTGAGCAGCAGAGCAACACCTGGTAATGCAGTAATGTGGACCTTGTAGTGGTGAGATTTCCTCCTGTCATGCCAGGTCTCTGGGCATCACATGTGCTTGCTGCTGTCCCTGCCCCACCACAGCTCCAGGCTGTGCTTCCTCTTCCAGCAGCAGTGTCTCTGTGAAGGCAGAGACTGCGGTGATATCTCTTGGCATTGCTGTTTCAACGGGAAGAAAAGCAAAGCAGCCCCTGCTTTTGCTCTTAGCTCTCATAAGCCCTGCTCAGCAATAACAGAAACATCTCACCGAGTTGAGTCCAAATCCAGAACACAGCCCCATACTAGGCACTGTGAAGAAAATTAACTGAAGCCAGCACACCCCTCTCTGCCTGCAGCAGCAGCCAAGGCCAGGGAAAGCCATCGTGGGAGCGCTGTGGTATGACCCTGCTCAGCAGAGGTGAGTGCCTCACTCCCAGGTCATCTTCAGGAGTCTGGATACTCCTGGTCTCTTCTCCTATGTGACTAATTATTGCCTAACAAAATAGGGTAGAAAACTTTGTTAAGACTCTGGCTGACCCCTTCCCTTTGTGTAGGCAAGAGGAAAAGGAGTCTTCCAGTGAGTATCGGCTCCTGCGCTCTGGAGACACACTGGCAGTAGAAAGCCCTGCTCGGAAACCTCTGACAACCTACAAGAAATCCCTGCGGCTCTCCTCTGAACAAATTGTATGTATTTCTTCCTCCATCTTCACTGTCCATGTATGTAGGGGTGAGACAACCTTTAAACAGGGGTTTCTCTACTCCTGACTTTGTGTTTTCATAAGACATCCAAATATTTTGCCCTTGTTGGCCACCCTGTAGTCTTGGGATCTCTGGCCTGGCTGGGTGGCAGTCTGGCCTCTGGCAAGCCTTGAAGTGGTGTGAATTGGTGCTGGTGTAACACTTTTGCTGCCACTCTGCCCCAGGAAAGGTTGAATCTGCAGGATGGCCCCAACGAGGTGACTTTCAGCGTGACCACTCAGTACCAGGGCACGTGCCGCTGTGAGGCCACCATCTACCTGTGGAACTGGAATGAAAAAGTGGTGATCTCAGACATCGATGGCACCATCACCAAGTAAAAGGCCTTTCTCCCACCCCAAAATCCTTGTTTTCCCATTAGAGGAAAGTCTCCTTTGAAAGCTTGCATAAGCAGGCAGAAGGGAGCACAAACCAAATTGGGGTGGGGGTGGATACTCACCACATTGGATCACACTAACCCAGCCTCCTTTCCTTTTAGATCCGATGCTCTTGGACATATCTTGCCACATCTGGGTAAAGATTGGACTCACCCTGGGATTGTTAAACTCTTCCACAAAATCCACCTGTAGGTATCGGATCAGCTGAGGCCAAGGGGAAGCGGGAAGCTGATGGAGTCAGAGCCAGGGCTTCTTACTCACTGATGCAGCCCCAGATAAATGCACTGTCTGCTGTCAGTGGGGGCTGATGCTGGCTGTGCTGCCTACACCATGTTGAGGGGTGAAAGCAGAGGGTCCTCTGGGAGCAGGATTACCTTCCCTGGAAGGAGTGTGTGTCAGTGGAGGCTTTTCTGGGGAGATACAGCTGAGCAGAGGAGGAGACAAGACCTAAGGTCACACCTGAGAGTGGTGGCATGGGGGTCCCCAGCACTTCGGCACCCAGCGATTGCTTCCCACAGCCCAGGGGACTCACCTGCGAGGGCTGACACCAGCAGTGAGTCCCTGCAGAGCATCTAGCTTGGTCCCTGGCTCCTGTGGCCACTGAGAGGCACTGTGGGCCCGTGGATGGCTCGTTCTGGCCCCGGGAGCAGCGTGGGAGGGATGCACTCCCGGGGATTGCAGGGACTCGACCCTCGGCTCTCTCTGGCCTCCCCTCCCGGTACTGCCTCTGCCGAGCTGTCCCCAACCCGGGCGTCGGCAAGGGCAGGGTACAGCCCTCCAGCACTGGCAGGGAGAAAGTGCTGTGTGAGGATGCTGAGCAGCAATGGGTGCTTGTGCAACTGGGCTGGGTGGGTGTCTGGCTGTTGGAGCAAGCATGGAGGGTGGTACAGGGACTCCCAGGTGGGGATTTGGCTTAGTCTGGGTTCTCAGATAAGGAATTCATGATTTTTGTGGAACCACCTTGCTTACTGGAATAAGATGTGGTCTTAGACCAAGTACTTCCTCCTCAGAGCAGGAGAATGCCTTGCCCAGGTCACAGCTCAGAGAGGCTTCCTGTGTTCTTTCTAGGAATGGCTACAAGTTCCTCTACTGCTCGGCCAGGGCTATTGGCATGGCCGACATCACCAAAGGCTACCTCAAATGGGTCAGTGAGCAGGGCTGTGGCCTCCCCATGGGCCCCATGCTGCTTTCCCCCAGTAGCCTCTTGTCTGCCTTCCACAGGTACTGTCTTTTCTTGCATTTCCTGTTTCCCTGGGGACAGTACCCCCTTCCTCAGCTTGATGCTGAGGGATGTCCTGGCCTTAGACTGCTCTGCCCTCCTTGGTGCACAATGCCTTTCATGGGAGGCAGCAGGGGAGCTGCCTGAACTTGCTGGAGCTTCACAGCGAAGCTTCTAATGTACAAAACCTCTTACCCTTCAAATCACTTCGCTGAGCCCCAGACAGGTTTGGTGCCCACAGTCCTGGCCAGCTGATGCCACTGTGACCCAATCTCTTATGCTGCAGGGAGGTGATTGAGAAGAACCCAGAGGTGTTCAAGGTCACCTGCTTGACAGACATACGAAAGCTGTTTGCTACAGCGTCTCCCTTCTACGCTGGCTTTGGGAACAGGCCCAATGTGAGTGTGTGTGCAGGTGTGCAGGGAGGAGGGCTCAGGCTGGGTGGTGCTGCCTTCCTGCAGCTCTCATGCTGTGCTGGCCTTCCTTGGGCAGGATGTCTACGCTTACAAGGAAGTGGGGCTGCCTGAGAGCCACATATTCACAGTAAACCCCAAGGGAGAGCTGATCCAGGAGCTCACAAAGGACCAAAAGTCAACGTAAGCAAAGCGTTTATTCCTCAGCATCTTTGCTATGACCCGACTTTGATGCAGAGAAGCATCAAACAAACAGCCAGTGACCCCAGTGTAACTTCTTTCTTACCCCCACAGATACGAGCGGCTGTCAGAGCTGGTGGAGGTCTTCTTCCCTCCTGTGGGACAGATGGGGAGTGCTGCTCTGGTGTCCCCAGAGCACAGCGACGTTGCCCGCTGAACACCTCCACTGCCTGATGTTGACTTGGATGGCTTGCCCTGATCCCATCCCTGTGGGGAGACCTGAGCAAGAGCTCTCCTGCCTGTTCTTTTCCCAGAAAAAAATGCTTCAAGCACAGCTGTCTGTTTTCTGCTTGGGCCTATTGCATTTTTATTAGACACCTCTTTGGCATTTGTGATAGAGGTCTTGATATTAGCAGGAAGCCAAAGGAGGTAAGAGGGAGCTGTGACTTTACAAAAAATCCAGTTGCTAAACACAAATTCCTGAAAGCTGAGTCTCTTCTGCTGTTTGTAGCTCCTCCAAAGCCTGGCTCTTTTTTAAAGGTTCTGGTTGTTCACTGTGGTATTTATTGATGAGCCTCTGATATAGCTACTGCTACCTCTGGCATGCCCAGTGTGCCAGACAGTCCAGCTACCTGCAGTTTGGGAGCTGAAACTGCCCACCATCTTGTAAAGGTTAATGGAAGATGTTGGGGATTGAGTGTTCTGAACTAAAAGCAATAATAAATAGTGCCTTAATCCAGGCTGCTTCTTGTCTGCTCTAGCCCTGTGCACAGAAGTGGGAGCCAGGCTTCAAGTCCTTTCTAAAATGTCATTTGGCTTATTCTGCTCAAGCATCCCACCAAGGGGGTCTTGGGGCAATGGGACAGGCTCCTAGAAAATGCCTTTTTTGCCTGTTTTTTAAAAATTACTACACTGAGCTAAGAGAGCAAAATTACTTCAAAGCAGAAAACAAATCCAGGCTTATTCAGTGTGTACATGGGGTTGAATGGACAGGAGCCCTTGCGAAAGGCAAAGGTCCCTGTGCTGAGGCTCACTGCAGGTGCCAGGGCAGCCTCGGTAGCGCTGGGGACAGCCAGGGAGGAGCCCTGGGTGAGTCCCTGCAGGACCACGCGGGCTGAGCCCTGCTCCCCCGTGGGTTCCCATGGGCCAGGGCCTCCTGGGATTTGCCTCTGCATTTACCATGCGTGTCCACAGCAGCTGCAAGGAGAGTGGGACCTGTCTGTCAGTGGCACCACTCTGTGCACAAGTAGCCCCAGGGTGGCCATGCCAACAGCCCAGGGACCTGCAGCCCCAGGCACCCACAGCCCTGCAAATGCTCCCTGCGCCCAAAGCCAATGCAAAGGAAGCCGGGGTGTGAAAAAGAAAGATTGCTTATTTACAGAAGAGCAGTAACAAAACCAAGCTACACAGTGAATTTTCAACATCAGAATCTTTATAGCAAGAACAATCAATAAAACATATATAGGTTACAAAAACACATATAACAATTTATGAAACGTGTGTAGAGAAGAGAATCACAAAATCTAAAACATTTTCAGATGAAAACAAACTCTGAAACATTTATTGTCTTGGTTTGAAAGATAGGTGTCTGCTAGGGAAGTCAGGAGCTTTCTTTGAAATGGAAAATGTCAACCTCTTCCCCTCATATAATTGTAATTTTGAAATTAAGGGGCTCTCAGGCAAAGCTGTAAGAGTAGGAGGAGCAGTTCTTTTGCGGTGCGTGCAGTAATCCGAACAGACAGCGCCGGCCCGGCCGAGTGTGTGCGGGGGCGCTGCTGCTGGGCGCGGCAGGTGCGCTTCCCGCCCTCCCGGGAGCAGCGGGAACGGTGCGGGCCCGGCCCGGCCGCAGGGACCCTCCCTCAGCCTGGTCACCGCTTTCGGTTTCCTTTGGTACCCGTAGCTATCCAGTAGTCAGTGTTTCCTAACAACTTCTGGGATTAAATTCTCTAAGTAAAAGGACAAAAGGAAAGAAACCCAGCCTGCAGTATATATCCGGAAGGGTGGCATCCCTGCCCGGCATCTCCTCCGGTCCTGGAAGAAAAGCAAGTGCCACGCTCACTCACTCTGCTGCCAGCACTGAGCCTGGCTGGGCTGAGGGCTGGGCTCTAGGCAGGGGGAGCCAAAGCCTGGCCCAAAGCAAGCCCAGGGCAGGCAGCCATGGCCAGCACCTGCCTGTCCTGCTGCTGGCGTTGGTCTTCACCCCAAGACCATGACCCCCTGCTCACCTTTCTCATCCACTTCCATGTCTTCAACATAATCCTCCACAGCCACCTCCATCTCTTCCTCTCTATAATCTTCTACATCTGCTTCCATGCTTTCCTCCACAGCCATCTTAATGTCCACCTCCATCTTCTCCCCAGAGTCTGTCACAGGCTGCGTAGGGAGCAAAACCTCAGAGTGGGGTCCCTGTCCCACACCACCCCCACAGGGCTCCAGCCCACCCAGGAAGCCCAGGGCTGTCCACCTCCATGGAACGGCACTGTACCTTCATTGGCACGCGGGTGAATCCGGCAGGTGTGTTTGCGGCAAGATCGAGGAAGTAGCGTGATCTCGAGACGTCTCATCTTTCCCGCTATATAAGCCGCAAGTTCCCGCGTAATTGCTGCACCGACGCAGTGGGAGATTAACCTTTAGCAGGGCGTGGCACTATAGCATTTTTTGCATCTTGCCTGGCTAAGTTCCAGCAAGGCAAGACTTAGCAATGTCATTTTATCATGACACACATCTTAACTCACAGCAGCTCCAGAACCGCGTTGCTTTGGGCAATGGTGACCATTGAATAAGGGAATCCTCTTATGATTTTGCTTGGAAAGGACCCTAAAGTTCTTCTTGTTCCAACGTGAGCAACCTCCTCCTAGACCAGGTTGCTCAGAGCCTCCTCCAGCCTGGCCTTGGATGTTCCCAGGGATGGGGCATCCACAGCCTCTATGCACAGCCTGGGCCTGTGCCTCGCCACCCTCAGTGTGCAGTACCAGTTTCCTTAGACACAAGCTAAATTAATGTGCTGCATTTGAAAAATCATTCTCCTCCCACCACAGACCCTATTGAACACTCTGTCTCCATCTTTCCTATGGGACCCTTCAAATCCTGCACAAACGAGGACCCCCCATGGCCCTCTCTTCTCCCAGCTGAGCATCCCAAACTCTCTCTTCAGGGGAGTTTATAAAGTAAAATAAAGGCAGAAGCACAGTTGGGCTCCTTCCTCCAGTCTGGCATCTCCCTTCTCCTTCCCTGACCCCTGTGTGTGAGTGTAAATCATCTCCTTGTCTGCCACTTCTGGAAGCCACACAAGCAATTTTGATCCTGGAAACCTCAGCAAGAAATACTTTATTTTTTCCTTTCCAGTACAAACAGTTTTTCAGCCTTTAAATCTGAACAAATAGACATGGTTTTAAAAACAAAAGAACAGTCTTTTAACAGGATCAGTTACCAACTGCCTCAGAAAGCTGCCTGTGCAAGGACAACCCCATGGGCATAATTTCCTTATTCTGCAAGCAATTTTTTTAAAAATGCCCAGTTTTGTACAAAGTTTCTTTCACTTTTTAAACATGAATAGCTGAGAACTGAAATAACAAACTGTCCGTAGCTTCAAGTGACTAGTCAGGAATAGTCCAAACATAGCACCATTTTCCGGAAGGTCAGACTTCTTCCTTGTCCTAGTTTTGTTATGGCCAGTCCTGGCTCCCTCTTTTTTTGGGAAGCTGTTCCTGTTCAGCCCTGGCTGGGGAACAGGGAGCCTGACCCTTGGCTTGGTTTTCTCTTTGGTTTTCTCCCTGGTGTGAGGGGATGGAAAGGGGGCTTAGGCAGGATGCTCCCCCTGCAGGGTGAGGACTCCCCTGGCTCATCACAAAGTACTGAGCGTTGCCTTGAGACTCCTTCCTTAGGCTGGAGAAAAAAAATAGGTTTTGTTGTCTAAGAGTAGGTCTTGCAGGATGCCAAATGGCAGCAGGAGGTCATTCCTCAGCAGAAGTGTCTCAGCAGCTGGAGGGTAGCTCCAAATCAGCAAAGCCCAGAGTAGTGAGAGTGGATTCTGGTGCTGTGAGCACCTGGCAGGATTGGGCGAGGGGGGAGGTGGGGGAAGGGGCATGTCCTCTGTATGCTCTCACAACTCATGGCTCATGCTCCTCTGGCAGGGGAATGAGCTTTTACTGCCTCACGGGAGCATGGTGTGGCTATGGGACTCAGTGATCCCTGTAGCCCTCCCTAGCCTGGAAGCAAGTTTAAAGGAGCTCACCCAGATTTTCTGGGGAGAAAAGGTGCCCAGATGCATCTCTGCTGAGAGCTGCTGCTGGTCTGTGCTAGTCAAGAGCACAGAGCTGCTCCCTGATGGGACCAGGGTGGAATCATGGTGCAGAAGAGCGGGGCAGCCTGGTGAGGCTGTGTGAGGCAGGCACTGTGTGAGAGCCAAAGGCTGGCTGGTGTGGAAGGGTTCATGTGCTACAATGCTGAAACAAAAATATGTTCCTCTGCTATAAAGTGCCAGAGCTGCTGGATGGACACTTTTTAATTTCCCCCTCATCCTAGTAATGAAATTCCCATGGGCTGATCAGTGGAGGATGTTCATGGTGGGCTCCTAGGGAGAGGTGGATTCTGTGTGCTACAGCTCTGTAGCAGGAGCTGCTCAGGAACGTGGACAATGTTTTCCAGCCTGCCTGTTGGTGGGAAACCAGAGTCAAGCTGAGTAAATGATGTGGGTTTTTCATTCTGAGCGGAGGACAGGTCTCCGGAGGTGTTCTCACAGATGCCCTGCCTTGTCCCACATCAGTGTTGGTCCCAGGGCTACTGACATCCCAGTGGGATCAGAAGAGCATGAGGAGGACGCAGGTTCCTGCTCCTCCACTGCTGCACTCACACCCTGGAGCAGCTGGAACTTTCCTGCCTGGGATGGGATGAGATGTCAAAGTTGAAGCAATAAAAAAGGAGAGAGCCAGAGCTGGAGGTCAGGACTGCTCTGTGCCCAGCTTGGTCTCTGCAGAGACCTGTGGACACATGTCAGTTCTCCTCGGGAAGACCTGTGTTTTCCATAACCCATTATGTCAGTCCCAGGTGTAACCAGCAAAGGGGGATTGCAAAGCATAGCAGCCTCAGGGACCGTGGGGCTCTCTCCAAACACTGCTGCCACAGCTTTCAGCTATTCAGTGCGGGTCTTTGGAATATGGCTGAAGACCTGGGGGCAGCATTAGGAAACTGGAATCAGATGAGCACCATGACACAGGATTGTTCAAAAACATACATACATATACCATATATATATATGCATATGTGTTTTCCTAATGCACACCCTCAAATGCTCCTTAAGGCATGTGCATCTGCATGTAGGAGGGAGCATTATAAATGGATTTACCATACACAAGGAAGGCTGCCATCTCAGAGAAGGGAGGCCAGTTCCTGGAGGGATGTGTGAATACGCGTGTTCTTTGAAATCTACAATTCCTGTGGTGAGTTTTGTTCCCTGCAAGGAGCTCTGGCTCTGCTTGAGTCTCTAGATTAAGATGCAGGTGGTCTTTAGGTCAGAGAAACTATTCCTCAGCTGATAACTACAGGATTTTGTTCTTCGAGAAATGATAAATCCACAAAAATAAAATAAAAAAAAAGTTTCTGCCTCCAGCTTACTCTTGAATTGTCTTTCTGGGGTCATCAGCCCAGGAGCCAAAGCAACACACCCAGCCAGAAGGCACTGGCACTGCTGCACCAGGGCCAGGATAGTTGCTGAGCATCAGGAGGAGAGTACCAGCACAATGGAGTTAATGAGAAGTGGGGCCAACAAGATAGGGGGAGAAAAAAAAAAAGTAGCAGCTTTTCATTAAAAAAATTATCCCAAGAACTGTTGTCACATGGGAGCGAGTCTGTGTGATATAATTTAATCCTGTCCTTCACAGCGGGAGAAGGAAGAAACATGGCATGGTAGTGGGGCTAATGCTGCCTCCTCTCCGCCTTCTCTTCCAAGTGCCCGACCTGTTCTGCCAGCTCAGAGACCTTGGCTTGGCAGTCAAGCAAGTTGTCCTTCAGTCCTGTTATTTCCTGAGAGTGGGCAGCCAGGGTCCCGTTCATGTGGTCCATGTAGTCCCACAGACTGCCCGTGTGTTTCTCCAGTTCCTCCCTGATGCTGTCCAGGCTGCCGGTGACAGCGCCCAGCCTGCCGCAGGCGCTCTCCACCCGCGCCACACGCTCGTCAAACTGAGACACCTCCTGCTGCAGGCCGTGGGCCACGTTCTTGCAGGAGCTCAGGTCGCTGACAATCCTGGCTTTGAGTCGCTCCAGGTCTCCCTTGAGGTTCAGGACACGGCGATTGCTGAAGAAAAGCTGGGAGCCTTGGTCGTTGACTTTCTCCTGGATGGAGTGGACCTCATCCTCAATCTTCCGCTCGTGCTCATCTAGGGAGGAGTTGACATGCGTCACGGTGTCTGAGTACTGGGAAACGGAGTCCTTGAGCCCTGTCAGAGACTTGCTCACAGTGTTCAGGTTGATCTTTAGCAAGGTGATCTCCCCTTGCAAAGCCCCCGATGCTTCCTCCTCGATTCGCCGCTGGATCTCCAGGATGGTGGCGTTCAGCTTGCGCAGGAGGTCGTAATTGCTGTCCATCCGGAGGAGCAGGTCCTGGTTCTTGTTCTGGCAATCCTCGATCTCTGTCCGAAAGGTCTCCACATCTTTGGAGGCAGAGGTGCAACCCAGGGAGCAGGTGCTCTCCAGCGTGATGAGGCGATTCTGCAATACCTCCAGTGTCTCATCCGTCCGTTTCCTCATGGTGGCAAGCTCCCCTTCCAGCACAGGCACCACTGCTCCATCCATGCCCATGGGAGAACTGACATTGTTCAGCTCCCCCACGATGGTCATGAACCTGTCCTCCAGGGTCTGCATTTTGTCTTCAAAGGCAGTCCTCATGCCATCCACCTCTGCAACCACTGTGCCTTTCATGCTGTCCTCTATATCAGAGCAGCAGCTCCCCGCTTCCCTCTCTGTAGCATTGAGCCTGGCTTCCAGGTCCTCAAAACGCCCTTCAAAGAGGTTCCCTAGGGTGGCCATGGAGATGTCTCCATCCAAGCGTGAGTGCAGGTTCTTCTGGGACTCAGAGATGCTGTGAAGGCCTTTCTCAAGGATGTTCATGCGATCAGTGAGGTAGTCCAGGTTGCTGCAGCAGCTTTCCACCACTGTCAGCCCTTGGATCTGGGTCTCCAGCTGAGAGATCTCTTTCTTGATCTCCAGCTCCTTCCCATCCAGGGTCTGCTGCAGCCGCAGGTTGGCAGCTTTCTCCTCCTCGCACTGCTGCCGCACCTCTTGGATGCGGAAATCACACGTGGTCTGGATCTTGCCCAGCTTCTTCTCGAAGCCGTCGAGCAGCTCTCCCCGCAGGTTGCTCAGCCTCGTGTCCACATACTCCTCCAGCAGGTCGATGGAGGTGAGGGGCGAGGGCCGGGCAGATTCCAGCAGGTGTTTGATCTGCCCGTCGTGGTCCAGGACCATGCCCTGAACCTCGTGCAGCAGATCTGCCTTGGTTTTCAGCACGTCGCTCACCTCCGTCACTTTGGTCAGGATCTCTCCTACGGGAGGGTACGTGGCGACGTCGGCTTTGTCTGCCACATCCACCAGGCCGTCGGGAATGATGCCGAAGCCCACGGATGAGTCTGGCGTGCCCGGGCTGTTCATCAGGGAGCCAATCATCTTGGTGGTGTCCTCCTGGATGGCCAAGCGCAGGCGGTCCCCCAGCCCACTCACCATGGTGTGCAGGCTGTCGTAGGACTGCGAAAGGCGCCTCACCTCCTCCTCCAGCCGATCCAGACGGTCCCCAAAGAGGCCAGGCATCTTCCTGCCTGCACAGGGAAAGAAATAGAGAGGGCACAGTGAGGGCTGGTGCTCCTGCAGGTCCTTTTCTCTAATAATCTTGTGTGCTGCCCTCTGTTATTGTCATTTCAGCAAAATCTCAGCCCACATCTCTCCTTAAGCTATCAAGAAACCCTCTTTCCTCTTGGGTCCCAGCCCTCTGCTCCCAGGTTCAACAGCAGGTGATGATAACAGCCCAGGAAAGCTTCATCTTGAGATGCTTATCAACACCATAATTAATGGAAAAATGCTCTAAATCAATGAGGAAAGGCAATTTTGAAGCTGCATGTTTTGAAAGAAACAAGACTTAAAAAGCAAGTGGTCATCAAAGCAATCAAATATCAGGTCTCTAATAGAAATGAATTTATGCCACATTCATGCTCTGTGCTGGAACAGACAACCTGGAAGTCTGAGTGCATGACAATGCTGTGATGACTTGGAGACGTGAAGCAGGAAAAAGATCTCACCATATTGATTCTTCTTTGGTCCTGGAAACAGGTCAGGGTGGCTTTTGGGATAGGGAGGAAGTCTGGGCATTGGAAACATCTTTTGCCCGGGAGGCATTTTAGGGCTGGGATGCTGGGGCAGAAGGCCAGGCTGGTCTGTCGGGCTATCATGGCACCCTTCTCCCATGAAGCCTGGGCAGCACCTCCAGGACAGCTCGGTCACTGTCTTGTATCCAATCTTGTATTTGGGCCTGAAGAAGGTGCGGTACCTTTCCAGGAGAGGGGGGGGAGAGAGAGAGAGAGAGAAAGAGAGAGAGAAGACAGTTTAGAGAAGCAACCTCAACATCAAGCAATAGAGCAGGATCATGGTCCTGTGGGATTTGGGAGATCTGGGAACATGGGAAAGCCTGGCTGAAACCCCTGTGCTGTACCTGCAGACCATGCCCCATCTTTTCCAAGAGCTCTTGCTGCACCATAGCTCAGTGTAGCATGAGTGTAGCATTATAGGTGGTGGTTTGGTTGAGTATTTTTTAACCTGGGATGCTGTGTTGATTTAGAACTGCAGCTCTAAGTGTAGTGCTGCAGTCCCCGGCCTGATAGGTGACCACTGTGACAGATGCCACACTGTTTGGCAACTTCTGGCCAGCAGAGGACAAGATGAAATGATGGAACTGATTTCAAAAGCCCTGCAAGCTCACATCCCTTCCAAGAGGGAAGAGGACTGACTGCTTGTAAAAGTGGTTTGCACTTTGAACTGGCCTACAGAATTTCCTAGTGGGATCAAGAAAATTCTCTTCTCAACTGTAATCCTGTCTGGAAGCCCCCATGAGGGTGGAAATACCTTTGGAAAGGTGTTTTCTCTCTGTGTGGAGGGCATCAGTTTGCTGGGATGCCTAAAGGGGCTTGGGCTGGCCTGGTGAGGGTCTCCAGGGTGATGCTGTGATGTTCACAGAGGGATGGCTCCTTACACTGCCTCCTGCCCCGGCTGGGATGCCCTGGGAAATGCCTCCATCATGAATTTGGGTACTACAGCATTGATCCTCCCATACCCAGCACACAAGGTGCAAGCCCACCACACCTTCCCCCCTCTGCTCTCGCTCTGGATGAGGTCCCACCAGCCATGGGGGAGGATTCAACTGCTCCCTGCTCCTCTGTGGCACTTTCCTAGAGGCAGCAGTGATGGGACAGGACCCTGCTGGCACCCGTGTTCCCCCACCAGCTGAGCTGAGCTATACAGTGCTGACCACAGCACTTTTCTCACCACCTCTAAATACCAATGCTTTAAGCCTGCCTTTTGGAAATTTCCAGTCTGAATTTACCAGGGCCTGAAAATCCTGAAGTTTGGTGTTTTGCAACAATGCACAAGAGCAGCCTCTTGTCCTACTCCAGCACGTTCAGCAGAAGGTCTTGGAGGAGCAGCACAGCCATCCGTGCTGCAGAGGGGCTGCAGAAGGCACTTATCCATCAGTTGGGGCTGATTCCCTGCCATCCATGTCCTTGTCCAAATCCACAGTGTCCCCAGCCCTGGCATTGCTGCTTCCACATGATTCCCAGCGAGATACAGCCACCTCCATACCCACCACAGGACAGGGGGATAAACCAAACTCAAATCCTCTGCTCTTGGAATCTCTTCAAAATTTCTCCACATCACTTTCCCAAGGGGACTGTTGCAAAACAAGCTCTTCTTGTTACTCCTCTTCACAGATGCTGCTGAGTTTCATTGATCTCTCCTTCTGTTGTAGTGTGTAGAAACCTGTCTGGATGTACCACGGGAGATTGCTGCTCCAGCCACTGTCAGGGGCTGAGGAAAGGAGAAGGATGGCATCCAAAAGGCAGAGCACCTTCTCTGTGTCATCCCAGCATTTTCTCTGTATCAATCCAGCCTCTGCAGAGGAGCTCAAAGCCTTGGGCACCTCCAAATCTTTCTACCCCTGCTCCAAACAGCAACAAGGGAAAGTATTTGTGGCCAGCTGCACAAACATTAGCTGATAGCCCCAGCACATGGAAAACTTGTTTCCCTTTTGTCCATGGATGCAGCATCTGAGGCTCTACAGAAAATTCAGCTGTGGGTCCATCTGCCCTCAGAAAACACCCTGGTTTTGTTTGAAGGAGACAAACAGATGACATTGTGGAGGTGGGAGAGGCTGTAGAGATCTCCACCATGGGTACGCACAGCTGCAGGATGTCCTGAAGGCCCCGAATGCTGCTAAAACACTTGTGATGGAGAGAATAAAAGCACGTGGGTCCAGCTGTCTCTGCCAGCAGAGGATGCAAGCAGAGCCCATGGCACCACCAGGACATGGAGAGTTCCGGCCAGCTGCCACAGGATGGGCACTAGGCTCTGACAGAAACTTTTCTCATCCCAGTTTTCCTCCGTGCTCAGCTCTGCTCCACTCCTCAAGCCTGGGGAGGATGCAGGAGAACAGCTTTTCCACATGGAGCAGCATCCCCAGAGCGTGGAGAAGCACAAAGCCCCAGTGTCTGCCCTGCACCACCAGCAGCTCCAGCTGGGGCACAGTAAAGTTTTTCTCTCCAGCACTGATGAGGTGGCACAGAATTTTGCAAATATTTTCCTGGAGCAAGAAGCACTGAGCCATCCCCTGCCATAGGCTCCATTTCCTCGTCCTCTCAGTCAGGCTCTCACCTGAGCTGCCATCATTCTGCCACATTGCAGGTCTGTGACAAACTGCTTTTACATGCACAGGCCCATTTCCCATGATCTCCAGATTTATTTCTGAATCATAGAATATTCTGAGTTTGAAGTGACCCATAAGGATCATCGTGCCCAGCAACTGCACAGAACACCCCCAAAAATCACACTGTGTGCCTGAGAGCATTGTCCAAATGCTCCTTCAACTCTCTCAGGCTTGGTGCCGTGATCAATTTTCTTGGGGAGCCTTTTCTAGTGCTCAGCTGCCACCTGAGTGAAAACCTTTTCCTGATATCCAATCTAAACATCCCCAACAGTTTCTGAGAAGGGGTGGAGCTCCCTCTCCCTCCTGACAGATCCCACCTTGCCTCCTCCCAGCACCACTGCCCTGCCACTGACTGCCATGTCCAGGAAAAATCCTTCAGCCCCTTTCACTGCCCTCTGGAAAGCGGGGGCTCGTGGCCAGAAAAGTGGCACAGGCTCTCAGGAGAGAGAGATCTTGGGGAGGGGAAGGGAGCCGTGCCCCAGTGTCCCCCATACTCACAGCACTTTCCCTGGGCACTTGGGTCCCCAGCTGCACTTGTGGTACTCGGCCTTGACGTAGCTCTCGGCCCCGTCCTGCAGCGTGCACGTCACGTTGCGCTGCACCACGTAGGCACAATAGCTCCTGGGGAGAAACACAGCGAGACACCGTCACCCCTGCCCAGCAGGAAACACTGCCAGCCCCTGCCAGCGAGGCCTGGGGGGCAGGAGCTGGAAAGAGCCGCTGGCGAGGGGCATCACAACCCTGCTGCAGGAGTGTGGTTCCTGTCACAGGCACAGCCACGCTGTCACCAGTGCTGGTGGTGTCCCCAGAACTGGGCTGGGCTTGGCACAATGTGGGCCGTGCGGTGAGACAGGCTGTGAGGACAATCAGAATCCCAGCAGCAGTTGTAGGAATCGCATCCCAGAAATAGTTCCAGCAGTGCCTGGCAAGGGAGCTCTGTCCTGCTGCAGCTCCTGGAGTGCTGCCAGTGCAGGGGCCCACCCAAAGGCCTTCAGCTCTTGCTCTGGGTGCTGCCACAGACAAGGCACAGAGAGGAGATGCAGCTATGTAGGGCTGCAGCATCATGGGTCACTCCATCATGGGGGCAGGGACATGGAGCAGAGCTGTGATAGAGGCTGAAAACCCCTTTAGGTCTCTAGGACAGTTAGTACAGAGAGCCTCTTCCCTCCTGCCATCCCCTGCAGCTGGGTGCCACAGGTACCAGTCAGCTTTCCTGAGCCAAGAAGCAAAGCCAGGCGCTGAGGATAAGCTGGCTGGGAGGAAGGCAGAGTGTGGGAAGGATGTAGGACTACTGGTAGGACAGATGGAGGCCAAGGGTGTTCCAGCTGAAGGCAGGGCTGCCGGCAGGAGCAGATGGACTTGGTCCACAGGGGCAGAGACAGCAGGGATGTGTGGTGAGGCAGGGATTAAAGACAGGGGGATGTAGCAGACGGCAGAGCGGAAGGAGAGGAGGGCACAGGCCCACGGTGCAGAGCAGAGCTGAGGCAGGAGGTCAGCGGGATGGAGCAGATGGGCCAGCACAAGCTGCAGGTGCAGAGAGGTGTTCAGTGAGGCGGGAGGACGTGGCTTCCCCTGTGCCAGCTGGGGGGCTTGGTATGGATGGGCAGGGAACATGCTTTGTCTTCACCTGTCTGCCATCAGCGCTTGTCCCTCCTTCATCGATCTTTTCCCACTCAGGGCGAGCCAAAGTCCTGCTGCTCTGGCCCCTGAGTGGGACGTGGTGGGAACAGGGGAGGGCTGTGCACACCCACCCCGTGCACGCACACACACACACTCAAACAGGAGACACCATAGCCCTTCTTACCAAACCCTTCTGCTCCATCCTGACAGTCACAGTCCCCTTCCTCTGCCTCCACCTGCCAGAGGTGTCTCAACATCACCCACACCATCATGGTAAGCCCATGAGAGCTGGGCTGAGGCCCTGTGGCTCATTTCTGTGCTCAGCCCCAAGGCTGCTCTCCACAGGCCATGCCAGAGAACTCTGACTGCATCTCAGCCTGTGACCAGGCAGCTGAGCTGCAGCAACCCCAGCTGCCTCGCAGTGCCCCCATCCAGAGTCCCTAAGCAGGCTACACCCTCTCCAACAGCCCACCCGTGGCAGGAGCTCTCTCCATGAAGCAGAAAGGGGTGAGCACGGTCATGTTCCCTCCAAGCCTCTCTCTGCTCCCTTCCAGAAGGAATCCCCTGATCCCACACCTCCAGCACATCCCACTTGCCCCCAGGAGCTGCACCAGCACATCCACCCCAGCCCCTCACCAAGGGCTCCCTCTGATCCCCTGGGATGGGCACACAGCTCCCATTTGTGATTGGCATTTCCAGCCTGCCCAGACCTGAGCAGCTTTGCCCTGGTAAGGGGCTGCCAGGCTCAGAGCATGAGCAGGGCCCTGTGCTGCTTCCTGCTCCTCCACAAGTGAGCCATTCATCCGTGCACAGGACGACAGGAGAAGCAAGGCCAGCCACTTCTCTTAGCTGGAGGCAAGGGAGTTCATGTATGTATGTGGAAAGTTAGGAGTTTGGATATGGAATTTTATCTGTCCACAAATCCAGGATCCACTGGATCCTGTCTACTAATCCTGCTTACAAACACACCACCAACTGCCTCTCAGTTAGCTAGGAGCCAACGCAGGCAGATCTACTAGCCACTACTAATAAACACTGCCTACCTGTGACCTGTGTGGTTCTGGCTGGCTCTCCCTCTCAGAACCCCTTCCCTTCTCACACACCTGTGGCAAGCAGTTTTATAGCTCCAGCCTGATGTTTCTAGAGCGAGCAGCTGGAAAGTGTTAAGGGTTTTCGAAAGCTCTCACTGGCACTGCCAGTATTGTTCATCCCAAGTGTTACTTTATTCATTTCAGCTTGTTCATAACCCCACATCCTCCCTCTTTCAAAGGAGCGGCACAAACTGCTCTAGCAAACAAGCGGCGAGGGAAGCGACACCCCCTCAACGTAACAGCTCTTATGCAACTGAACGGAAAAAGTCTACAGCATGCGTGAAACCCACATTCCTCACCGCCTGAGCTTTCCAGGGTTCTTGAAAACTTATTTAATCTCCAGTACGTATGTATTTTACAAGCAAATTCCCTCTAAACCAACCTGTTGGTGGTTTGCTGGAAACCTGTTTTCACACTGCCATCCTCCCCTCCCGCACCAGCACCCCCCGCCACCCCAGGTCACGCAGAACAGGTACATGCACCCACCCCAAAACCACAGCCGGGCACCCCCATCGCCACCTCCTCCAGCCCCGTCCCGCACCGGACCGTAGCACACGAGTCCCCCCCGTGCGCAGCCCGTTCCGCGTTGGAAATACAGCTCCGGGATCCTCCTCTAGGTGGAGGGGGCAGAGACACACACGGACACCGCCGCGCTGCCGCCGGCCCTTGCTCAGGACCTGGCAGATGGTATGGAGCAAGGGATGCCCCCGGCCGGTACCCAGGCGCTCCTGCCCAGCCGGGGATGCCCGCAGGCGAGCCCTGGGGAAGGTACCCGCAGTCGGCCCCGGGGTTCGGGTCCCCGCGGCAGCCCGTCCCCCGAGGATGCTGCCTGCAGAGCCCAGACGCGTGCCCCGTGCCCGGTGGCCGCGCTCTGTTCCCGGTAAGGGATGCCCGACGGAGACCCGGCTCGGCGGTCCCCGGTGCCCTCCGGATGGGTTGCGCGGCCGCGGCCAGGGGTCGCTTACTTGTGCTTGCCCACGGGCTTTCCGGGGCCGAGCTGCGGGCTGGAGCCGGCCGTGTAGAGGCTGTACCTGCCGCCGTAGGGCAGGGGGGCGGCGGGGGGGTA
>VWZN01005432.1:42957-64097 GCA_013396955.1 Regulus satrapa | reverse complement strand
CTGTGCCCCTTCCCCCGATGCCCCTTCTCCCGATGCCCCTTCCCTGGCACTGGCCGTTTGCCCCCGCGGGGTAGCAGGTGCAGCGGGGGCTGGAGCCCTCTGACTTCTGGTTCCCCCCAGTCTCCAGTTCTGCCCTGCTTCATCCCGGAGCACAAGCGAGAGAAAGCTGAAGCGACCCCTAACTCTGCCTCCCAGGACATGTGTGCTGCTGGAGGTCGGCAGCTGTCAGTCACACGGCTGGCACCAGCCTGGGGCATCGAGCGAAGCCCAGCGAACCCAGCTCCTGCAGGAAGGCGGAGAGGGAAGCAGTGCTATTTTGGAGCCCTCCCCAGATTTTGGCTTTGGATCCAGGCTCCAGGAGAGAGGGGAGAATCCCTCGCCTTTCCCTGCAGACCCCTGGATCGCCCATAGCCAAGCACATTTCATCTTTCATGGCTCTGGAGGGCATGTTTGTCTCCTTGCTGTCCTGCCCTATCCCTGCTAACCTGCACCCCGATGCCCCCACCCACAGGTGTCCCACTGCAGGGGGCACCCTGAGCGCCCTGCCCTGCCCTGCCAGCCCTCCACACCATTAACCACAGCCATTCAAAACCCTTGGTGTGAGCCACAGCTGTTAGGTAGGGGGGAGAGGACCCCCACCTGGGGCACTGGGCATTTTTGGGAGGGGGTAACATCCCCGGTGCTACCCAGTGGGGGTCATATTGGAGCCCTGCAGAGGTGAAGCCATGCCAAGGAACAGGAAATTTTGTGATATATGCAAACAGCTACACCCTTGGGCATCCCATCCAAACCTCACCAGGGGTTTTTTTGACGAGATTTCTGTCTTGGCAGGCAGAAGCCAGCTTTAAGTCAGGGAAACACCATGACAAGGTGTGCCACGCTCCAAAACTCTTGGAGGAATACAAGAGGTGGCTAAGAAAGGGTGGCTGGGTGAAATTCCAAATGAAGGAGTGGAACCTGCTGCTGGGGGAAGGAGGCATCAGGGTTTGGGCTGACACTGACACATCAAGGCTTGGGCTGAGACAGAGATGATAAGATACCGAGACAAACAGCCTTTTTCAGTTAAAATGAGTCTTTGGCTCAGGCTGAGGTGAGTACGGAAACATTATCAGGAGAAGAAAAATCCATCAGAAGACCGAGCTGGGAGAGGCAAGCTGGACAGACCAGGCAGAAAACCAAGAGGAGGAAGCCTGAGCAGTGGAGCAGTGCATCCCCTTGGTTCAAGCTGCTGCAGGGTGTTGCTGAGCTGCCATGCATCTGTCAGGCTGCACCCCAGAGGTGCTGCAGCCCGGTTTGTCTGTGGTATATTTGGCAGCACATGAAGCAATCCTCATCCAGCGTGCATGGAATTGTTCCGCTCCGCTGGGATGCTGCAGGAGGGACGGTCCATAAGCAACTCTATAAAAACAAACAAAAGCCGACCGAGCCTGCCTGGTTTAATGCTGGATGCCAAAGTGGAGAATGAGGTTTGAGCACAGCCTTAATTTTTTTTCCCTGTGCGCAGGGAGTGTGAGCCAGTTCTAATAACAGCATGCTGCACGTGTGTGTCTGAGGCCTCCGGAAAAAAACATCTGGTGTTGCACGGTTTCAGAAAGAGCCCTTGGCCCTGGCCTTGGAGCCTGTGCTGTGCTGAATGGGTACAAGGGGGCTGAGTTAAAAGTGCTCGCTCATTCTCACCAGCTTGGCTGGGAAAGGGAGGGAGATGGAAGCCATTGCTCTTGGGTGGGTCTGTCTGTCTGTCACTGCTGTCCAAACCCACCTTTGGAAGGTCCCTTTCTGCCAGATTTCAGAGTGAGGCAGGATCCTCAGAGAGATTGAATCCCATTTTCTTGTTCTATTATCTAATTGTTTATGGAAAAAGACATCTGAGTAGACAAGAGAATGCCAAACTTAGGTCCCAGCTGAGGAAATGGATTCATCATCAACTCTTTTGTAAGACATCAAGGAATCCATACAGGGGAGAGCCATTATGGGTGCCCCAAACGCCGGGGAAAACCCTCATGTGTCTTACTAGCTGTGAGCTAATCCAGCCATGAGACACGGAGCAGCAGGAAACGGGGATTTGTGAAGTTGCTCTTATCAGGGAGCAACTCAGGTTGAACTCTGGTGCTCAGCTGTGCTGCTGCCAGTTCCACCACACTGCAAGCCCTGGCCAGGCACAGGAGGGTGCTCGTGAGGAGCCTGGCATGGCAACCTGGTTTTGGAGAGGTCTCATATGGAGAACAAACAGGAGACTCCTTCCTCCAGGGCATCCTCCCAACATGGGCGTGTCCCAGGGTTGATAGAGAAGATGCCAAGCCTCATCTCCTAGAGCACATGCTGAGCACTGAGCTCTCCAGCAGAATGGAAGGGCTTTGCCACACTGAATTGCTGCCAAAAGGCTCTGCAGAGACAGTCTCTGTCCAGGAAAGATATTCTTTCTCCCCTGGCTTCACCTGAAGAGTAAAGGGGATCAGATCAGAGATGCTGCTGCTGCTCAAGTCTCAATGCTGGGAAAACCCTCCCCAGGAGTAGGCACCTAGAGGGGTGCCTAACCAGGGGGGTTGTGTCCATCAGTGGGCACAGCCGTGGATCCCATCAGTGCCTCCATATGAGCACATCCTACAGTGCCTCCACATGAGCACATCCTACAGTGGCTCACCGTGTGCCTAGGGAGATTCTTTCTCCGCTTGGACTGGAGGAGGTGATTATTTTGGTTCCACCTCTCACTCCCGCACAGCTATGCTCCAAGCCAGTCCAGAAATGAACAGGTAGAAGTTTTCCCCTACTGAGGATCCAGCAGACAACATTATGCAGGACACAGGAGGCACTCAGAAACAGGAGCTGAGCAAGAAGAGATGAGAGCAAGAGCAGAGGCACTCCGGGCAGCTACTCCCCGGCTCTGACTCCTGGGGAGGGCTGGGGGAACCACCACAAGGCTAATTTCACAAGCAGATGACACCAAACAGTGACCTGTTCTGCTTCCCATGCTTTTTAATTAACACTTGCATGGCCTCATCAGCTGAGTAATTGCCTCCCTTCATGGGTCAACAAGCCAGCAGCCCCTGACCTCCCATTCCCATCTGGGTACGAGATTTGGTGCCTGCACAGGGTGCAGTAGGTGTGAGCTCTTGTACCACCAGAGCCACAGTGACAGCAAAAGTGATAGCCCAGCCCAGCAGCTCTGCAACTCGGCTTGATCTTGGCCAGGACCAGCCTTGCCCACCCTCATGCTGAGCTTTAAATGGGTACCACTGGTGGAAATCCCCCCATCATGCTGGGCAATAAGAGGGCAGCTGTTCTCTCCGTTGCCGTGGGATAAGAGCAGATTGCTGTGAGGGAAGTTTAGTTTGAATATTAATAATAAAACAGTATCTTCTAGTAAAAATAATAGAGCCCTGGAGGAGAGTGTATTGAGCCATCTGGAGATTTTAAAGGAAAGGTTAGATTAAAAAAAAAAAACCTGTCAGGACCAATTTGGGTAGGGAAATGGATTGGATGGCTTCCCAAGATCTCTCCCAGCCTGAGTTTTTCCAAGTAAAAATTCATTTCCCAAAGTGGCAAGGCAAGAGAGCAGCTCTATTTAGAGGCAGAGTTTCTCCCTAGTGATTCCCACTGGATCAAAGGCATTCCTTGAATTGGCACTCACAGAGGCCTTTTCTCTTGGCAGCCAGTCTGTGTCTGTGTGAGAGAGGGAACTTTCTGGACAGCCTGGATTTCCCAGGTGCACATCCATCAGGATCCACTCCGGGCTCATTCTCCCATGTCATAATCCCTGGGAAGATCCCACAGCTATGCCACACTGCTTCCCCAGCCCTGGGGAGGGATGGGGACACTGTGTTGCCCACACTGTCAGGCAGGACACGTGTCCCAAATGCCGCAGCAGTGCAGTGGGATACCAGCTCAAGGAGAACGGTGATAGCTCTGCAGGTGCTCCAGTTAGTCGGCAAAACTGACCTCAAGGTGACCTCAAGGAAGTCCACCATGCTCATGATTCAGCTACAGGACTCTTTCTGGCTCCCAGAACATGCTTTTGCCATATCCCTGCTCCATGCCAGGCGTGGACCACTTCTCCATTGGTCTCAGCAGGAAGGGGATGAGGGCGTGCAGGCAGGAGGCATCTCTGGCGCATCAGAAACCCAGGCAAGGTCACAACCTTCGCCTTGTTTGGAGCTTGCCACGGTTTTGTTCTGAACTAGCCCCTGGCCCCAGTGGCAGGGGTGTGATTGCAGTGTCCCCCAAACTCTGGGGTGGGGGCTCCAGGCTCCGGAGGAAGCTGCGGCCGGGGGCTGAGAACAAAATCCCTTTCTTCGTGGGAAAGTGGAGTGACTTGAAGTGGTCAGACAGCCTTATCGCTGGTTTCGAAAGCCACACGCTGATCATTTGTCAAGATTAGCGCGTGTGGTAGAAGGGATGGAGCTGTTCCAAATCCATGCTCACATCTCTTCCCTGGGCTCACGGCCATTCATAAAAATGCCAGAGCAGCAGCAGCGGCGGCAGCACATACTGGGGTTGTGGTTTGGGGAGGACTAGGAGGGGTCAACCACAGGTTATACAAGCTCTGAGCAGGGAAAAGAATACACAGGTTGCTTTATTTATATATCCATTAACGTCTTTCCTCCAGGAAAATGTGCAGGGAGACTGGCAGTGGGAGATTTAGCAAGGATGAGGGGCAGGCAGGAGGTGATGTGCTGAAAAAACTTTTCCCAGCCATGCCAGGACTCCAGGGATGAGAATTTTAACAGGCAACAGCCATGGACATGGAGCAGGAGCAGTCCCAGGATTCATCAGCATATAGGTCAGGATGAAGAGGATGAAGACAGAGGAAAGGAGGAGATGACACCCCCAGTAAACCCCAGCATGTTGGTGGGGACGTGTGGTGGAGCGGTAGCTGGCCTGTGAGCCCCAAGGAGGAGCAGCTGAGTAGGAGTCTGGGAATGCTATAAAAGGCTGGTGCCCAGGGCTAGGGAGGAGTAGGGGTTTTGTTTCCCAGGGTATCCAGGGTATGAGAGAAAAGGTTTCTCTGTAGGCAGGTAAAGATCTGGGAGGGATCCCTAGGCCAAGAAAAAAGTTGGTCAGCCCCTGCCTACCTGAAAGAATATCCCTGAAGCCAAAGGAAAGTAGTAGGAGAGGAAAATGCCCTCAGAGTATGGGCTTGAGGCTGTGTCAGGCACAGAGCTCTGCTGGCAGGAGCAGAACTGAAGCCAAGCGCTCTGAGGGAAGGTGCTGGTGCAGCTGGGGAGATTTGGCAGGAGGGGTCCTTGCAAAGCAATCCCTGTCCATCCTGGCTTTGCTGGAGAGGGCTCTGGCAGCAGGTCATGGGCTTGGTCAGCCTGGCTGAGACCATGGGGGTCCCTGGTGCAGTGCCCTGGCAGAGGATCAGCCATGAGAGGAGGTGTCTGAGATGCCAGTCCCATGGATCTGGGAGAGGGGCTTGGTGCCAGCTCACCCCCTGCAGCAACAGCATTATCCTAGAGCCTCTGCTGTCTGCAGGGCCTGAGGAGCCCTGGCTCTGGGGAATTGCAGGGCTTTAGGGCTCCTGGGTCAATGCCCTTCTCTAGGGACTGTCCCTGGTGCAAGAAACAGTTTCGCTGCTTTTGGTTCAAAGGCACCAGGACTGTTTAGATGGTCTTTAAGGTGCCTTCCGGCCCAAACCAGCTGATATGCCTGATTGCTTCCCCATGGCTCAGCCTGGTCCTTTAGCAGAGCTGTGCCTTTGGATTTTAGGAAGATCCATATTCTTCCTTAGCTGTATGTCCAGCTGAGTCACCTTCTGCCTTTCCTGAGAACGGGATGATGGCAGCCACCCAGAAGCTGAGTCACAAAACCTCTGCTCAGTGACCTCTCTGCTGTACACAGTGCAAGAAAAGCACCACAGGAGCAGATAGAAAATACTTCTCCTTTGGGATGTGGGGAATATTGAAGGGTAATAATACCAACAAGCTTCCTATATGTTTTTGGTTTTTTTTTTAAAATTCACTCATGGGCACCTGGTTCGTGCAGGCAAGAGACAGAAAGCCAGGTCTGCTAGGATGAATTCAGCAAGAGAGAGGGACATGAGGGACAGCTGTGGGTACAGGTGGGTACAGGTACCACATGGTGGGCCCAAAGGGGTGATGGCCAAATGCACAGGCTGCTGCAGGGCTCTGTGAAGAAGCAGCCTGACTTTTTTCCTCTCTCCCCATCTCCTGCATTTTAGAGACACAAGCCACATAGAACTTCACGGGATGCACCAACAGCCTGCTTGGATGAGGATTGTCCCAGTGGCAAATGAGTGTTTCTGTGGCGAATGATGGAGAGCAGCCCACCTGGGATAAGTTATCCTGCACATCTGATTCTCTCCTTTGTGCCTGTTTTTGCCTAACCATGGACATTCTGCCTGGAGATGGGGTCCTGGGACAGCAGAAAGTTTTCCCACACCTCAGGTCTGCTTTTTCTTGGCTGTGGTCATGACCTGCTTGTTCCAAGCCATGGGCAGCACGGCTCCCACGTGTCCCCAAGCACTGGGTGACTCTGGATATACCAAATGTGGAAGCAGCTGGGCTGAAACCCTGCCATCATCCACGTCACTTGAGGCAAGGGGATGAGAGGCAGTTATTTTTGGGTTCAAAGAGGGGCCCTTCATGTCCCCTTGCTGCAGCCAGCTCTGCCCCATCCTCTGAGGTGACACCGCAGGCACGCGGGCGCGATGAGAGTGGCCATAAATAACAGGTGGTTATTTATGCACAGGGAAGAAAGCGTAACTGATACCAGCTTGGGCTCTTTCCAGACCTGCTTGGAGCTCATGGCTGATACTTGGCTTCACCCGCTTCCCTTTGCAAGCAGCTGTTCCTGCAGGCCCTGCATCTGCGCTTGGCCTTCGGTGGTGTTTGCTAATCCTCTGTCTCACTGTACAGCAACGTGCGCTCGCCAAGGTCCCACTGACCCATCACCACCACCAACAACAACAAAAAAAATTTAAAAAAAGAAAGAAAGAGGAGGAGGAGAACTTGATATCTTCTGCAAGTGAAATAGCTTGGGTTCAGTCTTGGAGAATTTCCTGAACTCTCAAGGAATTTCCTGATCTTAGGAATCTGCCAGAATTTGGGATCTGCCTCGGTTTGGGCCGTGCATATTTCCAGAGCACGTGCCGTGGTGTGGTGTTGTAGGTTTCCACTCCTGTCTTTGCAAAGGCACGCTCTCTCTGAATGGGTCAACTGCACCAGAAAGGAAAGTCTCCCTCTGAGAGGCTGCAGGAATACAGAGGGATTTATTTAACATGCCTTTATTTTGGGATCAATGAGATTTTTTTATCCTAAATTCCTGGCTTGCTTCCCCATGCCAAAAGCCAGGCTTTTACTGCAGCCCTCATGAACATGGAAACTTGGGTGCAGATGTAATACTATGGGTTAGTGGCTCACTGGCAGACAGGCAATTAAAGGTATAACCTCAGCTTGATTAGTAACCCATACTTTCACAAAAAATAAAAATAATGCCTTTTGCAGCAGAAGGCAGCCTTCCTGCTTGTAGCTGGGGCTCAGTGTTCATGTGTTCATGTGTTTATCTCACGTATTCCAAAATCAAACAAGGTTCTGGGTGGGAAGAGCGCAGCCCCTACCCTCGGAACAAACTCAAATGAAATTCCTCAAGGTCTTTTTCCAAAAATTAATGCTGTCTGGATTGCAACCAGGTTGTTTTTGACCAGCTTTAATCTGTGAAATCAACACCAACTCAGGAAATGCTTAGATTGACTCTGAAGGAGGATTTGGCCAGAACTTTTCTCCTATTTATAAGGGATAGTTGGAAAACAGCAAAGCCTCCCAGAGGGGACCTGTCCTGACCTCCCCGTTTAACCAATGCAGTCCAGAGGGGTTTTATCACCCCTTAACTCTTGGGTTTGTCCCCAGGAGCTCAGCAACTCCCTTGGGTTGTGCATGGTGCTGGAGTCTGGGACAGCTTTTCCACTGGCTTTGGTGGACTTTGGGCCAGTATTCCTGTGACCCAGCAGTGCTATTTTGGGAAAAAACCCAGACCTGCAGGCAGTGGGTCAGAGAACCCTTAGAAACCTCCCAGCTCCCATACAGCCCAGCCCAAGGAGCTGCCCCCTGCCTCTCTGTTTGCTCTGGATGCCTTGGCATTGCAAGGTCTCCATCTCCTGGGTTTGGGTTGAGCAGAGCCTGGTCCAGAAGAGCCCATGGCATCCCACATGTCCCCCCATGTCTTGCTGTCTCTCCTTCCCCATCCAATGCCCTGTAAGGACATTGCAGCTGTGTCATCCTTGAGAGAAGGAGGAAAAGAAAACCCAGCATGAGCA
This sequence comes from Regulus satrapa, assembly GCA_013396955.1. Taxonomy (NCBI): domain Eukaryota; kingdom Metazoa; phylum Chordata; class Aves; order Passeriformes; family Regulidae; genus Regulus; species Regulus satrapa. The sequence goes on along the minus strand of VWZN01005432.1, from coordinate 55,825 downwards.
CATGTGGCGGGCAGGGGGAAATGGCTGCTGCAAAGTAAGCAGTGCCTTTAAAGAAGTGTTTGTCTGGGGTTTGTTTAGTTATCCTCTAGGTAATTTTACAGCTGAGGAGGCTGGGCCATTCAGGCAATGGCCAAAACAATATCCCCACTGTCTGAGCAGCTCTCGTGGCTCGGCACGGCTCAGTGGTGCTGGGGGGGGGCAGAGGGAGGACAGCAAAGAGAAGTTTCTTTTACCAGCCGTGGCCAGAAAACGCCACGGAGGATGTCCTGTAATTAAGACATCGCTTTGAACGATCAAGTCACTCGGCTGTCAGGTTGAATAAACCTCTGGGCTCAGGCTGGTGTGAGAGGGGAAGGAAGTGAAAAAGCCCAGTCCCGTCATTTTGTTCTGAACTGTGGCTCCAGGTTCAGATGCTCTCTGGGAAGGAGGTTGATGGGATGAGGGCCAAGGTTCCCCTGGGCAGGGTGGAGTTGGAGGCAATTCTGCCCTGTCTGTATCCATCTCTGCCCCCAAGCTCTGGGAACCTCTGGCTCCAGCCTGTCAGACACGGGGAACTGGGAGTCCAGAATGCTGACTCACCCTCATGGGGATGTGTGTGCCAAGGCAATCGTGCCTCCATCCCACCAAAGCACGGTTTGTCCCATTGGATGCCAGGCTGAAATCCCCAATGCAATCCCCAGGAAAACTCCCCTGCCTCTTCCCAAGGCCTTGTGCAGCCCAAGTTGGAAACGTGGGGGCTCGAGTCTGTGAGCACTACGTGCAAATAGCTCACATCAGCTCACAGAGCTGTTCCCAAGAGCCGGAGCACTCGCTGCTGGCAGCCAGCTTGCAGGAGGATACCGATATTTCATGCAGACATGGCGAGAAACCAGCCCTGTTTCCCATTCGCAAGGGGTGGCTCCAAAACAACACTGAGATCTGTCACAGCATATATGCGGCATCTGTGCAAATTGGCCTGACTGCCTAAATAATTCCGTATATATTTATAAACTGTGAGATGTAACGTTTTTTCCTGTTTACTTTTCGGTTGAATTCCTTGCTCATGGAAATGAGAGCTGCAGCGCGGCGGCTAGACATAACCATTGTATGGGGAGGACACTGTACAAACTGTCCTAGAAAATTCTGCCAAAATGCCAGGCTATATCAGCCCTGATCTGCAGCCCCTCGCCCCTTCCCACACGTTCCCCCCTGTTCTCCCGCTGCGCCCGTGCATGGAGCTGAACCCCGCCCAGAGCTCTCTACCGAGGGGGGTGTTTGCCCAAATATTAATTGGGAGAGAGATTGGTTTGGACCCCCACCAAGGAAGGTGGAAAAGAGAGAGAAAAGAGTGGCAAAGTTTTCCAGCCTGCCAGGATCGCTGTGAATCTGAGCTGGGCAAATCACCCATGGATTAAATCAGAGGAGGTCTCTGCCCCACCAGCCACGGGTGGAATGTTCTCCCACGTGCTGCTGAGCAGTGTGGAGCTGGCTGCATCCTGTGCTGGCACAGGCGGACGTTGGCAGTGTGAGCCCCTTTGTGGCACGGCTCGGACAGCAGCACATCGCTGTCCCCACCAGGATCTCCCATGGCTGATCCCAGTGTTCAGCATTGGCTGAACGTTCTCATCTCTGGGGTATTGCTGAATTGCTGTGCCCAGAGGAGTAAGGTCAGCCAAGGGGGGGCAGCTCCCTGGCTCTGCTCCTTGGTCTGTTTTTGTGGCACATGGGATGGTGCCCTGGTTACGTGGGAAGTGCAGTGCTTATACCACAAGCAGCCCTTGCACTCTTATATGGGTTTGGAATTGAAGTGTCCAGAGCATTTGTGCCTGTGGAATTTGACGGATAGGTGCAAAATGTCTGGTTTAAGGAGATCACAAGGCTTCTGCATCAGCCAGCAAGGGAGCCAATGCAGGTACAGCTCTCATTGCCAAGTGCCGTTGCCCCGTGAAGGGCCAGGACCTGCTGGAGCAAGGCATAACACACAGAAGGGAAAGGAAAGGGAGAAAAGATTTTAAACATTGAAAGTGAAATGTAAACTCCATTTAATGGCTGCATGGAGGCCACATGTGAGGCTGTCCGCTGTCCAAGGGGGCTCTGGGAGGGTGGTAAGAGGGGCCTGAGCTCCTACATCCCTCAGAGGGACTCACTCTTCTTCATGTACCTCGAGGGCCGAGCTGGCACATCCCACCCTGCCTGGACCATCCAGGCCCAGCATGGCCAAGGGGAGGTAAGGAAGGAGAAGTCTCTGGGTCCTGGTGGCTTTTGCCCATCCCCTGCACCCCTCTCAGAGCACTCTGACCCTCAGGAGGACTCCCTGCTGACTACTGGCTGTTGCTCAACACCCCTCACAAAGCAGGAGAGGGAAAAACAACCACTTCCATGGCTGAGAGAGAGCATGGATGGAGCAGGGCAATGAGAACACAGGGAGCCTCCATATGTTTGCACTTGCATCACCCTGGTCGCTCCCCACCTCAAATCCATGTCACCTGCTGGGGACATCTTTGCTTTCGACTCTATTTATACCATCAATTCAATTTAAAACTTCTTTAGCAGTGACCACAGCTATTGTGTCATATTTATTTATAGCCTTTCACACTTGCTTCTGTCTGCTTCTGCTTCACTCTGTTGGTTATTTCAGTCACATTTCTTGTCCCTTACATAAAGGTCTGGGAACAGCTGTGCTGGAGCAGATCAAAGGCCTGGGGAGCCCACGTCGCCTCTCAAATATGAGCCAGTGACAGGAACTGGGAAAGGAGGAATGAAGTGTGCAGGGATGCTCCTGGCAGTGAAAGGGTGAGGCAGCCCCCCGGGACCTCCCTGAACCGCTCTAATCTCTTCTGCAATGCGGTTATACTTCTGACCTCCCCACTGCCCCGCCACCAATGGCACATTTCATGGTGTCCCTGGTGAAAGGGGACTGTGACCACGGCATGCATTCCCCTGAGACCAGGGGGCACCAGCTGGTGGTGGTAGGGATCCCCTGTGAGCAAGGGGATAATAATAATTATAGAAAATAACTCTTGAGTTCCTAGAAATTCCTTAGAATCAGGGATTTCCATGCTTGCATGTGGTTCAGGGAGCAGGTGAGAGCATGGTTTCCTCCCAGCCTTCTGCCCTTTGTGGGGGCTTGATGTGGGATAACCAGAAGCACTGGGAGGTGCTCTATCCCAGAGGCCCTAACTGAGGATGTGGATGAGCTCCCACAGGAGTGATGGGATGCAGAGATGGTCCTGGCTCCTGCCCAGCTGTGGGTGCTTTGCTCAGAGCCCTTAGGCAAGCAGACTGTGAGGTGTGGAGAGCAGCTGTGTCTGCAGGAGGGTAAATGGGGCTCCTGGGGTGGACCTCGGCATGTGAAGAACCACCATTAAGGGAAATGTCCATGGAAAGCCTGACTTCTGGACACAGTTGTTTCATACAATGACAAAGACCATCAAAAGGAGGGGAGACAGGCAGAAAGGAAAGCATAATTGGATGTTTTGGTAATCCTTTTCTGAAGGAGACTCAATGGCTCGTCCGACCGGAACGGGGCAAAGGCTCATCCTCCCAGAGCAGCTCTGTGGGAGGGCTGGGAAAGCTCCTGCCCCATGGAGGGGGACAGGCAGCAGCGGCCCCTCTGGCATGGCCAGCAGTGCCAGGCCGAGGCATCCCTCCTCCTGTGCCCTCCCTGGCAGAGGGCAGCTGGTCCAGGTGGGTGAGGAATGGGCACACCAGGAAAAGGGATGGTGGGGCTGTCCCATGGCTGCTCCTGCCCATGGGACACTGTCACCGGGGCTGTCCCCTTTAGATAAATCTCAAGCTTTGTGCTTGACTTCCTGAGTCATGGCCAGGCTGAGCTGCCCCTACACCTCCCTTGGGTGCCTCACGCCCCCACCTCAACTCAGAACCTTGTCCCTGCTCAGGGTGATGCTTCTGATGGAGTCTAAACCCTCTGCTGCGGGACTGAAACCTCGTTTTCCTCCGCTTTACCAGCCTGGCCAGGTGTTATCCTGAGGGAGAAGGGCCTGAAGAGTGCAAGTGGGGACAGCACGGGGGGCAAGGCACGGCTGGCTGCTGGCTGGGCGTGGAGGGAAGGCAGGACGGTGGCAGAGGGAGGTTCTGGTGCTCTCCCGAGCTGCCTGGGGTGCTCCCCCACCTCTCCATCAGGGTTTCAATCGATGTGGAGAAACATTGTCAGTCCCGCTCCCCCCTCCCCACGCTCTCCCGTGAAACTGGATCTATTTCCTGGGATTACATGCAGCACCTTAAAGAAAATATTTACAGAATTTATATTCACATCCCGTTCGCCCTCTTCTCAGGGGGCTCTCCCGTGCCCTCGCTCCCTCCAGCTCGCACTTCATCTCCCCCGCGCCTCCTCCCGCTCGCCTTCCCCCCGTCCTGCCACAATACCCGCCTTTGTGAGAGGAACAATGTTTACTCTCCATCGAGGATGGGGGGATTGGCAATGAAAAGGGCGGCCTCCCCCTCGCCCCGGCCCCGGGCTGCACTCGGTGGCGGGAGAAGGAGGAATTCCTGCAGGAATGCCGATGGCGACGGCCGGCGAGAAGACAGCCCAGACGAGGGGATAAATATTCATGTTGGAGGAGAGAGGGGGGAAAGAAAGAGAAAGAAGGGCCTGGGGGACCGGTATAATCCAGGGTCCGTCATTTTTTCTCTGCGGCTTAAGGGTGGGTTGGAAATTCCCCGCTGCCCCCACTGGGTTTACAGGTCCGTGATGCAGAACGGGTGCAGCTCTCTCTTGGCCTGAAGCAGGAGATGAAAGGCATGTCTGGGTCGGGGAGGGCTGTAGAGCAGCCCCAGGAGTGGAGAAGGGGATCGGGGGCTCGGAGGCGAGGGCTGTGGGAGCCAGCATGTGGCTGCAATTACGGGGATGCTTGCAAGGATGGTGCGCTCGAGCATTGGAAATGCATCGCTTTCCCTCCCCGCCCTTCCCTGCCGCTGGCTGCCTTTCCCCACCAGAAGCCAAGATTTCTCCTGCTGCTCCTTGCTGGGAAGCCATCCAGTTGGAAATGGGGAGCGCTGGAGGGAGGGCTGCCCTGCAGCTGCGAGGGGGTGCCGGCGATGGGGACCCCAGCCCGGGCACCCCAAGGAGGGGTGGCAAGCCTTGAACTTCGTAAAAAAAAAAATGCAGCCTTCTTCTTTCTCTCAGGGTGGACGCATTAGAAGCTGGAGAAGCTTTTCCTGTGGGAATGGCTTTGCCACCTCCAGTGCCCTCTGCCGTCCAGCAGCAGCAGCCCTGGCTGCCAGGCATGGCAGAATGCACCAGTCCAGCACTGCTGCTCTGTCCCACTGCAGCCCTGGCCCTCCGCCAGCTCCCCATAGCCTTTCCCCATGTGAAAAGGAAGCTGAGGGCTCAGAGCTTGCCCTGGGTCAAGGGCATTTCAGGGACACCCAATGCCTGTGGGAGGCCTGGTGGGGCAGCATGTGAGGTTGGCATTGATGCAATGATGGGCTTTGGAGCCAGCCCTAGTCAGGAGGCCAGGAGCCATCTCCAGAGGTGAATATGGAGCTTCACACAAGCTTCTTTGTGTTTCCTGAAAAACCCCAGTGTCTAAATATAGCAAGTACTTGGGCATTTTACTCTGGGAAGGGAAAACAGCTCCAGTGCCAAGAGCGATCCTCTTCTGTTTGCACAATGTGAGGGCTGCATGTCCTCTGTCTGCACCCATCGAGGGGGGTCTGTGCTGACAGGGCCTGGCTCACCCTGAGCTCTGTCTGTCCCTCGGGAAGCTCATCCAGCAGGCCTGGGTGATGCCAGAAATCCTGCACCGTGCTCTGGGCATCGAGTCCAACTGATGCATGAGCACGCTGAAAGGCTCTGCTCTCTCCTGGAAGCAGCACAACTCTCTTCCCAGTTTGTTCCAAGGAAAGGAAAAGAATATTTGCTGTTTAATTCAGGGCTGAGGCAGGAAATCATCATTCCCAGGGCCCCCTCTCCTCACTGATAGGCACAGTCTAGCTGGGTACCACATCCTCATCCCAGCAAGAGAGGAGCTTTAGGAAGAGGAATTCATTGGGATATTCCATTCACTTAAATACTCTCACTGCTCTCCCAAGAGGAGATTTGGGCATGAGAACCTGTGCCTTGATCCATCTGTGTCACAGGCAAGAGCCTCAGCAGCTCTCTGAGCACTGTTTATTTTCTGCCTGACAGGTGGGAGGATATAGTTATTCATCTTCTTCTCCCTGATTCCCAACCTGATAGGTGCAATGGGAACACTCAATCCACCCAAAAATGTTTTCTTCACCTCATTTCCAGATGCTATGCTAGAGGAAAAGCAGACTGTGCTGTTGATGGTTTATTGGATTTAACCCTGCTGTCCTGGCCATCCAGGCCCTCCTCATCCTCAGGCTGTTGGGAGCATCCAGGCACCGCCAGAGGAATCCACCCCTGCTGCGGTTTGTGCTCATCCCCTCTGCGTGCCCTGCCTGGCTGTGGCTCTGCTGTGGAGGGGATGGCAGGTCCCTCTTGGCCCATCACTCCCTGTCACCACCAGGGGCTGTGGGTGGTCTGGGCAGCCCACCTTTGCCCCGGCCTTTGCTCCCCAAATCAAGGAAAACAAATGTGTGGCACCGCAGGGGCTCTGTGCTCGCAGGACTCTCTGCCTCAGTGCCTTCCCAGCTGCTCTCGACCTGTGCTCTCCTTCCAAGCAGGATGCTGGAGATGCAGGCATCTCTCTGCCATCACACCTGGCACCTGGGCACAGCCCTGACTGCCGGGGACAGAGAGAACATCCCGAGCTCCTGGAGTTCCTGGAGTGCAGCGTTCCCAGGCCCGGGACTCAGAGGTGTGATAAATTCGGGCACAGTCGAGTTGGTTAATCAATTTATTGGTTTGTTGATAAGGGACGAGCAAGCAGTGCTGGAGTTGGGGGGAGTCAGTGCCACCCCTGGGTGCTGCCCCATTTATGGCAGTCTCTATTGGGCTGTGACTTGCCTGCTGTGCTGGGTACAAGTCCAAGAAAACCCCAACATGTTCACCAGCTCCGGGCTCGGAGAGAAGCTGCAGCGGCCACAAGTCCCTAGCAGGTCTGGACAAGGCTCAAACATGTTAGCCAGGTTACACTCCTAGCAAGTAGGTACAGCCCTGACGAGTTCTTACATGCCTGCAACAAATCCACAATTTTCCTTATACATAAGGAAAATTGATATAATTCATAAATATTTGCTAAAGCAATTTACAGCAAAGTGATTTGTACAAAAAATAATGAAATCATTATATTTTCCTTTGTCTCATGTCCATGTTTTTCTTGGAAAGCTCAGCATTCTTGTTTATACTGATCCCACGGTGTATTTCCATAATGACAAGAATCACCATGTACCATCTCACAGAGGTGAGCACAGGGCTGGGCAGCAGGGGCTGGGGGGCTTTGTCTCCCTCTGGAAAAGCTGTTCTCCCGTGGTTCCCCAGAGGTGCAGAGCTGTGGGGATAGCAGCAAGTGGGGCTGGACACACCCCGGGGAAATGCCAAGTCTGAGCAGGACTGAGCCCTGTCCTGGCAGCTGGGAGGCCATGATCTCCTCTGCGCTGCTGCACGAGCAGGGCTTGGCTCACACAGACCCCAGCAGCACCCCCTGCTCTCCCTGGGCTACCAGGCTGGAGTGTGTGAGGCTCTGAAAATGTCACCTGTCACCCCCAAAAGCTGCAGGGATCAGGTTTTGCATCTGACTGTTTGCACGGGGAAAAGGTGTTCCAGAACGGGTGTAGAACAGTTGGGCTCCTCTCCCTGGGTCTACTGGAGGAGGCTTTAATGGAGAGCAGGAGTGAGTTAAAGGGTGGAAAGAGGCCCTGGATTTCTCTGGGAACGCAGAGAGGATTAAAAGCTCTGGTCCCTATATTGCTTTTTCTATTTCCTTTCTCCTTTTTTTTATTTTATTTTTTCCTTATGGTATTATTTGATGGTTAGAGGAAAAAAATCTGGAAACATAACTGCATAAATTGCTGTTATTTCCGGCTATCCCTGCAGAGCCTGGCTCTCTCTTCTCCAGATGGACTGGCTTAGAGAGCGTCCAGCTCCAGAAAGGCTCCCAGGGGCCCAAAGCTGCCCTCTTTTCATTTGCCATCTTGAATTTTGCTCCCACCACCCGTGCTGGATGTGGGAAGCAATCCTGCTCCCTGAGCCAGGTAACGAAGGCAGCTGGGCTCCACGGGCCCCGGAGCCTGGCTGGGAGCACTGGGAAACTTTGCTGTGTGTCCCTGCTCCCCTCTGCAAAGACCAAACCTCCTCAAGGTGTCCTTTCCCCTCACCAGGGGCGTTTGGGGCAGTTTGTCCTTCCCCAGAGACCGATTCCTGCTTGTGAGGTAGGGGCCAGTCTCTCCTGAGCAAGAGAAGACAAGAGAAATGCCCTTACCTTGTGTGCCAGGGGAGGTTTAGATTGTAGGTTAGGAAAAATTTCTTCATGTAAAGGGTTGTCCAGCCTTGGCACAGGCTGCCCAGGGCTATGGTGGAGCCACCATCCCTGGAGGGATTTAAAAGCTGTGTGGACGTGGCACTTGGGGACGTGTGTTAGTGCTGGCCTTGGCAGTGCTGGGTTAAGGGCACCTATGTCTCGTGTCTGTGTCACACTTGGTGATCTTCCAGGTTTTTCCAAACATGATTTTAAGTCTCCACAAGGCTCTGGGGAGCAGCAGGCAGGGCAGGCACAGGGCCGAGGGGGGCAGGAAGGGAGAGGAAGGTTCCTCTAGCAGTGACCTGGGGATCAGGGTCCAGCAGGATGGCAGAGACCTGCCCGTGTCAAGGGATTCCCAGTAATCCCACAGCTCCTTGACTGACTGAAGAGCAGCCCAGCCCCAAGGTGACCTGTCCTTCATCACAGAGAGCTGCTCCACAGTCCTGCTCTGCTAGCTCCTGCCCCACAGCCATCAGTGCATGCAAAAATTCCTCAGGTGCAGGAGCCACTATGTATTCAACCTCATATGTGTGTAAAAATATGGATATGTTCCATATGCACGAGAAAGAGGCCTTGAAAACTGGGAGGATGCAATGATCAATAAATTATAGCTTGGATAATATTTTCCACCATCACCAAATAAATCAGATCTTATTTTTCCCCTATGTCCACAGATTTAATGGCAGCAACAGTGCCCTTGGTGGTCGTAAAACTCCATCCTCCTCCTGAAGGGCCTCCCAAACAATTTGTCATTTGGCCTTTGCTCATTTGCTTTAAAATTAGCTGGTCCAGACATTTAATAGCCCAGGAGCTAAGAAATCAATCCACATATCCCAGCTTCCAGCTATCTCTGTGTGCACTCTGAAGCTGCATCACATCGTGGTGGTGGAAGGAGGGATGGGGAGGGAGCAAGCTGTGGAGTCAAGGATCATGGGGGATATTTTTCATCTGAGCTTTAAGATCACCTTTCCTATTTCCATTTCTTTCTTTCTTCCCATCTTTTCTTTCCCCCCTACGGTCACACCACCTCTCCAGCTGTCATGAACAATACTCTCCTTCCAGCCGAAGTGAGCAAGTCAGGAGCTGACCCTTTCTCATAGGTGTAAACAGTGCCTTGTTAAAAGGGGATAATTACCGGGGTCTAGTTAACCCTGGTGTAAAATCAAAGTGAATAGAGCCCTGCTGAGACTTCCAGCCATGTGGACCATGACGCCTGGGCTCTGGGGTAAACAGCCAAGGCTTCACTGCTTGTCAGCTCAGTGCATTCAGTGGAAAGTTAACTTCTCCCTGAAAGAGAAACACTGTCTTTTGGGCTGATTTATACCCCCCAGACACAGGACCAGCTGAGGGGCGAGTCCTTCACCCATTGGAGAACCTTGCCAGGAGTTTTCTGGGTGCCCTGTTGGGAACAAGCAGGGGTTGAGCTGTGGAGGGTAAGCTATGTGTCACTGGACAGACAGTGACCACAGCTGGGACTTGATGAGGGTTTTCAGCCCTGGTGCTCCTGCATCCTGTGACAGTCCTGGGGTCCCAGGAGAGGCAAACCCTGGGCTGCACACAGGAGCTGGGAGGGTGCCATTCTCCCTGTTTCTTGGAGAAGCTTGTGCACCATCATTACAGAGAGGTTCCTGTGCAGCTGGAGGCCTCCCATGGAAGCTGAAGGGCTGATGTGGCATTTCTGGCATCTGCTGTCTCAGTGCTGCCCTGACCTGCATCCCCACAGTGCCATGCTTCCCTGGATCGTGGGCAAAGTATGGCAGTAAAGAAGCTCCAAAAGTTTTCTCAGGTGGCAGGAAGGCGTGCACAAGAGATAGGAGTGGAGGCCAGCCCTTTTCCACCTATCTTTCCCAGCAGAGCCCACTCTTGTGTCCACAAATGGAGGAGCTGCTGCCCAGTCATGCTCAGCTGGGTGGGGAACTGGGGCAGCATGCCCAGATGGGATGTCCTGGACAAAACCCAGAGCAGCCAGTCCTGCCTCCTGCATCTCAGAACACCTGAGGCCATTCCCGGGCCAGCAGGCAGGAGCAGACACCCGTCAGGCTCCTCCAGCCATATTGAAAGTGAAGCCAACTCCCTCATGTTATTTTTTCCTATTTGACCAGTGGGGCCAGTCATAGTCAGCTCCAGTAATTCAACCTGAAACGCCAAGAATCCTATTTCTGCCTTTCTGCTCCCTCTCCAAGCTCTGCCCATGGCTTCGAGCGAGATAAACCATCTGTGGGTGAGTCTGGACTGTGAGCAAGACCCACAGGCTCAGGGCTGGCTGCAGAGGGAGGGGCTCTGCAGGCACCGAGCTCAAGGCATTTTGATTGCTTCCAGGATTACTACCCAACATGTTTATTCCTCCAGTGAGGAGGACTTCATAACTCAGGGACTCCTGACAATGTATATATATCGAAATCTTATAAGAGTAATGACCATATCCAATGATATTTTGTTCTCCTCTTGCCAATATAAACAACTCGCTGGACTTACCGAATTGCATTGGGTCATCCTGAATAATTAGGCTCGCATGTTCCATTTATTACCTCGAAAATCCTTTCTCATTGTATTATATATATATAGATCTATCTAAATGTAATATGTCCAAATGAAAACCAGACACAGCTGCGAAGGAATTTGAAATATGAGGCTGAGAGTACAAGAAGCGGCAAAAAGGTCCTTTGCCAATAGGAAAAGCCAAGTTGTCGGGGCTGCGGAAATCAGGGAAGGTCAGGTGTGAGCTCTGCACGGGGCTGGGCTCCGGCTGCATCTCTGCAGACAGGCTCACGTTCAAGGGATTCCAGTAAGTAACTGGTGAGGCTGCTTACACTGGCAGGATGTGGGGAGGAGCAGGGTGGGATCCCGTGTCTGGATCTGCTTTGATGTCCCCGTCAGTGCCGAGGTCTCCTTGCAGGGCTGCAGTGGGGTCAGACAGTGTGACTCCAGAGAGCATCTCCAGACCTTTGCAAAAACCTTTGTTCGGGATCCAGAAAGTCTCCCGCAGCATCAGCAGGCAAGAAACTGTCAGCACCTTGAAAAAATGAATCCACGGCAGGGTGAGGCAGGAGTCCTGGCTGCCCCTGGTATGGGGCTGAGGGGTGAGTCTGGGATGAACCCAGACAGCCTTGCCAGCAGAAAATAGAAAAGCCTTCCTTGGAGCCGTGACGGATTCATGGTGGGGTTTTGGAGGAAAACAGTGACCCCTGTATTTCACTGATGAAGCCCCTGTACAGCATGATCATGGCAGAGAATTAACCCCCAGGATCTGGAGCGGTACACAACCTCTGCCAAAACTGCCTCTGTTCCTCCCTGAAATGGGGCAGGGAGATGAGCATTTCCACAGTAATTCCCAGCCCCAGCCTGCTGGGATGCAGCTCATCATGGCTCATCTGCCCAGGAGAGGTGAAATGACATGGTCCTGCAGCGCAAAACACACCTTTCACAGCTTTGCTTTCACTGCTCTTCCTTTTTTAAAGAACATTCCTTGGCAAAATTAAGAGGAAATGGATCTTACAGATGCAAGTAACTTTCATGGCTGGGGTGGTGCATACCAAGACAAACTTGGGGCTGGAAAACCCTCTCTGGACACCCCACACCTTGCTTTGGCTTGCTGATGCCTGCAGGGCTCGTGGCTGTTGGCCTTCAGTGGCAGATTCGTGGCTGGTTTGGTTTGTTGCCTCAGTGGGGACGAGGAGGAGAAATCTGAGGGTGGAGCAGACAAACCCCATCCCTTGGAAGTGTTCAAGTTCAGGTCCGATGGGGTTTGAGCAGCTTGTTCTAGTGGAAGGTGTCCCACCCATGGCAGGGGAGTTGGAATCCATGGTCTTTGAGGCATCTCCCAACCCAAACCCTGCTGCGAAGCTGTGATTCTGTGAAACACAGCTTGTGTCAGCCCTTGCCCCTTTGCCATCCTCCTCTGTGGCATTGCCACAGAAATCCCCCAAAAACGGGGGCGAGGCAGGAAAATCTGCCCCATGTTCTGCTTGATTAAAACTCTGCTTTGAGATCAGAGCAAGGTGGGAGCCACAGTGCCACGGGAAGGTGTCCTGCAGCCAGACGTCACCCAAGCCAGCCAAAGCCAGGGAGAGCCAGCTCTCAACCACAGCAAGGATCCTGGTGGGACAGAGCTGGCAGCAGGACAGCAGGAGCACCCTGCAAGGATATTTCAGGTCGGCAGGGAGGTGCAGGAGGAGCAGCGTGTGGGAAGCTGGAGCAGCCCTGCCGGCTCTCCCCATGGTTCTGGCCAGCGCTGCCGAGTGCTTCACTTGCATGAGCAGCGAGAGTAAAAACAAAATGACATTCATTAGATGTTTTAAGGAGTGTTCAGGCATGTAATCCTCCTGGAATGAGGCAGCCATAACAAGTTACTGTAGTTATTGATGGTCACGTCTGTTAGCCTTTTCCAAGGATTAATCACCATCCTGCTCCTGCCCTACAGGATGTTTTTATCTCCATTTTCTCCCAGTGTTGCAGCATGCAAAGCTGACTGGGCTGACCAGTGTGGCTTCTGAATCTGGGGG
>VWZN01005432.1:0-42948 GCA_013396955.1 Regulus satrapa | reverse complement strand
GGGGGGGTGGGGTAAACTCACAATTAGATCCTAAATATTTCACAGTTTGGAGCAGCACAGCATTTAGAGTCCTTGCTGGGGCAGACCTGCAGCATGTCCAGATTTTACCACGGAGAGTCTGAATTTTAAAGTCCCCATCACTGGAGTCTGGTGTAAAAAGCAATAACCCCAAGGCCATTTGCAGCCTTCAGAGGGGGCATTTACTGCCCCAAGAGGGGTCTTGCTTTGACTACTATTGCTGTTAGAGGTTCATCTAAGGCATCACCCAGAGAGGATGGTGCACAGCCAAGACAGAATTCCTTATATCCCAGAGGACTCCAAACAAGGTTGTACCATTAGCAGGAACACCTGAAAATAATTATTTGTTTGCTTTGTTCTGAATAAAAGGGAGGTCTGCTTGTGTGACTGGACCATTGCTGAGCTCAGCATGGGAAGGGCAGAGCATGAGAGTGACCCAAGCAGCAAGTGGCAGCCTCTGAAAACTGAGGCTGCCTTGAAGAGTCGTTGAGTTTGGGCAGTCTCAGGGGCTGAGACCCACATGTGCAGGGGGTAACACCCCAGCCACGAGTCCAGCAGTGGCATTCAACCTGAGGACAGACAGTGCTATCCCAAAATCTACCCAGGCCAGAGAAAGGAAGCAGAGCAGAGGGAAAGGTCCATCTGCTCACATGCAAGAGGAAGATCCTGGCGTGCTTGGCTTGAAGGGGGCAAACAAATCCAGGATCTTCAGCTGCTCTCTGAAGCACCCCTGGGGGCTTGGCGCTGGCCCAGAAAGAGCTCTGTGGCTGTGGCCAGAGGCAGGGTCCCATGGTGGAGGTGTACAGTGCTCACAGAGCCAGCCTGTGTCTGTCCCTGGACGCTTTCTTGCAAAACCTGGCAGATCTTGATGTGCAGCTGACTTGTTAATTAGGAACGAGTGACTCCAGGAGGTCCTGACCCCTCCAGCATTTGGTCAGACCCCGTTGCCTGCAAATGCTGTAGAGCGGTGACTGCTCAGGGAGGAGGGGCTGCCTCTTATCTACCCACTGCCCAATGCATCCAGGACCAGGATTTGTGTTCCTTGGGAGTGCCAGCATAGCCAAACCTTCATCTGGAGCTGGATTTGGCCCCTTGCCCCAGGCCTTTACATTGGCACTCCTTAGCTCCCCCCTCCTGCAACATGGGGTGGCCCTAGAGCTCATCTTTACTGCAACCCCAATGCTGGCAGTCTGGAATCTGAAAAAGGCTTTCAAGGAGAGCCAAAATCCCCAAATATCTCAAATGTCCAGCTGTCCTTCTGCTGGGAGCAGAGATTTGCCCCTGACCTTTTTTGCATCCGTGCACATCACTTTCCTGGTGCCTGCAGGGACACAGAGGTGCTTCTTGCCCTCCTGATGCTCAGATCCCTGCCTGCTTGGAGCAGCAGCAGATGGGTACAGAGTCTCACTGTCCCTCTCTAGTGCCTGCTCATCAGTGACTCTATGACTTCGAGGGCCAAGTATTTCCTGAAATAACTGTGCCAGCAGCAAGGAACAGTGAGAGACAATCATCGTGCTGGCCAGGAAAACTGCCCAGTCATTGCAGCAGCTCCCACTGTCTGTGTTAGAACCAAGCATACCGGCAAGGCTGGAAAAATGTGGCAGAGCAGAGGAATTAGCATTAATCAAGCCTAATCCCCCAGGGGAACCGCCTCTACGTGTGGCACAGGGTGTGCTGCATCCCAGACAGGCTGGCGGGTCCTGGGCAGCCCCTGGCCGAGGGGACCCTGGGATTGCCCCAAGAGCAGTGACCTCTGACGTGCGCTCTTCTTTTTCCCTCCTCGCCGGCGCCTTTGCCAGACCTGCCCCCTGTCTGCTTCCCTGAGGTTTCCCAGGAGCTGATTAACCTCCCTGCCCAACCCAGGGCGGGTGGGGGCTGCTCCAATAGGCAGCCTGGCAGAGCCCCCGGGATGGAGGAGCCCTGGCTCTGGGAAGGCATGGACAGCCCTTCACAGGCTCATCCCTGTGAAGATCTCCAGGAGAAGATTCTCCCAGGAGAAACCTGGGAGAGAGGCGAGGATCCGCGGGAGGTGCGAGGCCTTCAGCGTGCTCTGCGCAGCTCCTCCGTGCTCAGCTCACACGGGAGCCCCTTGCTCCGTGCCTGGAGGCTCGAGGTGTTTCTCAGCGCTCTGGGCCGTGGGAGCTGCCAGAAGCAGGAGAGCTGCGGGGACAGTTTTGCTCTGACCCCTCTGGATCAGTTCTTCCCAGCTGTGCCTTGCATGCAAGCAGCGGGAGAGCCAAGCCCCTCTTCTCCCAAGCCAATGTCCACCTCATCCACTCCAGCTTTTCTTGTCCATCTTTAAAAACTGGTGCTTGTTTGCTGCTGCAATGGGGTAAATGAAACTTTTTTTGCCAGCATCATTTCCTCTGGTTGAGCTAGATGGGAAGCTCTGCATTTTACAGCCCCTTAGATTCCCATTCAAACAGGGGGGGAAAGGGAGAAAGGAAAAATATCCTTTAAATAGAACTTTCCATGCTGGAAGTACCTCTGGAAACACAGTGGAGGGGGAGCATCAGCAGGAATGATAGGTGCAGGCACAGCAGAGTATAAGGGTTGGGGAACAGGACAGGCTTGTGGATTTGTGCCTCATCCTCTGTTTTCCTTGTGGCATAACCACGATCTCCTCCACCCATCAGCTCAAGTCTCCCTGCCATGCCCTGTCCTTGACTGGCAAGACTGAATCCAGAGCTCTTGCCCAGGAGCCGCCCCAGGAGCCTGGAGCCCTGCTGATTCCTTGCCCTGTCGAGGGCATGTGCCACCCCAGTGCCCTCTGCACACAATCTGCTCTGTTACCACCCCTAAAGCAATGGGACATGCTTGCCATGCCCCAGCAGAGCCCCTGTCTCCAGGGAGTTCCAAATGCCTCCTCCCCTGCTTCTAATTCTGCCCAGCTTCTGGCTGCCCTCCACCCCAGGTTAACCTCTCCATTTACTTTGCTCAACAGGAGAACTCCCAGGATTATTTTTGTGGCTGGAGCTGGTGGGAATGCAGGCCACTTACAGCAGAAAAGGAGAAACAGGATGCTTGGCTTCTTTTTCCAGCTCCCTGGCCCCTGATAAAAGCAACAATCGCCAGAGGAGACCACCGACCCAGCGTTTAAAGTGCAGACACAAGAGGGAACACACATTCAGCTGGCAATGCTGTGGATGCAGAGTGCCCTTCACCTGCTCGAGCTGGTAGCTGTGTAGAGCAGGAAGAGCCACCCACGTGTGCTGGGGCACACCCTGGGGAAATCCAGACCACGCCATCAGTGTCCCAGCAGCTGGACAGCTTTGCTCCAGGGAGCCCTGATCAGCAGCTTCTGGCTATGTGGAAGCAAATCCTGGTTAACCCTGGTGGGAGATTGGTTTTTAGGGTTTTTTTACAGTGCCAAGCTGCAGGTGTGGGCATGTCCTCAAGCAAATGCCATTTGGGAGGAAGGTCTCTCATGATCCATCAAGGACAGGAATGGGGAAGGATCTCTCTGAGACAGGGAGGATGCCAAAGGATGTGGGTGCACAGGCACTCCAAAGCTCAGACCCAGGCAGATTTTGCCTTTTGTTCCAAAGAGCAGCACAGGCCAAGTAGCAGCAAACACAGCTCCACAGACCTTACTGCTGCACTGTCAAGCAATTCACTATTATTTGATACTCTTTTTTTCCATTTTTATCCTTTCTGTCTGTTAAGGAAACTTTTCCTGCAGCTTGCACACCAGGCTACCTGTACTCAATGTATTCCTCAACAGGTTATCCCCAGGGATCATTATTTTACACTCTGATGTTTTACCTGTCTTGTTTAGCTGTGCCTTGTGAGGTACCCTGGGTGCTGTTTCTCTGCTGGAACGAGTGTGACCCAGACTGGAAGGAAGGCTTGGACAAGCCACTGGGATGTCCCAGTGCTTTGGAAAGTCAGAGAAGACCTGAGGGGCTGAGGACCTAGAGAAAAAATTGCACCATTTGCCCTGTTTTATTCCTAAAAGATCCAAATGTTCTTGAGACCTGCTGTCTCTGCCGGCCTTGCCCTTGTGCAGACAGACATTAAATGTGTCACCAAGTGCACCTGTCTGTGCCCGAGGCTTTGGTGACTCCCTGCTCCCCTGGAGCCCCGTGGGCCAAGCCTGAACCCCGGGTTTCCACTGTGCTCTGCACAGGTGAGGGTCAAAGGCTCAGACAGCGGCGGAGGATGGAGGGAGCAGCGGCCGGAGTTCAGCTGCACGGAGCTCAAGGCCTGAGCTCATCTCCACGGAAAACATTTGGGCAGGACACGTCCAATTCAGATTTGTCATGTGGAGCAGCTTGGCAGGTCCAACCCCCCTGGGGCCCTTTGCGAGCATTAACCAGTGGATTAAACCAGCCCAGCCACCGTTCCTGCTGCTGGGATGTGGAATTCTCAGCCCAACGCCGCCGAGATGAGCGGAAAAAGCGCGGCCTGTCCCTTTAAGTCCAAAATGACGAGTGTATTTCTGGAGGCTCTGGAAAAGAAGTCAAGACTATTGGCTTCTGCGTCACCAGCACCGGCCATTGATTCCCTGGAAATGTTTCATATTTGGCCAAACTGGCTGTTGACGGAATAGTTTCTGATTTAACACTCTCGGCTGCAGTTGGGAGCCAGCTGGGTCTTGTTAGCTCCGGAGAGACCATCCTTCCCCTCGCCTGCTGCAGAAATACTTCCAGCACAGCCCCCTCCTCCTTATTCCCAAATTGACACTTAAGCCACACTAACGAGATTTGCACAGGAATCCTGGTTATTTCAGCCTTCAGCCAACTTCTGTCATTTATTTATTATTATTTTTACCTTTTACTTTAATGCAAAAAAATATGTGTGATGAGCAGCCCCGAGCTGGTCTCTCTCTCACCTCCAGCCCTCTGTGTGGAGCAGATGTGGGCGTCCTTGGGAGCTCCCAGCCTTGCACCAGCACCTTCCCTGCCTACTCCTGTCACACCCCATGGTGTGCAGGGAGTCCTCCTCGCTTCTCCTTCCTGCTCATCCTCCCACCCTGCCTCTCCCAGCTTCTCATCCTCTCTGCTCTACTTGCTCCCTCTGTATTTAGTCTGTGCGTTCAAAACAGCACAAAAGCTCTTACAGCTCCCCGGGCTGTGACCCAAACAGTAAAGAATGTTTATGTGCTGGTCGTCTTCCATTTCTGTGTATTAATATTGCACACACAGCCTCATGCACTCACACACGGCGCTCCTGGTGCCTCCACGGGCTGCTGGCCAAGGGAGCCCAGCCAAAGTAAAGGCATCTGGGCCCTTCTGGAGAAGGCAGGAAAAGAAGAAAGAAAAATACAAAAGCAAAAAAGGCTTTGGAGACAAGCAGCTCCTCCAGCCTCTGCCCCTGCACCCGCTGGGGATGGGGCCGGGGAGTCCTGCAGAGACGGGGGCTTGCCAGGCTGTGCCTGTGCCAGCAATCCCACCACGGCCCTTGTCACCCACCCAGCGTTCCCCGTGGGACTGGGGCAGGTGATGGAAGCTTGGTGGGAGCCACAGGCTCATACAGAGAGAGGGAGTGGATTTGCAGAAATTGGCGCTCTGACTTTGGATGGGGCTGCTTCCCAAAGGTAAAGAAAGGTGGAGCTGGCTGCACAACACCCAGCCAGGGGACAGCAGTCAGTCACCACGGAGGTGCTGAATCCCCAAAACAGTGCTGGGGTGTCTGTGTTGGAAGCCCATTTAAAAGCTCTGAAATTTGGTCTGGGGAATGGGGGAGGTTCTGTCCCCTCAGTGGCTGAGGGGGAGCCTGAACACAAGAGCCTGGACACCCCTGGCCTATGGGCTCTCCAACAGGGCTCAGGGGCCGTGAGTCCGGGATGGGCTGTGCGTGCAGAGATGGCTGCGTGTGGTCAGAGGCAGGACGGTCCTTACTGCCTCCAAACCCACTGAGGATGTTGCTAAAAAGGGGGGAAATGAGGCACAGTGGGTGGGCCAAGAGGGCCAGGAGTTTCTGCTGGCTCCTGCAGAAGCCTCCTGGGTGCTGGGGCTGCATTGCTGGGACAAGTCAGAGCCAGTGGCCAACTGGGAAGGGTCAGGTGTTTGGCTGAGCTCATGCTGCTCCTCTCCAGGGTCCTAAAAGCAAGGAGACATGCACATGGCATTACCAGCACCTGCAGGCTGTGATCTAGGGGCAAGAGAAGCCTGGCTCATCCACGTGGTGAAGATGCTGCCACACTGCCCAGGCTGATCTCTGCAGTGCTGCTCTGGGCCCAAAGGCAGCTGGGCTTTCCTAGGCTGGTCCTTCGCAGCTCTGCAGGATGCACAACCCGTCCATGACCCCTGTGAAGGGCAAAAGCTGCTTAGTGCCAGTGAAGCCACTGAGGCTGCTGCCAGACGCTGTGAAAGCTTCATGTGTTGCGCAGTGTTTAACCCCAGCAATCTGATGGGCACTGAGTTTCCTTCTCATCCTGCAGAAAAATGACCTCCCCAAGGTCTCGGCAGGGGTTAACTCTGTACAAAGTAGTCACGCAAAGGGGAGGGCTTGTTCCAAGCACCAAATAACTTGCAGAAGTAATGCATTTGTTCCTCATTAGGATAATTGCCCCATCGCTTTTCTCTGTGGCATTGGCCAACCTAACTCACAAAAGTCTGAAAACACCAGCTAAAGTATGACCAAATTTAGGAGCCGAGTCGAGTAATATATCGCCTTGATTTGCCCTAAAACATGAATTGGCTGGGAGTCCTCCTGCATATTGCATTTCCAGGGAACATAAGGAACCCATTGTGTAATTAGTGGTTGCGTTTTCAACACGCTGCCCTGGCCATGCTCTGCCCTCCTCTCCTGAGCTACTGCACCTCTTGGGACCCCCAGGTCGTGCATGTGGGTGGGTAGCAGGGGGTGTAGGATGTGTCTGCCTCAGAAATGTTGAGGATGGTTATGGAAAAGCAGGAGGTAAGGGTTTGCCTTCTCTTTTGTCCCACTAGCATCCAGTTTGGAGCTGGCCAGAGTGAGGATGTGTGTGGCCAGGACCTGTCTGAGGTCCAGGAGAAGCCCTGGGGACAGGGGGTGGTTCTGAGTTGGAGGGCCCAGCTCAGAACCATTGCTGCCTGCCTGCAGTTGTCAGCCATCGTCAGGATCTCCCCAGCCATGGGATGGCCTTGCTGAGAGCTCAGCAGCAGAAATCCTGCCCCAAGGCTGCAGGGGGAGTGAAGCTGAGCTAGAGCTGGGCTGTGAGTCCTTCCCTGTGTCCTCCTGCCTGCCCACTCGCTGATCCCCAGCCCCCATCAAGGCTGGCTGGAAGGACTCCCCACGGTGCCTCAAGGGAGATCTGATCGATCCATTTACACCTGGACTGGGTGGGGCTGTCCCACCCTGCCCACTTCACCTGCAAGGTGTGATGCTGGGCCTTGCCTGCCTCAGCAGGGCACTGAGTGCCCCTTGCTTTGCCTCTCCCCTCTCCCCTCTTGTGGATCTTTCCTTCTCCCTTCCCACATTGCTCTGAGCAATCCAGGTCCCAGGTAATGGTGACCCCAGAGGAGTTGGCTCCCGAGTGAGCTGGGTGCTTGGTGTGATGGAGAAGCACATCCTCCAGGACATCCACTTTCTCCTTCTTGGTTTAAGCCCACATCTGACAACCCTCCCTTCTCTTTTCCTTGTGAATCACCTCTTTACCATGCAAGGGACCACGTGTGAGGGCCGCACCTGGGGCTGGAGCGGTCAAGGCAGGGTCTTGGAGGGCAGCACCCTCTCCCTGCCTTGTACCAGTGTGCCCAGCACAGCCCAGCTTGCAGATGTGATCTCCCACTGGAAAAATGCCCAGATACCTCTCCCATGCTATCTTTTCATGTTTGTTTACCCACTCTGAATGCCACATGAGGCTTCATTCCCCCAAGGGTGTGGACATTTGAAGGTATTGGAGAAATCCTTTTGCACTGTAAATATAACTAATGGTTAAACCTGGAAGTTAATTCAATCTCCTCCATGTGCCATCCCTGCCAGTACAGGAGCTGGCCAGAAAACAGTGCTTCCCTCCTTCCTTGGCTGTTTGTTGTCAGACCTGTGTGTTCACCTTTCACACCTCATCTCGAAATGTTTTCCCCCCTTGTGACTGCTGGAAGCTCTTGGAGGGGTCAGGTGTTGCTGCCTTGGGTAAACAGGGTAGGGACAGTTCCCTCTTTCCCGCCCACTGTCCTTCCATGGAAGAAGGGTTAACAGCAGAAACAGTGGTCAAAGCAGGAAAACAAACTAAGAGAAGATTGTCTATGAGCCAGGACATCCATTCAGAACAATTAGCTGGCCTGTGGGGAGCCCTGCTCTGCTAAAGGCATACATTTCCCTTCTATATGGATTTTCCACCTAATCTCCACATTTTGTGGATGTGCTGGGGGAAGGGCCTGGGATGAAGTGCTCATTCATTTCCCCTGCCCAGCTTTGTTTCCACACCTTCCACAGGCTGTCTCCTGGGCTGGGGATGCCTTTGTATCCACTCTCCCCTCCCCTCTCACCCCTCCATCAGGCTCCGTCCCGTGGCAATGGGGGGAATACACCTCTGATAAACACCACATTTCTGGCAAGGCTGTCTGGGCACACCTATGGCTTCCTCATAGAAAGAAAACGAAAAGAAAAGGGGAAAAGAGAAGGAAAGTCCCTTTCTTTCATAAAACCATGGAAACATCCTCATTTGTGGGAGCAGATGGCTTTCCAATTGACTCCGTGGCCGAGGGCTCCTTCGTGTGCACAGCAGAGCCCCAGAGCCTGCCTTGTTCTGCTTTGCAAAGAGGAGAGAGAAAACCAAATCACTGAGACAAGCACGTGACTGCAAAACCAGCTCTGCAAAAGCCTTGCTGCAGATAAAATCAATCCAAGAGTGGATGCGAACTCGAGAACCCAGAGCAGTTCTTTTCCCCCTTGGACTTCCCTGGCTCCAGCTGAGCACTGATTTTGTCCCACTGGTCTTTATTTATTTTTTTGGCACCAGGGAGGTTCACACTGAGACGTGGCAAACCCAAAGGAAGCTTCTCTCACCACAGTTTTTCCTGAGCTGCCTCAGAGGTCCCAGCCTGGCTGGTCAGTGTTGTCAGGACAGGGTCAGTGTACCTCCACAGGTGCAGATCTGTCACTGCCCCCTCACCTTCCCTTCTCCTTGGAGCTGGGGCTCAGCTCGTGTCCCATGGGGTGGTACAGGGCTGGCACTGACTCCCCAGCTCTTTCCTTCTGCCATCAGGTGGCAGTTCCATTCTCTCCTCAGGGGAGCCAACCCTTCTCTCTGCTCTCCAGAAAGCACCTAAGCCTCTTGCTTTCAGTCCAAGTACTTCTCTTTAAATCTCCCTCCTCGATCTGGACACTTAATAAGTCTTAGCATTTCATTAGCAGGTGTTAATAGCAGTGGCACAGAGCCACATATTTTGAATTCAAATCCTCCTTGGCTTAGCATGCACCCCTCATCCCCCTGTCCTCCTGGCAGCTAGGATCCAGGCGTCTGCTGCATCCCTCCTTGGAGCTCTTCCTATCAAATGGGTGAGCAGCCAGTGCTTCCAGCTAGCTGCAGTGCTGGAGAAGGGGGACACGGATCCTGTGGCACCAGGAGCTGCACTGAGGGAAGGGGAAACTACCAGGCCTCAAAATGCCTTCAAAAACCTTCCCTGCAGCCTCCAGCAGGGAAATGAACCTCACCAAGCAAGATGAACCAAGGCAAGAGCTCAGCTGGAAAACATCAGTGACAGCATAGAAACTGGTCCAGAAGGATGTGTGGGCTGGTCCCATTGGTGCTTACTGAGCTGTTCCCACAGGCTCAATGGGAAGGTGAGAGTTTCTTTCCTCAGATGCTTTTCCTCTCCACTACCGAGTCCAAAATGTTTCTGCCTGAGGAAACCTCTGTCTGGTTCATTCCTCCTAGCAGTTTTCCTTCCCAAGTTTTTCTCACAGCAGGGAAAGCACAAAATGGGCCCTAGGAAATCAAGACAAGGTTGGTCCCTTAATTCCCTTTAACTTCCAGTCTTCAGTCCTGCTTGGTCAGAATCCCCAAGCAATACTTCTCACGTATGTGATGGTGATACCTACAGATAGTCTCACTGAGTCCCAGTGGGAGCACCACAGTCTGCCAGGGACTGCTCCTCATCCCAGCCTTGCCATTGAGTGCCCTCCTTTCCCATGCAGAGCTGAGCAAACCAGCACTCCCTGACCTCTCTCGCTTTTATCCCAAATTGAGATGCGGAGCCTGAGACGAGCACCCAGGATGACTAAAGCTGTACCAGACAGGAGAAGGGAGAGCAGTGCTCGTGAACCAGGAGCAATCCCATCTGCCATGGAGGCAGCTGCCCCCTCTGGCACAGCAGGCAGAGCTGGCTGCTCCCCCTGGCCCACAGAGGACCAAGCAGACACCCTGAGCCCACGCTGCACATCTGGAAGTCAGATCCATTAAAACAAACCCTATTACATAACAACAGACATCTGGAGCCTGTTACCACTACAATTTCAGTAAAAATAGTTTTTTTGATATGATCTCTCCTAAGAATGTGGCAGAGGGGCTCAGAGCCAAAATCTTCCAAGAATGGTTGTAACTGCTTTTCATAAAGCATCCCCCACCTCCTGCTTGGGACAGGGTTGTTCCTTCTCCGTGCACACACTGTGACTTCACACTGATGCTTGGAGGCACAGAGGAAGATTTCAGGGCAAAGGCAGGTGCAGTGCTAGAGTTTCTGGATGAATCTCTAGCAAATAAACACCATTTGCTTTGGAGGTTTAGATACTCCAGGGATGGGTGAGTGGGTGGATGGATGGATGGATGGATGGATGGATGGATGGATGGATGGATGGATGGAGGGAAGGAGAGCCATGGTTTGCAGACAGCAGTGTCAGACCTGCTTTTCATAACAACCAGAATAAACATCCACATACTGGAGTGAGAAGTGCTGAGCTCCTGCAGCCTCCACATCTCTGTTTTGCTGACTTTCTCTTGAGTCTCTGCCCTTGCAAGTACAAACACTGCCCATTATCTTGACTACACAGCCTCCAGGCCATGTCTTTGTCTCCCTTGGCTTTCATTAGCTCCTTATTGCCTTATTGTTCAGACCCACTGCCCTCCTCTGCCCAGGGACCACCCCCAGACCCCGTCTGCTTCTGCTGCCCATCAGCTCAGTTGGCCAGTTCGTGAACATCTCCCCTGTCCTTCCCCAAAGTCAGGACAATGATGGGATCAGGGCTTTCCTGCTAGCTGTGTTTTCCATCTTTTTGCAGACTGCATCTCCAAGCACATCCCCTTCTTCATCTGGTGGCCACAACAGGATCACCCTTACCCATGGACCCTCTGGACTTGGGCTTTCTTTAACTCCCCAGGTCATTGTTTCTCCTGAAGGCAGGCTCCACTCTGCCCATGAACTCGCCAGTGCTGAGCACCAGACCATGGCAAACCCAGGGAATGCTCATCTGGGAGAGGCAGAGGAAATCTTGAGCTGGCAGTGGCTCTATTGGCAGCTGCCGTGCTCCTGGAGCCAGCTGAGCAGCAACACTGTGGAAAGGACCTGGAAGGTCATCTGGGCACATGCATTTGGTGTTAAATATTGAAGTGTTGTTGCTAAGGAGACCTCAGTGCTACCAGCCAGGGCGAGGGGCTAATTCAGGTGCCACAGCCAAGATCCGGTCTGAGCATTCACCAGTTGTTCCTTCCGTAGGTTTTTAATTGTGCAATTCCTGGCTCCCCAAAGCTCCTCCGCTGGTCCAGGCCATTACAACTGCCCGGAGCTGGCCCTGCAGCCAGGAAGGTTTTGCCTGGTGCTGTCAGATCCCAGGCAGAAGCAAGGAGGGTTTTGGCTGCCCAGACAACATCAGGCTCCCTCACAGTGCAGAACTGGACCAGCACACAAGGAATGGAAACTCCCTTCCTTGCTGTTGGTCTATCTGCAAGGAAATACTGGAGAAATCATTTCTCCAGTGTTTTAAGGGAAGGGTGGAGCTGGCTCAGGATGGCTCCTGGTTGCTGGAAAGAGGACACAGGAGAAAGTATTTTGTTCCTGCATTGATATGTCAGTCCTGAGGACACCCAGTGGATGTGTAGAGGGTGTTGTGTGCTCCACTCTCTCTACAGCATAGCTGGAAAAGTCCTGGAACAAGGAGAAATTAGATATCTCACCCATCACCTGAATTCTCCCCACCCTCCTGAATTCCTCCCTGGGTCATTTCCCAAAGCAGGAGGGCAAGGAGAAAGAAAGTGGATCTCCACTTTGGACTGGAAGGGTAAATTTCAGTCTGGATTTTAGGAATAGTGTTGGCACAGTGCAGTGGAACTCTGCTTTCTGTACAGGGCTGGAGCTCAGCATTAACACCCTTCATGCCTCAGAGCAAGGCTGCACCATTTCCTTCCACATCAGCCTATAAAAGACACAAATTCAGACTCAAACTCTCAGGTTTTTGCCATTTTCACTAGGCAGACCTCAGTTTTCCAGGGGTTATAACCTGGCTAGCTTTTCTTCTCACCTCCAGCTAATGAACCTTTGGGTGAAGTGCACCTCCTTGCCAGAGCAGAGGGTTGCTGGAGCCCTTGTGCAGAAATTGCTTTTCTTTTGCCTGAGCCCTGTCCTTGCCAATGGAGGTGCTGTTTTGGCTGATGTGCAGCCAGCCTGGAGAAGTTCAGGCCAAGTGTTTCCAGTCTGACAAAGTTAAAGGCAAATGAAATCAGAGCCTTGTAGCTAGGAGTGTCAGGCTACATCCATTACCAGTTCCACCTACAATAAAAACTGGAAATTAGTAAGAATGTTTTTTTTTTCTTTTATTTCCTTGGGGCTTTTTGTTTTGGTTTGGTTTTTTTGGTTTTGGGGTTTGTTTTTTTGTTTTTTTTTGTTTTTTTTTTTCCATTTTCTTTTGGAGACTTTCACCTACTCTGCAATCTCTGGCTAAAATCAAAGCAATCCTGCTCCCAGCCTCATTTCCCACATGTACCCTGTAAGCATCCCAAATGGGCAATGCACAGCCAGCTTCTGACAAACTGGGGGCAGGAGGAAGCAGGAAGAGTGGGAGCTGAGGCAAGGACACAATTCCAGAACACTGCTCCAGGCTGATGTGAAAATGGCCTGATTTTGGTTTCATCTTTGCAGCCATCATCATCTTGGGAGATGCTGTGCAGCTGCTTCAAGCCTGTTTTTCAAAAGGTCTTTATTTTCAATATTATTATTATTATTACTATTATTATTACTATTACTATCAAATGTGCAGATTCAGATACCGGCTATTAATGGGAAATCCCTGCATGGAAGGAGCAGTGAATGAAGGCTGCTGAAAGTCTGAGTGCAGTTACTCTGCTCGTGCCTCTCAGATGGCCCCTCTGCATCGCTCTCTGTGCTGGAGCTGCCTTCTCTTCCTGGCTCTTTTTCCATCCCTCCCTTTACATTTGGAAGGCACTGTATGTTGCCTCTGATTTTCTACAATTTTATCAAAGAAAGATTGTGAATAAACAGAGCAATCTGGAGAAGAAACAGACTCAGATGAGCTCCAGTTTGCCTTTGCCTGGCCATTTCCCACCGGTGCTCTCCTCACCCACAGCCTGGGGATGTCTTTTCTCCCACTGGAGAAGCAGTGCTAGGCTGATGCACTTGGCAGATGATTCACTCGTGTCTCTGGGAGCAGCCCCCAGGACAGGGTGAGAGGAAAAACGAGATTTCTGCAAGTGCCAAGCTTGGGATAAGGAGCAGAGGCTGATCCCAGATGTTTCCAAGGATAATCAGGATTCATTAATTGCTCACCCCGGCCAGGAGTGTCTCCAGCTTCCCCAGGTAGCTCCACCCTCCCATCTCAGGTCCATCCCCCAGGAGGCCTCAAGGCAGAGGAGAGGCAGGAGGAGCCCCCAGGGACAGCATCGTGTTCTCAAAGCTACAGCTGCCACCTCTCCCTGGCTCTGCTTGGCACACCCTGGAGCTGCTACAGTGCGACCCTCTCACTCCCTCTGGGCTGCTCCCACATCCTCTGCTGCAGATCAGCCTGGGCTTTCCTTTTGGGCCTGCAGGAGCTGCCACGGACAGAGCTCCCTGATCCAGGCTCCCAGGAAAGCCCATGCCCCACATTTCTCCCCAGACAGCTCTGCCATGTCGTGGGGAACACAGCACTTGGCCCCAGTGCAGAGAAGGTGCTGGCAGGCTGCCACAGCCCTATCCAAAACCACAGATGCTTGGCCTCAGAGTGCTGGAGCATGAGCAATCTCCCAAGAAGAGCAAAAAGTCAAGACACTGATTTGCAGATACTGTTATGAACCAAAGCCCAGAGTTCTGCTCACTGTAATAAGTGACATAATCGGGGTCATTATTTATACAGTATCTGCATGAACATTTGACACTGGGAAAACACTTGCAGTTCCTGAAAGACTGGCAAATTCTAACATGAGTGTTTATTCATGCCAGAATCTAATCCAGAAAGTCACTTTTCTTTCTCAGAGGCCATTTTACCTGATGAGACCTGGAGAGTGATGGGGAGGCAGAGCTCAGCCTTCACCCAGCTGGGCCACGCTGGGAGTGCCTGCCCACTAGAGATGTCTGCACGGCTGGTGGGGAAGAAAGAGGATGCCTCTCAATCGTCCCAGTTGCCTCAAAGCTCCCTGACCCAGGGAAATAACCTCTAGGAAGCCCCGTTATTTTCCCTGTTTGTAGGATGGATCCATCATCCCCTGTAAGGAGGAGACGTGCTCTTGCAGGTCACAGCTGAAATGCCAGTGGGCAGCTGAATCCCATCAGCCCCAGAGCGATGTTACCAGCAGTGATTTACTGCAGGGAAGATCCTCAAGGAAATAAATACAAAGAAGAAGATGGCTCAAAGGTGAGGAAGGATGAGCTGCAGAGCCCAGTGCAGGGGGACCTGATGTCTCTGCCAGAGCCCTGCACTTTGGATAAATATTTGAAGTCCCTGTAAACAAAGATCTCACTCGGGAATGAGGAGAAGCACTTTCACTTCTCCCCCAGCAGTCTGGGAAAGGCGAACATGCTGGCCAGCAGCCAGGCAGGGGAGTGGCCCACGGGCCATGCACAGGCAGGGATGGAGGCGACAGCAGGCAGGGGTCACCAGCAAACCCAGCTCTGACCCTCCTGTGGGTCATCCTAGCGGTCTGGGGTGGCCTTGGGGTGATGGGACCCTCCTTGCCCCCCTCTGCCAGCATGGGAGCACACCCCAGCTCCTGATGCATCATCACCTCCAGCCTCAGCCAGGAGGCACTGAATGAAAAACGTGTCCAGTGTGTAGCAGAGTGCAGAGTTTTAGCTCTGTGCCCCTGTAAGCCTTCACACCTCAGAACAGCCCCGTTTTCCTTCCCCTCCTGCACCCCCTGTGCCTTTGGCCCCTTCCCACCGCAGGGAGTTTCCATTGCTCCTCTCAAACCGCAGCCCCATGCTTGGGAACCTGAAACCTGTATTTGCTGGAGAGAAGAAAATCAGATTGTAGGAAATGCAGCACATGAAAAGAGACGGGGGGAGAAGAGGGAGAAAAAGCAAAGCCATTTTTTATTGCTCACAGAATCTGTCCATTTTCCATGGCTGTCACATCCCCCTTCCACAGCCAAGACACAATGGAAAATATGTACAATTTTTTTTTTTTTTTTTCCTGGCAGGTACCTGATTTCTGTAGGGTTTTTGTGTGGAGAAGTTTTTTTGCTTGTTTTTAGTTTTTTTAAGGCACCATCCCATCTCCCCAGCACCACATGACTTCTCCAAGAGCCCAAGGCTGGGTGAGAGCTGGGATCTGTGGAAGGGAAGGTGAGCTGTTTGTTTCTTGAGGGAGATAGAGGACCTGGTGGGTAGAGAGGGGGCTCCCAGCCAGAGTCACTGGTTCTGCCTTGTTTTCCTCTACCTTTCCCTCTTTAAAGAGAACACGTAATTTATAATTAATAATTATTATTGAATTAGTAATATTGCTTAATTAATTTTTACATTAATAATTAATTTTATCTCATTCTATCCAACGGGAGCAGCCGTGGTGTCAGCATTATGACACCCAGTCCCAGTATGACTCAGGAGTGGGGCAGAGCTCTCAGAAGGATAAAACTCCTGAGTACCTACACACAATTTTAAAAAAATAAAAAAAAAATTAAAAAAATAATTTAAAAAAAAAGAGCGAAAGGCGAGTTTGCCACAGGGTTTGATGCTCTCCCTGACAAGGACCAGGAGCATCCCCAGCCAGGGCCTCTGCCAGGCTGCCTGTCCACACACAAATGGGTCCAAGCCATGGCCACGAGCACAGACTGGACCTGCACCCAGGGAAGAGAGAGCCTTGTCCTGCCAAAGAGCCAAATTAGAACAGACAAGCATCAGGAAATGGCTTTTGACGAGCCAGGGTGGAGACAGCAATGCTGGATATCAGCCAAGCAGGAGGGGCCAGGCAGGGGGAGGCAGCAGAACCCCAAGTTCAAGGCTGGACCAGCCCCACCAGCATCTGCCTGTGGTGAGGAGCCTGATAAAAGCACAGGGGACACAGGTGCATCCTGCAACAGGCAGGATCAGCACCCAGGAAAGAATTAGTCTGTAAAAGGGTGAAACAGGGGAATTGTTGAGACATTAAGTACAAGGTTAGAGAGAGGGCTGAAGGTGGGAGCCATGTCCTGGGCAGAGCAGTAAAGGCAGAGAACTCAGTCACAGTCCCTGTGGGGCTTTGCAAAGAGCACCTGCAGTGTCACAGCCCTCGGTGACTCCAACAAGGCCACTTCTCCAGGGTCTCCCTTTCCAAGTGGCCCAGAAGAGGTGGCAGAGCAGAGCCCATCCAATGAGAGCTCACTAGGAAGAGGTGAGGGTGCCCTGGCTTGCAGAGCGACCAGAATGGATTTGTGGATTGTTCCAACCTCAAAAGCTTCAGCTGCTATTTTTTTAGAAAAACTTAATATTCTTCATGGAAAGCATCTGGATTTCTATTGATTCAAGCCAACCCTCACATGTGGGATAGCTGGCACAACCAGTCTCCCTACTGATGCTCAGAAACAAGCATAAGGAGGAAGAACAAGGCAAAAGCAAAAGAACGGGTTTTAAGCGAGGGGTCACCTTGTTCTGCTCTACCCCCTTTGCTTTCCATTCCACAATCTTCTGGGCGCTGGTGAAGCCGAGACCTGTCCCCACCCTTGGATATAAGCATAGGGGTGATGATGTTTCCACCTCCGAGGTGAGCAGAGGGCAGGACAGAGCCGCCCCGTGGTTTTGGTGCCGTGGGACGGGGCCGAGCCCGCGGGCAGCCGGGGCCGCTCCTCGGCCCTGCGGGGAAGCGCTGGGTCCGAAAGCCTGGGAACAGCGGCCAGGAAAGCTGGGGGGGCCGGGGCCGTGGGGACCCCGCTGGTGTCCCGCAGCCAGAGCCGCGCACGGGCGCAGGGATGGAGGATGGTGATGCTGCTCGGGCGAGCTCCTCGCTGCCGGGCGAGCCCACCGCCCACGCCGTGCCAGCCGCTCCCCGTGCTGCCCGGAGCGCCCTGCCCGTCCTCCCCGGCGGGGACAGCGGCAGCGATGCCGAGGAGGAAGCGAAGGCTTTTCTGCGCCGTTCCGCGCTGCGCGGCCCCCGGGACGCTGCCAAGAGCCGGCCAGATGAGCCGGGCTCGAGTTTCAACCGCAAGCCACGCGAAGGAAGGAAAAAAAGAACCAAGGGCCAGTGAGACCATGACCTGAGTTTAACTTTTTGGGGGCTGGTGTGTCTGTCGTCTCGTATCGCCCCTGGACCCTCCCCACCCCAGGCGGACGCGGCGGGGCAGGAGGGGCTCCGGGGGGCTCGGACCATCCCCATCCCGCTGCCCCCCGTCCCGCTGATGACCCGGGAAATGCTTTATCCTAAACACAGCAAGGCCCTCTCTGAGGCAGCTCCTCCCCAGCTCCCACACTGCAGGAAGGCTTCAATCGATTTAATCTTCCAATAAAACCTCCTGCAATTATTTTTGGTTTTTTCTCAGTTTCCTTTCCCGTTTGAGCATACAGAATCAGATCCGTATCTCGCCAGCGAGACACGGTCTCCCTTCCACCCCCGTGGCTTTGCTTGTGATCTGGAGGCTATCAGCAGCAAAGGGATGCAGGGGAACTGCACTGTTCCCTTCCTTCGCTCTTGTCAGCTACCTGGGGCTGCTCTAGCACTGGGGAGCAGAAGGAAATACCTGACATTCCTTCTCCATGCTCTCATTTCTCAGGCAGACCCCGCACAGGCCAGCTCGCTGTGCTCCCGTTAGATTCTGCAGGGAGATTTTCTCTTTCCAGACACGCCACGAACTCTGCCTGCTCCCCCCGCCGCGCCGGGCTCTGCCCGAGGTGACCTCGCAGGCACAGCCCGGCTTTGAGAGCTGGCAGGATGGAGCCGGGAGGGTGCAGGCGACACGGGAATGTCCTGCTGCTGTGCTGGGGTCAGGCAGCGGCACTGCTGGGGGGAGAGCTGGGACAGAGGGAGAGGAGAGGAGAGGAGAGGAGAGGANATGGGAAGATTGTGCATGGCAGCCCGTGGTCCCTGCAGGTACACGGAGCATTGCTGTAGCAATGCACGGGTGACTGCTGTGGAGCAGCCAAGAACAGGGCACAGCTGCCCTCAGAGCAGGGCAGGTCCCTTTTGGGATGCAGAAGAAAAGAGGAGAGGAGAGGAGTGGAGAGGAGAGGAGAGGAGAGGATTTCAAGCCTTTATTTATATTTTCCCCTCTGCTGCTGCTGGCCAGCAGCTGTGCACAGCTCCTCCAGCATCTGGAGTCCTTTGGCCAGCGGCTGGGGCTCTTGGAGGACGTGTCCGCTCGTGCACACGCTGAACTGCGGCCCGCCGGGTGAAGGGAGGAACGCGGCCCTGGCCGGAGCCGAGCGGAGGCTGTACCGCCCGTGCACAGACAGCTCCACCTCCATCTCTCCTTCTCCTGCCTGGCAGATGCTGCCCGGAGCTGCTTTCCTCAAGGGGAAGGGTGCCAAGGTCTGCTGGGGGCTTGGTGCGGTCCCCAGGCCGGGTGCAGGGTTGAGGCAGGTGAGCCAGTGGGGCCAAGCCCAAATTTCCATCTCCGGGCCCGTTGCTCCACTCATGGTTCCCAGATGTGGGATGCAGCGGCCAGCATGAGGAGTGTTCCTGCAGCAAGGTTTGGGAGAAGCCCAAATCCCAGGGAAAAGCGCAGTGGGGAGAGTGGCTGCTGCTGGCAGAGTGTTCAGAAGTGGAAAATTTCCGACTGCATGTACCAAGCACCTGGGAAAATGAGGAAAATCCTCTAGGATCGTGTAACAGCCATCAGGAGAGCTGGAAGGCAGCTGGGTGCTGAAGTGTGGGGCCCTTCCAGCCATGCCCACCTTCCGTGCCTGGGTAAGGGGGAGGTGTTTTGTGACCCATGGGTTGCTCAGCTGCAAATAGCAAAATAAATTGTTACCCTGAGTTTTAGAGGGATTTCACACCACCTGAGCCACGCTGCCCTTCCCTGCCTCAGGGATAGGCTGCTCTGCCCCTGCCAGGGGGATGTGGTGCAGCTGCCCAGGGGCACTGGAGCAGGGCAGGAGCGGCTGGGAAACCGCAGCTCCCTCCCAGTGCTGGCGCTGACCGAGCAAACCCTGGCTGTGCTCGCCTTGGCTGGGACTGCAGCCTATTTTTGGAAGCTCTTGAGACTTCCAGGGATGGAACTGCCTCTTTTTTTCTCTTCATTCACAGACGGGGTCATTTTGATTTGTTACGTGTTTGTGCATGGGGTTTTTTTATTGCTGTTATTGTTTATTATGTCCTGTCTTTTATTCATGGCATCAAAGAAACAGAACTGAAACGCAGCGGAAGCAGAGGGGAAGCTTTGGACTCGCCTGCTTGGGGGAGCAAAAGCAGCCAGGCTGCAAACACGGTGGGGATGTGAGTGTCTCTGCCATGAAATGTCTGTTCTTCGTATCCTGCCGGTGGCACTTGCCAGATCCAGGGATGCAGAGGGAAGGAGAGGAGCCGGCAGGTTTCCACCTGGGCCCCAGCCTGGTTCCAGGCTGCCTGGTGGGGATGCTGTGGAAACTGCGGCTATCCAAGAAACCAGGCTCAAGGCTGAGTGCTCGAAAACGCCCTGTCTGTCTCTGCCCGGGGACATTAGATTACTGATTCCCTTTGCCACCAGCTCTAAAGTTTCCCTGCCCTGATTCTTTCTTGTTGGGGTGCTGCCTTCTCCCTGCTACAGGTGCCACCCAGGTCCCTTTTCTTGGGAGCTCCTGATACTGCAGCAATCTCTCCAAAGTGCAGCTGGTTTTCCCAGGATGCAGCAAAGGACCCAGAAAGACCCAGGACACAAGAAACCCAACTTTGAGTCGAATTTGACCCTTTCTCTGCGGTGTGGATCAGACCTTGACCTCTCTGGTCTCAGCGATGGAGGGCAGAGAGAGCCACGTGGTTTGTGATCTGCTGCAGATGGTGACACTGATTTGGATGTCCCAGGAGAGCCAAACCCTTGGCCTGTCTCAGAAAACAGCTAATTCCACTGGGATCCACAGAATGCTCCTGTGGATGTGACTCCTCATGCAGCCTTGGTCACAGCTCCTTCATCCCTGCTGGGCTCTGCAGCCATCCCCAGGAATCCCCATCTCCCACAGGCTCACGTGGGGAAGGCAGGAGCCCAGAACCTTTCCCATGGGATAAGGGCTGCCTGGTCCTGCAAGCTCCTCCTGAGCTCTCCCCATGGAAGGGGTTAATGGCATCACCCTGGCTGGCACACATGTCCTGACCCAAGCCAGGAGAGGGGACACCAGAAGACTACACCAGGTTCTCCTCTTCCTGGGGCTGCCTTGCCCTTTCTGTGCACTCCCTGCATCCAGAGGGGCTCAGAGGGGTTTGCAGTTCCCTGGGGATCAGATCCCCCATCTCAGCCAGCTCAGCGGGGTCACGGCCAGCGCCGTGCCTCGGTGCTGGGCTGTTCTGGGCTGCCTGGGAGCCCAGGCAGGAAACATAAAAACAGGCTGGGCTGTGCTTGCCAGGGCTGGAGCTGCAGGGGCCGGGGACTGCCACGTCTGTGAGCAGAAACAACAGGGCCTAAATATGCTTCCTCCCTCTTGCCTCCCCCATCCTTCCCTGTACAGCTCCTAGGCTCACAGGAAAAGGGAGGAGGGGGTCTTGGAGAATGTTCTGGCTGAATCTCAGGGGCACAGAGGCTCAAGGAGCCGTGATGGACAGTTGGGATCCCACAGCGAGAGGAGTGGGGAGTCTTGGGGGGTGTCTCTGCAAATATGCTCCCCTCCTGCTGCACTTTGTCTCCTTGTCCCTGACCAACACTCCAGCCAGGCCTCCAGCTCATCTCCACCCTCAGCCACACGTGGTGGGACAGTCCCAAACCGTGTCCCAAACACTCCAGGTTTTGTACCTCCACAGAAATCCCATCCTTGGTGAAAAGTGTCACCAGGGTCCCTGGGAGGGGAGCACTGAGGTTCCTCTCAGCTAAGGGGATTGGAAATGGCAGTGGAACAAGCTGGGCTGGCAGGGAGACCAGTGGGGGCAGACACTCCACAAGGAAAAGCAAAACTCCCAAGCTGCGTCCGCAGGGGTTTGTGACACGTGAAAGTGTTTATTTCATTGGATGGGGATGGAAAAACAGAGCCCCAGCAGAGGCGGTGGAGCAAAATCTCCTGCAGCAGCCCCTGGCCGGGAGCTGCCAGCTCCCATTCCTGCAGCACGCTTCTGCTCTGGACTTGGCGCCAGAGGTCCGTGGCTCCCAGCCCCTCCAGGGAAAAACAAAGACTGGGAAAGGGCAGTAATGAGTCTGCCAACAATTAACACGCTTGGGGCCAGGCTCTGCTCAGTTCACCCAGCGTAAAGCTGTGACTGGTGGTGTTTCTTCAGGGAGGCTTTGGTCTGGAGAAGCAAATGCAATAAAATAGTTGAAATCCCTCTAAAGTAGGTGGACACAGGGCAGAGGGGAGCAGCAGGTAAATCCCACAGGATGGCATTACGTGAAAGTGTCTGTTGAAGTCTGTACAGCTGATGGAAGAGTGCACAGAGCATCTCTGCACCTTCCACTTCTCCAGGCAGAGAAACGCTGGCAGAGGACACCTGCATTCCCATTATGGAACATCAGACCATGGGGCATTCACAAAGCTCTTTCCACCAGAAGAGCTCAAGGTGCTTGGCATGTGCTCGGAGGTGAAGTCTTGGAGAGAAGAAGCCAGCTGGGACCCACTGCACTGGGTCTTGCACGGCCCCAGCAGCCACTGCACCAGCAAGGAAGAGTTACGTGACTTTCCCAAGCTCCCCAGGAGACTCAGGCAAGGCCAAGCCAGATTTCAGAATCCTGACTCTGGGACAGAGTGGTCTTGGGACCTCCCAACTCTTTGAAAGAGCAGATGTGCTGAGAACCAGACTTGGCGTTAGTGTCCAGGCTCGGGAGGAAGGAGGTAAAAGAGAGATAATGCAACAGCTTTGAGGTGGTGAAAGGACCCATCCAGAGTTCAGAGGTCGGTTGTGTCTCTGTTTTGCTTTTTGCACATGAAAGCAGTCAGACGGAGAGGCTCCAGGGGAGATATGCAGCCATGCTCCTTCCAGCCTTCCTCACACAATCCCAATACTCCAACCCAGCAAAAAACTGCTAGAGAGAAAGAAGAAGGAGCAGTTTGAGAAGACGTCAAGCACCTTCGTTGCCTAATAAATCCCTGGCTTCTCCTCTGGGAGAAGACTGGGTCCAGTGGATGTCAGCAAGGGGGAGTGTGGGTAATGTGCAGAAAGGGAACAAGGCTGAGAACAGCCTTCATTTCCCAGCGGCTGCAAAAACAGCAGCTACGGATATAAATATGTGTGTGCACATATCTATAATGTGTCTGGAAACTCACAGGGAGATCTGGCCAACATGGCTCCACATCACTCCACCAGACACTTTACAGAGAGAGCTGCACTGTAAAACTGTGTGGGATGGGATGGGATCGGGGCTCCCAAGCTGAAATAGAATTTTTGGCCCTCACCAGGCTCCCATGCGCTCCCCTCAAGGGCCACCCGTTCCTAAGCAAGCTCCTGCACAGGCAGGTGAAGCTCAGACTCGCCTTCCCTGCCCTCTGCTCTCCTCATTTACCTGGGGAGAAAGGGAAACCAGGACAGAAGTGAGGAGAGAACAAGGGGTGGTTTTCAAGGATGAAATTTTTTCCAGTGAGAGTGGTGAGGAACTGGAATAGGTTTTCCAGAGAGATGGTAGATCCCTGATCCCTGGGAACATTAAAGATCGGGTTGGATGGGGTTCTAAGCAACCTGATCTGGTTGAAGATGTCCCTGCCCATGACAGGGAGGTTGGACTAGATGGTCTTTATTAAATGTGTCTTCCAACCCAAGCCATTCCATGACTCTAACGGAGCTATGAAGACAAACATGAAGAGCTGGTTTCACTTTGTGGCGTTTGTTTGGAGCAAATCCCTCAAGACCACCAGATCTATTGGGTTGCAGACCTTGAGACCAGGCACTGGCAATGAGAGAGGTTTGTCCCTCTCTGCACTGCAGTCACAGAGCAGAACACGTTCTTTATTTCACGGGTTAGCACAACCCTCTCCCATGCCTAGAGCACGTGCTTCGCTCAGCCTGAGAACTTCCAGTGGATGGGAGAGGTTGGTGGCTCAGTTTCCCTCTTGATGCTTTGGCCATGAATCTCCTCGGTTCCCTTGTGGCCACAGGGTCGGGAAAGGAAAGGTGGAGTCCTGGAAACATCCTGGGGATGGACAGAAGGCCAAGAAAGTTTCCAAGATGGAAGCCATCCAGCATAAATATAAGTGCTGGGCATGTGTGTGGTCTCCATATATTAATGCTAATAATTGGCTTTAAGGGGACATTACAAAGACCATGGCCAGGCCTCACAACCAAAGTGAGCCCACATGATCTGGGTCCAAGGGAGGCCAGTTCCTCACTGCCCACCTCTCACTGCAGGGTGAGCAGCCAAAAAAAATCCTTCCTGACACCTTCCCCAGAGATTTCCCTCCTGCTCCCTCCTCAACACCCTCCAGTGATATCTGCCCCTGTCAACACACATGCACTGGTTCGAAAGCTTGCTTGCAAAAGGGAAAAATCTCTAAAAGTAGCAGGTGTCCTTAAGTCCTGTCAAAATACATCAGCGCTGTCTCTGGAGCACGGCTGGCCCTCGGAGCCTGGCCTGACCCTGGGATCCAGCAACGCTATAATTAGGGCTTGGGAATGAGCAGCACCAGCAGAGAGGAATTCTCAGCAGTGCTCGCTCCCGTTGCCTGTCCCATCCCAGTGCAGAATGGGGCACGAAGCAGCGGGGCACCCACCTCCCATGGGCTGCCAGCATGGCCAGGGGGAGAAGGAGGTACCTGAGCACCGGGTGTTTGGCAGACAGACACCCCCAGAGCCACAGGAGCCCCGAGATGCTGGTGGGGCTGCAGAGATGGTGGGGAATGAGGGCAGGGAAGGGGCTGGGTGTCCCCCGGGGAGGGGAACGGGACGGTCAGATGGGTGTCTGCAGGGCGGCTGTTTGTTTTCTCACCCAGAATTAAAGGAGCACCATGTGTCAGGGAAGATCCCTCATTCAGAGTCCACTGTAAATCTCCAAGGGCTGGACTGCCAAAGAGATTGAAAAGGGGTTAAGAACTCGTTTCTCCGAGGCTGACAGAGTTCAGCGCATGTAGCCTGGAGGTTCTCCAAGTAGCCTGATGTTTTATGTCTTTGGGATGTTTTTGTCTTCCTTCAGTTGTATTCAGTGCTGGTATTGTGTTTATATCAGCAAAATTCTGGATTATTGCCTCAATTTTTTTTTTTAATTTTTTTTTTTTAGCAAACATCTGCTGCTTCTGCTTGTAGCTCATTGTACCACTGCATCCTGCCAGAGGGGAGAAGCTCCAAGCAGGACGTGGGTGGCAAACGTGATGCTCCACGGCAGGCAGAGGAGTTCAGCAGAGCTCAGCCCGCCACTGTTCTGGGTGACACAAAACAAACCCACTCCATCCCAGCTGCTCCTTAAGAAAAGGTACTGCTGGATTCCAACACAGAAGGAGGTGAAGCTTCCTGCTCTCATGGGTTGCAAAGCCACAGGATGGAGAACTGGAGGAGAAATAGCTCTTGAAGGGCATTTTGGTAGGGTCCCAGAGTACCACATGGCTGGAACCTTGGTGGAATCACAACCCAGAGGAGAGGGGCTTGGCTGGCAGGTGTTTGTGTAGCATCCTCCTGCATGCTGATCTGCTTGGAACCAGGCACACAAGGGGTGGAAGCACTGCTGCATTATTTTACCCATGGGATTTCAGCAAGGGCTCTCCAGGGGCCTGGGGCTTTGCTGGGAGATGGCACAGACTCATCTGCTGAGGCTCCCATCCCTATCCAGCTTCCAGGGCCAGCCCCATGTCTCCCAGCTCTCCTGCCTGATCCTCTCCGCTCTACAAACCCCTGTCACCTCCCTTTCTGGGGCATGAAGCCTCCAGAAGCCAAGGGAGCTCGTCACCCCTCCTGGCCACTCACCCCACCCTGCTGCCATCCCCTGTTTGCATCCCGAAACCAACCCGTGAAGAGGAATGTGAGTAAACACAGACCCCCCCTACCCCCCAGCCCCCTCCCATCCCAAATTCCACTGAGGGCCGAAGAGGGGCCGCTAGTGAGCAGGAGCAGTTTCAGTCAGCTCTGTATTTACTCACGAATTCCAGCCAAAGGGGCAACAAAGGTGCTGGAGACCTCCCACGAGCCAGGCTTTTCACCCCTCACACCCCAGCATGTCCTCCCACTGCCCAAAGGAGCAGCTCCCTGTGTCCCAGGTACAGTTTCCCTCTGCTCAGCCATTTTTCATTTGCTCCTGTCTGCCAGTGCCTCTCCTCACCTGCCTATCTTTATCTATCCCTTTCTTGGTGCATTTGCTGGAAAAAGAATTTCTGCATAAGAAAATGCGATCAAATCAAAAGAGAAATGGAAAGAAGCGCCTTAAAACTTGCTAGACAGACTTCTTTTGCACAAGATCAAGGGCCAGATTTTGCTTTCATCGCACTGGACAAAAATCTGGACAATCTCCCCTTGAATTAATGGCATTCCTTTGTAAGGGGAACAGAATTTCATTCATTTGCACCTCATACAGCAGCAGAGGGGCCATTAATCCTTACAGCTTCCAGTCACGTCTGTCCCAGTTCACAGTTCCAGCCAGTCCTGCATGGGAAGTCCCAGATCATTTTCTCGCATCCTTCCTTGACTTGTCAGTCCATGATAAACAGCATCTCATCCGGATCCCAAATGTACAAGCACACTGAGTGATTACATCACCCCCAAACCCACT
Source organism: Regulus satrapa (assembly GCA_013396955.1). Taxonomy (NCBI): domain Eukaryota; kingdom Metazoa; phylum Chordata; class Aves; order Passeriformes; family Regulidae; genus Regulus; species Regulus satrapa. Next base: position 16,874 of record VWZN01005432.1, on the reverse strand, counting down.
CCAATAAGATAAAATGTAGCTTGCATCCAACTTGGAGCACTCCACATTCCCCAGTGGGATCTCTCCTCTCGTGCATAGTGCTCAGGAGCCAAAACCTGGTGTCTGCTGCAAGGCATTCAACACACCACCATCCCTCCCTGGAACCTGGGGATTATTGGTCCAGGTTCCTGCCAAAATCACTGCTGGGGGAGCCCTGTTGAAGCAGATGCTCAGAGTTGCTTCTGGGAAGAGAGGCTGCCCTCACTCCCTGCCAGCAGCAGAGCCCTGAAACCACCTGCCCAACACCAGGTCACAGCCCTGAGAAGAAGGTGGGTGAGTGCTGGAAACTCTAATTTTCATCTGTGCTACCTACAGGGGGAGGGAGCAAGCTCCTTTAAAGCTTGGCATCCAGCTTGGAATCCGATCTGTTAAAGCAGTAGATTTTCTGCTGCTTTCCAAAGGGAAGCTGGTTGGGGATGTGTGTTGGAGTGATACCATTGACATGAGGGAGCTTCTGCCCTTGTGTTAAGGCATGGCCCAGCTGGACTTGCTGGGCAGGTGCTTCAGGGCCACAGGAGATTGTCTTGTGCTTTTGGGAGGTGTCTGAGCCCCTGTGTGGTGCCTTCAGCACACAGCAATATGGACAGGAGCACCAGAGCCTTGGCAGTGCTGACTCCTTCACCCCAGGAACATAAAGGTCATAAATTAGGAAATATGGCCATGGGACACAGTGTGTGTGAGAGAATGAGCCCCACACTCAGCACAGGTGGTCACTGTGGGGTCCTCTTCCAAAACCTTGCTCCAAGCCTGCCCTGGAAGGAGCCAGGCTGGCACAACTGGCCCCAAAGTCTCACTGATCACACCCGAAACCCTCTGAGGTGGCTGCACTTATTTACTCAGATCAGGGGTCAGCAAATCAATTATGATTTTATAACATGGACAAACACTTAAATCTCAGCATGTCTGCACTGAAAGGTCAGCAAGATGCTGCCAGAGGGTGAGGAGTTCCCTCTTAACACCTCTGAAGAGCCTAGCAGGGAATGCAGCAGGCCAGGCTAACATCTCAGCAGCACAGCTGCCCTTCAGAACTTCCCTTCCCAAGGCACTGGAGTACCTCAGACTTTGGGAGTGGGTGTGGAATTAAAACAAGGACTGGGAGATCTGGGAATAATGGCTTTCTGGGCACTAAAATGAGCTGTGAAAGGGGAGCCTGCCAGTCTTTGGAGGAGGCTGGGGTGCAGATGGGGAGCAGGCAAGAGCACTTCCCAGCCCCCCATCTCTGGGGCTGCTGAGACCCCTGGGTGAATAAAGTTCCAGCTTCCTGCCAGGTCTTAAACCTTTGCAGTAAGAAGCGTTTTTAAAATAAGCAAGTAGAGGGAAATCCTGCTGTTTGCTGTCTTACTGTGGGAAGTGCTTGGCGTAGGAAGGAGCAGGCGCTGGTGGCTGGCCAAGCTCTGCTGCAGCACGGACCAGAGGAGCAGCTCTGCAGAGGGGGTGAATGTTGCTGCAGGGCAGTGGAGCTCAGTGCCAGGCTGCCACGCTCTGCTCTGCTTCTGCACCCAGAGTTTCTCTGTCCTGTGAGCAGGAGGCCAGGGAGCAGAGGGACAGGAATCCCTTACCCCAGCAGCCATCCAGATGAACCTGTGGAGATGGGTTCCCATGCTGGGATAGAAGGAGCTCAATGGGCTTTGGCACAGCACCTCACACCAGTTCCCCCATTTGGAGCAGATTGATGTTGACACACCACTGCAGATATGCTATAAAATTAGAGCAAGGGTGGAGGACAGCATCCCCTGAGCCCCACAGCATTTTCTTTCCAGAGCACAAATTTGGTTTGCCTTATTAGAGTTGGGGATCTGTGAAAAATGAGTGGGAATAAGCCTGACTGACCCACTGGAACCCAGCACTGTGCTGGGGGAGCAGGAATGAACCTTTTAGGGCTGCAGAAATCCTTGCTCTGCGCTCAGTCAGATGTGGCACAGTGATTTTTCTGCCCTACAGAAACAGTTATCTTAGGCAAGAGCCCACAAAATGTCTCTTCTCACAGAAGCCTCTCAGGGTATCAGCAGATTTGGATAGGGAAGGGGGTCCTGGAGTTCTTGTTGGGTTTTCATTGGAAAACACAGCTGGAATGACCCTGTCAATTTACATAAACTTCTCCAGACATGCTGGGGTTTATGCTCTACTGACATTTGCATTTCTACAGTCTGGACTTGGGCTGGGAACTTTTATTGGGTGGATTCTAGCAAAACAGAAGGCAAGGAATAAAAATAACTTTTTCTGGGCTGTGTTGATTGCTCTTACACCGGCAGAAATCCAGGTCAGCTCTATGGATTCTTAAGGAGTAACTGGGTTTATGCTGGTGTAACTCTGTCCCCAGAGCTGCGTGAAATGTTCACAGCAAAAAGTGAAATTGCATGGAACTAGCAGAGCTTCACTATTGGGGTTTCATTACAAATTTGAATCTCAGACCATGCTTGTCAAAAAATTCCTTAAGGTTCGTGAACCTTTCAGTCAAGCCTTGGCCCAGAGTCAAACCGAGCCCAAGCTGATTTATAGCTTTGCATGGAAATAATGTGAAATCAGTGGGTTTTGTTTGGTCTCTAAGCTGAAGCTTGATGCTTGCAGCTGAGCTTGGCTTTTGAGAGGTCAATTCTCTTTGAAAGATGAACTCAAGCCTGAATCTGCAGTGGGAGCTGCAGGAGATGCTGTTGGGATTAAAAACACAGGCTGGATTTGCAAGGGTAATGAGAGGGGTGATTCCTACACAGCCCTTCGAGTATGAAAGAGCTGTGCTGCTGCTCCATGCTCAGAGCTGGGCAAGGAATCAAATGCAATTCATTAGGACATAAGGGCATGTAAGGATCATTTGATTCAGCTGGCTGCTGAAGTGAGCTAAGTACTATTAGTCCTAATCTCTGTCGGTCCCTGCGACAGCCTTTTGGAGAGGCTGGAGATAGCAGTGCTCCTCTGATACTCCACTTCACACTTCAGGGATGGTGCAGCTCCCGCTGGTTATATATTGCCTGCGGGATTAGGATCTGCAGGCAGCAGGGAAGCAGTTGACAGTGTGGTTTGGCAGCACAGGCCTCCTCCCCAGCCAGAGCCAAAAGCACAGTGCTCACAGCTGCCCCGGAGGAGAGGGTTAGGAACCTCCCTTAGCTGTGTGGGGCCACGCTCAGAGCACAGTCAGCTCAGCTTGGTTCTCTCCATGGCTGTTTTGGGCTGAGGGAGGCCAAGAATTGACCTTGCTCCCAGAGCTAACGTGGAAATGACCATGGCTTGGTGGCACCAGGGCCCAAGAAGGGCAGTGGGCCAAGTCCTGCTGTGGCACAGCTGGGCTTGTGTTTGACCACCATCAGGAGAGGACCTGCGGTCTCTTGGCAGCAGGTGAAGGAGCTTGGTGTGGGTGGGAGGAAAGGAAACATTTCTATCCCAGAGGGAGGACAACAGCAGCCCTGGCCTCATGGCACCACTGGCCTCTCCTTGAAGGCTGGTGGGATGAGGAACACAGCCTGAGATGTGCCAGTCAGGTGCCTGGGTTTTTCAGAGTGGTGGTGTTTGTGTTTTAATGTTCTGGTGGTGCCTGGGGCGCCCAGATGCAGTGAGGGCCCTGCCTGCCCCAGCCCTTGCTAGGAAGTGCTGTCTTGGCTGTGTCACTGGGCTCGCCATCGCAGAAGCAATTTTCAAATTGACTGGATATTAGGAAAAAAATCTTCGTTGAAAGGGTGGTCAGGAATTAAAAATTATTCCATCACAGTCTCTGGAAGTGTTTGAAAAATATCTGGATGTGGACCTGGGGATGTGGTTTAGTGGTGAACATGGCAGTGCTGGGTTGACAGTTGGAGATGATGATCTTAGAGGTGTTTTCCAAACCAAATAATTCTATGATAAATCAGGAGCTGAGGTCTGCTGTGAGGTCCTGCAGAAGGCACTGAGATACCCCAGGCAGGGTCTGAGGAGCCCCAGGCAAGGAGCTGAAGAGCTGGGCCACCCTCACCTGCTCAGGGAGCTATGGCCTCAGGGATGGAAAAGATCCCCAGAAATGGGACCCAACCCTTGGGCACTAAACCCAAACCCTCCAATTCCCCAGTCCTGTTTGAGGAGCACCACAAGCCTTCTTCCTACAGGACTATTTAGTTGGACCTCTTGGACAGCTGGATAAGTACTCACTTACACTTGTTGTGGTTTTTTCCTTTGAACATATGCAACTGCTGTGTCCTGGTGGCTTTAGAGCAGTCCTGTTGGAGCATTTTAGGGATTGAGATTCCCTGACTGTGCTTACCTAATCTGAGACCAGAGAGCCACATGTAATCTTCCTGGGCAATCGCAGCTAATGAGTGCAGTTCACATGTTAACTTTTGGCCAGCCATGCACAGAGCAAACAAGCCAAAATGAGATTAATTGAAAATCAGTTGAAGGAACTTGACGTGTGCTCACAGAGATGGCCCAAGCAAAACTAAAGGCGAAATTCAATGGATAAATAACTCATTGTGAGTTATTTGCTCGGCTCTACTTAAGTGGTTGATTATGTGGGTCTTTGGTTAATTGACTTATTGAGTGGCTGGCGTGGGTTTTTGGCTGCTCGCTCACTCCCTGCACGTTTTTGCTATTAACTCAGCTGTTTGATGGAACAAGTAGTCTATTGTCTGTTTTTTGCTGGCTAGGTTGGTGTTTGGTTGGATGTTGGCTCTTGGGCTAATTGAACACATCTGCTGCTGGCTGTATGGTGGCTTGCTGGGTTCATCACTGGCTCTTTGTTTTGTTGCCTGTCTGATACGCTGGTGGCCCAGTTTGTCACGGATCAGATGCGTGCCTACCTAATTGCCCTCCTAAGTTCCTGCTCCTTTGAGCTTGTAAACCAGGTTCTTGCTTTTCCCTGTTGCCATTTGGGGTTTCCATTGCCTCTTCCATCATCCTTGGGCTCCCAAGAGAGGACTCCTCCTCCCTGACCAGCTGCACTCAGTGTATCATCTCTAGGACATCTGAGGATTGTCACTGGGAAGATTGGACATTTTCTGGAAGCCCATTCCCAGCTGTAGCTGTGTTCTGCAGCCCTGGCACGGCTCCAACCTGACCTTTTACCTTTTCCATTGAATTCTTTATCATATCTGCTGGGAAATGTGGCACAGGAGTGTTTGGGTTGGAAACAGGTGGGATGTTGGCTTGCAAGGAGGCTTCAGCGAGAGCAGAGAAAGGGGAGGGAAAGAAGTGGAGTAGAAAAGAAATGAGATCTGGGCAGAAAACTATCTCTGGAAGTCCATTTAAAAGCTCACTTGACTTTGACAAGCGTTGGTCATGCTCTTCTGTTTATGTTTGGCCCTGACCTAGCTTGAATTTTGGGGTGAAAGAATATATTTTCACAGTGGTGAGAACCATTCCTCAGAGTTTCATAATGGGTAGGGTAGAAATTGGCATCATGCAGTGAAATGTATGTCTGAGAGCCAGGAGCCAGCTGAGGGGACATCGTGAGGGACGAGGATGGGAAGGGGGGAGCATTCCCTGTGCTCTTCCTCCATGCCTTGCTGGAGCACCTGAAATCCATTAGCAGACAGGTCCCTGCAGGCAGCCTGCCTGGGCTGGGCTCTGGCTGATGTGGGAGGTGTTGACTGGAGCTGAAGCTGACTTGACAAGGCCCCAGGGAGACACTCAAATGAGCTTCTTTACGGCTCTCCTGCTCTTTTATTTCATCTGCCATGCTTGTAAAACATTTTCGTGGAGGAGACAGCAGTGTGTGTGTCCTGCTGTGCTTCCTGCTCCTCTGGGGAGCCTGGCAGGATGCTTGGCAGTGTTGAGCAGCTGTGACATGTGAAATAATGCAGGTGTCCCCTACAACTCCCAGAGTGGCCCTTTTGTATGTACCCCGTCCCTCGGGCACAGGGAATGAATTGGCTCTCCAGGTCAAGGCTAAAGTCATGGCCAGGGTAGGAATGCAATGAAATATGGTGAGGAAGAATTCATGCCTCAGGTGAATTCATCCCTGTGCTTTGCAGCCCTCAGAGATCTCATCCCCAGCCGTGCTCCCTAACCCAGGACCATCCTGAGGAATGCTTGCTGCTCCTCTCGGAGCCTTGATGAAACCCCTGGTGTACATGCAGACCTAGCTGCTTCCCTGGCTAGGCACACACCTAGAGGAAGAACATCCTGCATGTCTGGGCAGTTTCTGTTGCCCCAGCCACCCTCTGCAGTGCCACTCACAAGGTATCCTTTGACCCTTTTCATCCTCTGCTGGGATTTTCCCGGTGAAATGCAGCACTGGGTTTGTCTGTCAGCCCTGGTGCTGTGGAAGGAGCAATCCCTCTGCAGCACTGATCTCCAGCTCAGGGACAGGAGACAAGTTATTTTTGTCCTGTGATATCCAGGCCTGGGTCCTGGCAGGGGACAAGGATGTTTGTGCCCTTGGGTAATTCCTTGGAGGAAAGGGGTGGAATAATGAGGTACCACACAGGTCAGGATTTCTGTTTCAGACCTTATCTTGGATTTCTCCAGTTGTACAGCGGCCAAAACCATCTAGGAGAATGTGATGAATGCAAATCTAAAACTTAGGAGTCCCCTTGAGCAGCCAGATTCTCTCAGTGGGGACAAGGAGCACATCTGGTATTGAAAGATCTTCTTCCAGCCATTTGGTTGCATGAGGAATGTGCATGGAAATAATTCCTGCATTAGCAGTCAAGTCATCTTCTCCCCACCTGTCTCATTCTTTCTCTTTTTCCATTTCTGTGGCTCAGTCTCCAGCAGGCAGCCGGGACTGGGCTGGCAGGAGCTGTCCTGGGGCATGACAGGGAGCAAGGAAGATGCTGCCTAAAGCTCCCTGAAGGTCACCAAAAGGTAAGGGAAGAGAAATAGGCCAAATTCTACACATTTTTGTTGCTGTCTGAAGTTTCTCCTGTCTTGGAAAATGCCTGCAGGGCTGTCTTGCTGGAAGCCCTCAGAAAAACACAGGGCTTTGTGAGGGCAGATGAAATGAAGGTGATCCAGGGGGGTAGATTTGTTTGTTTAGCTTCTTGGAGAGGCAGTGAGGAAGAAAAAGGTGACTGATGGGGTGATTTCCACTTAATGTCAGCCGAAACAAGAGAAAGACAGGAGAAGAGAAAACGGGATGAGGCTAGACCAGCAATGGATTAAGTGTCCCTCATCTCTGAACTTCAGAGGATCAGACACGTGTCCTGCAGGGCTGGTCCTTGGCTCCCACTTGGAACCATCAGAGGCAGCAGCACAGTGTTCCCACAGGATGTGACAAGAGTCACTCTCAGAAAAGAGCCCTGCCTGTATCCCGTGGGACAGTCAGTTTACTGGGAGGACGTGGACAACATGCAGCCCTCCCAAACGCTGCTGCAAGGACTGGGCCAGCTGCTGCTCCTCCTGGGTGGGTTTACTGTGATCTACTGTTTGTGCAGATTATAATGAGGCATGACCTGCCCCAAGCCAGCCCCTCAGCCTCTGGAACAGCCAGGATGCAGCATCTGGATCAGCTCCACAATGTTTCCTCAAGCTGGTGGTTCCTCTGAAGCTGGTACCTCTGTCTTCCCCAGCTTCCATTAGCCCCTGCCAGGATGTTTCCTTAGCTGCTTTCCCAGTACATGCAGCAGCTGCTCCACGGCAGCCCAGCTGGACGGCCTGAATTAAGCTACGAGCTTCTCCTTAAAGCTAAGAGCCATCCAGAAAGTACTGTAAGGATGGGGATGCACGAGGAGACCAAAGGGGAGCTCTGTGGTGTCCTGGAGCCAGCAGGGTTTGTGAGTGCTCAGCCCAGCACAAATTTCATTTATCCTAGGCTTCCAAACTGAGTTTTTTAGTCCCAGTGAAGTGAGGACAAGTATTAATGTGTGGATTTTTGTTCTATAGCAAGGAAGAATTTTCTGGATGAAAGCTTTAATTAGATTTGTTTGGACCATGTTCACATGCCTCCTGGGTTCACTTTCTCTGAATACTTTAAATAACAGTTTTATTGGCAGGAACATTTGTGCAAACTGCAAATTTGGGGTCAGCATCTCAGCTGATATCAATCAGCATGGGCCTCTCCGAGGTGGTGGAGGTACACAGATTTACACCCACAGAAAGGCAGACTCCCTAAACGAATATTGAGAAATTAGTTTTGGAACATAAACTTGGAGAGAAAACCTCCAAGTGTTTGTACTGGAAACCCTATCCCGAGGCTGCAGCAGCTTTCAAATTGCAGCAGGGAGCATCAACCACCGGTCGGGGGGAACCTGGCATTCCCCTGCACCTCCTCACCTCCTCTGTCTCCCCCCAGAGCACTGCTCTGCTCTTAGGCAGCCCTTCCACTCTGCTCACCCTCTTGCTGCCACCACCCAGGCTGAGTCCCACCGTCTGCCCCAGCTGCATGGAGAGCCCTCATGCTTCTGGGACATGATCCAGCCCAGCTCCTCGCTGGGGGCTTTGGGGGTGTTGAGTTTGGAGGCTTTGAGGGATGGAAAATTAGGGGTCTGGGACTGAGCCTAGGGATGGCAGGAGAAAAAGGAGGTGAGGGGCCCTCTTATTGCTGCCTCCTGGAGGAACTGGAGCATGCCCAGAAACAATAAATGTCCAGTGATGATTTGATGTGAGTTAGGATGGAAAAGCATCACAGAGGGTGCGTCTGAGACAAACTTACTTTAAACTTCGGTGAACTCTTGAACAAATTCTTATGCCTTTGCAAAGCTGTGTTCCATATGGGCCAGGAATCCTTGGAAAAGGGGCTGTTTTCTCCCCGGGATGCAGAACCTGCTCAGGACACCTTTGGCTAGTGCTGCAGATGGGGAAAGGTGAGGTCAGGGATGGCTGGGCTGGTGCAGGAGCAGAGGAGGCAGCAGAGGTGCTGGATGTTGTGCAGAGAGGATATGCTGCCTCAGCTCCCTGTTAGTCCAGGGGACATTCAGGACTAAACCCAGCAGGGATCAGGTCCAGACATGGCATTGCTGGCCAGATACTTGTCTGGGTGCAACAGTTGTTGCACCCAAAATATTCTCCAACCATCTGTCTTGCATGATGCAAACTGCAATGTGTTGCAAGAATGAGCTGTAAACCTGTAGAAGAGGCAAAAGCTACTTCCAGGTTACTGCAGTAAAAATTGGAGACAACCATCATGGAATACCCTGAGCTGGAACAGACCCACAAAGGTCACAGAGCCCAGCTCCTGCCCCTGCAGGACAACCCCTAAACCCACACTGAGAGCATTGTCCATCGCTTCTTGAACCACGTTGAGGTCTTTGGGGACTTGCCATACACCACCTCTCTGGTCCCACTCTGTGATGGGGACAGAGCTCCCAGTCCCAGCTGGTGCTGGCCACTGAGGCAGGACTGGAAGGGGACTCAAGTGGGATTCAGGCACCTTCTGGGAGCAGCCTTTCAAAGCCCCCATTTGATTTCAGCAACCTTGGCTCAGCCCTGGGGCTGAGCTCTCTTGGGAAGCACCAGCTTCCTCATGGCAGCAGGGCAGCCTTTCCTGTGTGGAAACAGTCAGCTGGAACTGGAGCCCCTGAGCACTGGGCCACTCCTGCAGGGGCATCACGGCTCACTGGCTCTCACAGCCCTTTTTAGGCAAATTCAGCACGTCTGGCTGGAGCCACCAGCTCCAAAACTCCCTGTGTAGGACTGCAGGTGGACAGAGGGTTTTCATCCTTCACTGACCTAAGAAGATTATTCTTGCTTCCCAGGCCAAACTTCTCGGAAAGGAAGGATGACATCAGGTGTGCAAAGCAGGCATAAATGCCACCCAAAGCAGTTAAACACCTTGCTGACCACCACTGCTCTGGATGTGGGGCCAGGAGGAGCTGCTCCCTGCCTCCCCAGGCACCCAGAGTCACGGTGAGCTGTTCAGAGAAGGAAAATCCTTGTTCTGATGAGGAGGGAATCCAGGCCAGGACTTGTCCATCACTATCCATCCCCAGAGCACTGGAGCTGAGCCCTGGGGTCACGCAGGTAAGGGGCTCTGGGGGTCTGTGCAGTCACCTGGAATAAGAGGGGAAGGAATGTGTGGAGGCTGTGGGCTTGCTGGGGGCCTTTGGGGTGATGGGGGTTAGAAGAGAAGGGAACAGGTATCTCCCAGAGAACACTGCTCTTCTGGGAATTGGCTGTCAGTCCTCAAAATAACAATACAGCAAGAGGCAAGAGACTGCATCCCACACATCCAAGATTTTCCTGACCCCAGGGCTCAGCAGGCAGCACCTGAGTAGCCCCAAAGCCACCTCCCAGAGCAGTTTGGCTCTTTCTCCCATGGTTTCCATGCAGGGCTTCCACTGCACAACAAGGGGGTCCTGCACTCACAGCAAAAAGTATCCCAGACAAAGAGTGTGAGTCCTCCAACTCCACTCCAGCATGCTTTCGGGGAGTGGAGGAAGGCCGGATGTGGGCAGCCCTGCCCTCACACCCAATAAAGTGAGGCTGTGTCTGGTTTGTATCGAAGGCAAAATGACAGAGAAAAAGCCTCTCCAAAACGAGATTCCTTACATGACAGCATGCTGACATGCTCTGGAGTGATTTTGGCAAGAAAGGGGAATACTAAGCAGGAGCTGGGGTTTGTAGGATTGCCCAGGCACTGGGGGAGCTTGGGGAGGCTGCTGTGCTCCCCCCTCCCCAGCTCTGCACCCTCCTGACACCTCTTGCTCTGAAGCTGCCACCCTACCTTGGTGCTGATGTCACCAGGGCACTGCCCTGCTGAAGAGGAAACTCTTCGTAATGCAGGGGGTTGGGGTTTTATTTATCTCCCTATTTTTGTCTCCCTATGGTACCTTCAACTCTGGCTAAGCCATCTGCCCAGCACCCCTGAGCTCTGCAGATTTGGTGCTGGTGGTGCAGGTGTGTCCGCAGTGGGTGACAAGTTGAGTGGGCACGAGGTGGGTGATGCTGCCCCTACCCATGGGGGAAAGAGAGCAGGAAAACATCAGTCTCCCTGCAAAATGTGTCCCTCTAAGTCCATTACCCCCGGACTCTGAGGAACCCTTTGGATTTCACCCTTGGACAGCAGACTGAGAGGGAGCAGGCAGTGCTCTTGGGGAAGCGAGCGCCCACAAAACCTGGATTCCCAGCGAGCAGCTGCATCCCCCTTGTCCCTCTGGAATGTCCCTCCAGAGCCATCCCTGCGGTTTAGGGCATCAAGTTCCCAGCCTGCGCCCCCTCAAGCTGTTTCCCATCCCGCGCCGGGTACCCGCCGGCTGGGGGGCGCGTTTCGGCACGGCTCTTGTTTACGAGCTGTCGGCTTTGGCCCTGGCCCGCTCCCGGGCCTTCTCCACGGGGATGGAGCCCGGCAGGACGGGGCCAGGGACCGCGGGCGCCGCTCCCACCGACGCGTGGGGGAATTCGCAGGCGCTTTTTCAAGCATCTGGCGGTTGAATATTTATGAAGTAGGAGAGCAAATCAAACACGGGGAATCAAAGGAAACTGAACCTAATACTCGCAGTTGCTAAAACAGTCAGGAACCAGTTTCTTCCTGCCGGCTGCAGGGTAGGAGCAGCGTGTCCCCCGGGACAGTGGGGTGGGAGGGAGGAGAAGAACCCATCAGCCAGCTCTGTTCCATCAGGGCTGAGTCGGGCTGCTGAAACCGGGCACAGCTGCGTGACAGCCACGCTGACTTACAGCCCTGCTGCTGCTCCAGCCCCAAATTATCCAGCTCGCTTCAGCAGGACCCCAACCCTAAGGGTTTTTGAGACATTCAATGCTGTCCCTGCATGGGTCTGGTGCAAAGGAATGCCTGTTGCTTCTCTGGAGGCAGCCAGGGGGTCAGGGAGAGCCTCAGCCAGCCAGGAGAGGAAGAAACCTCTGGATGACTGTTCCTGCATGGGCTCAGGAATTTTGGGATCTCTGTGCCACAGCTTTGGCTGCCATGCCAGCAGCACCAGCACAGGCAGCACCGGAGGCTGGGACTTGTGCAGCCAGGATGCCTTTCTTCAACCTCTATGCATTTATTCTGTTTGGTTTATTTTAAATTATTTTTAACAGTTTTCTCTGAGTGCTTCTTGGAACTTTTTTTCTTAGTTAGGGACTAAAGCAAAGCTGGAGCAGAAAGGAAATATTACCAGCCAAGCTGAGATTTCTACCACATGGAGGGGATTTGTGGCAGCCCCATGCCACCAGGACCATCCACCCACACTCACACACTGACAAAGCCAAGGAAAGGGTCTTTTCCTGTCACTCAGCCCTGGGAACACAGCATCCTATCCTCTCCCTAGCTGGCTGCTACCTTTGTGTCACCACCAAAGCTTTGCTGGTGACTTGCCTGTGTCTCTGCTCTGAGGCCATCAGGAGGACACTGGGAAGAACCTGCCCTCCCGTTGCAGGAGGCAGTGCAAGGGGTAGTGATAACTTTATTCTCCTCCACAACAGAGAGAGGGCTTCAAGCTCAAATATCCCACATTTCCAGGCTTCTCCCTGCTGATGGTTCCAGCCCCACCCTGGTGGTGCCCTGCTATTGCCAAGGCTGACAATACAGCAGCACCTTGGACACAGAGCCCATGCTGAGCCATCGCTTGCTTGTTCACTTTCCTTGCTCGCTAAGCAGAGCTTTCCAAAAAGCTTTTGAAGACAGATGTGCCAGAGTATCTTACCCTTGGAGATTTCATTACTTAGAAGTGCTCTAGGAGCAGGGAATATCTCTTACCCCTCCTTGTCTCTAGCAGTGTGGAGGATGGAGGGAATCCTGGAGCTGCTCAGCTGTGGTACCCACAGCCCTGACAGGAACTCATTGCTGTGCTGTATCTTGGCAGCTGCTGCTCCCAGAGTTCCAGTGGATCCAGCACAAACCCCAGCATTACCTCTTAGGGGGCTTCCTGGCTCCAAAGCCTCCGGATTTCCAGCACATCTAGGGAGGGGTTTGCTGGGCTGAGTTTCCAACAGCTCCCGTAAGCCTGCCCTGCCACTGCTCCCACGGGATGTGGAGGGAGGGTGGGAAAATCTTCCCCACATCAGGGGCACTTCAGACTGCTTGCACATCCCCAGAGGAGGCAACAGTGAGAGTTGTGGGTGCTCCCTCCTGTAGAGGGAATCCCAAGGAGCCCTGAACTGACACCATCCCATGAAAAACTGAGAGTTTCAACATATTCAATGGGAATGATGCAAACAAACCTATCTGAAGAAGCCTTTCATGAGTTCCCACCCCACTCCCAGCTCCCATCCATCCTCCTGTCCAGGCCTGGGCAATGCTGGGATACAGGTCTCACCACTGGGGTGGCACCGAGCAGGAGATCAGTAGATCCCTTTGCCAACAAGAGCTGATGCTGGAGGGGCTGACATGGGGGTTGTTTCCTGGGAATGCTGCCAGGCTGGCATGGAATGCTGGAGGCACTGCCAGCCCCAGGCCTTGCAGTTGCCTGCTCCTGGAGGGACTGGGCTAACTGGGAAAGCTCTGCAGCAGCCAGGGCTCCCAGGGGATGGAATGGGTTTGGCAGGGGGTCTTGGTGGGGCACAGAGTGGGATGAGAAGGGGAGGACGAATGGCTCTGCGGAGAAATCCGCATTAACCATTTAATAAGACCTAGAGAAAAAAAAAAAGTCTCCCATCTGGGATTCATCAGGGAGAGCTTTCCAGGAGTAATAATAATGAAAGCAGACTCCTGCCAGCACAATACCTTCCTGCTGGCTGGGTGAGGTGTGGTCCTGGGAAGGCAGGTTGGGCAGCTGATCAGCTGAGTATGCACCAGGGGTGCCTCTGCAGTGGGGCAGGAGCTGCCGGGCACAGAGGGCTGCCTTGGAAAGCCTTTGCAGGTATTTGGAGCAGGAGCTTTTTCCCTGCAGACAGCCCCTCCACCCAAAGCTGGACTGGGGAACAGGCTCCTGCTCCTTCCCAGGCCTGGTGGTATTAAGCCTAAAAAGGGAATTGTTGGAGTCTTTACCAAAGAAGGAAGGCCTGCTGCACTGCTGGCAGGCAGAGCTGGAGGGAGGGGTGCCACAGCCCAGGCCAGGGGTCTGGGGGCTCACTCCCCTGCTTGTCCTGGGCTCCCCTGGAATGCACAGGGGCCAGATCCAGCCCAGAGGTGCTGCAGAAGCTGGTGCTGTGCAAGGGCTGCTGCAGGGAAGGAGCTGCCTGGATCCATCGTGCGCAGCAGGTGTTGGGAGGCAGTGGCAGATGAGACCTGCCCTTCACAGGATCGCCTCATTCCTTCCCTGCCAGCTCAGGTTTAAACAAGGTTCCCACAGGGGGAGAAGGAGTCATATCCCAGCTTCTTCCCCGTCCTCCTCCATGTTCCACCTTCCATCCATTCTGCACCATCCAGCCTCCACCCTTCACCTTCCATCCTCCGTTTTCTACCCTCCACATTGCACTCTCCATCCTTCACTCTCACTGCTCCCTCCTCCGAGCCCCCCAGCACCAGGTGGAACAGCAGAGCTCTGCCCTGGGTGTGCAGAGACTTCCCACCCCATGGAGAGGCCCTGGCCCCTCTCTCCAAGTTGGCAGATGTATTCCACACCTCCTCATCCCTCTGTCCTTGTCACCAACCTACTGAAGCTCATCAGAGCCAGGGCAGTGCCACAAGGGGAAACCCTGCCTTGATCAGTGAGTGCTGCTGTATCCAAAGGTCCCAGCAAGGACCGGCCAGAGCGTCTGGGGGTGACACTCCCGAGCTATTTTATAATGAGGGAGTGCAGCCCTTGATGGGCTGCAGGTCAAATTCACAGTTATTAGAACTTAGTAAATGTGGTTTTAACAACCATCTGGCTCTCCTTTTATATGCAATAACCATCCCATTACATCGAAATAAAATCCACATTTAAGGCTCTTAATTGCACAAATAGCCTTTAGCTTTCCTCTCATCTCAAAAAAAAAAAAAAAAAAAAAAAAAAAAAAAAAAAAAAAAAAAGAAAAAAAAAAGGAAATGTCCCATTTCCATCTGTCATAGCAGAAGAATTTGGCTGAGAGCCTCCAGCCTCCTCTTGAAGCTGCGCTGGTGCATGTGGGGGTGTTTCAGCCCTGGGAGAAGGGGCACTGCAGCCAGCCAGGCTCCCCATGGCCCCTGAGGATCCTTCCCCCAGGGCAGAGGTGGGGTCAGCCACCCTGCAGCCTCCCTGAGGGGTCCCAGCACCCCTGGGGACTGTGTGGCCATTTCCTGATGTGGACTAGAATGGGTCAACGACTCCCCAAGAGCTTGGATAGACGAGAAATACCATCTCACAAGGGATTTTGAGTTCATTTCAGTGTGGCTTTGTTCCAATTATGGGCAAATCAGCTTCCCCTCAGCCTGGTTTCTCACCAGGAAGGGTGATGGAATGGGAAATGCTACCTCAGATGGCCAAAATGCATCACCTCGTTACTGCAAAATGTGAGGTGACACAAACCCAACCTGGCAAAGCAAAAACATTTTCTCAGAAAAAAAAAAAAAAAAACCAAAAAACTTGTGCAGGACCTTTTGTTCCTTCTCCCAGGAAAGCTACAGTGACAGGGTTTTGCACTGGAGAGGAGCTACACTCCCAGGGGAGAACAGGGCAGGAGTAACCCCACGCAAGGGAGCATCCTCAGCACAGCAGATGCTGAAAGCTGTGAGCACCCCTGATGTCTCAAACATGTTCAGGCTCAATAATTGGGGGGATTTAGGTGAGATTGGTGGAAACCAACCTGTGGGCAGCACACCTTGGCTGGGGTTTAAAAACTACCAGGGAGCCCTTCCAGAGCTGACACCTCATCCTCACTGCAGCACAGAGGGAGGGGCAGAGCAGGGCAGGCTGGTTTCTCAGCAGTGCCTTTTCCACAGTGAGCAGCTCCTTGCTTCTCCCCGGGAGCCCTGTCCGTGTCACACCAAGCGTCCCCAGCGCCAGGAGGCAGCAGGATGGGTGTGCAAGTGGGAGCTGCACCAGCTCCTGAGGATCTTTCCCAGAAAGTAAAAGCACAAGTTCCCAGTGCCCTCTGCAGGAGGAAGAGCAGCCCTTTTCCCCAAATTTTGGGGCCTTCCAGGAAGATAGCGAGCGGTGGGGTTGGTGTCTCTCACCCATGGCTTGCTGTGTCCCCTGGGGGGGACAGGGACACAGAGCCCCGTCCCCAGGGGCTCCCAGGAGAAAAGCCACTTTGCCCCTTGGCTTGGGCATTGCTTTGCTGAAGGAGCCCCAGGACCCTGATGGCGTGGCCACGGCCATTCCCAAGAGTCACCGAAACAATCACTGCCATTTATTCCCAAGAAAATCCAGCCTGCTTAAACGAGAGGTTTGGGGCTTGCCCAGCAGAGCTGGAGTTGAACATTACACTTGCCTTTTTTTCTTCTTTTTTTGGTCTCTCTTTATTTGGTACTTAAGGAAAAACAAGGGGGTAGAAAGAACAGAGAGAAAACAACTACAGCAGTGTGTGGCCAGTGGCACAGGATTGCTGTCCCAAGCACGGGCTCGTTCCCCAGTGTGCAACGCCCATCTGCACATCAAGGGGACGTATTTTGGGGTTTTTTTTCTAATTTGCACAAAGTAGGGAGCTGGGTGTTGCACACACAAAAGGCTGGAGGCTCATCAAGACCTTACATTATTTATACATTTTAACAAAGCTATCAGCATCCACTGGTTGCAAATGACAGAACTTTTTGTTAATTAGCACTCAATCCCCTACTCGCTAGTTGTATCTCTTGTGTCTCGTGTTAATTCGTCCACAGGCAGAGTTCTTCCCTCCGTCTGAGTCTGGGGCCGTTTGGAGTCACTGAGCCAGTGGCTGCGATCTCCCTCTTCCAAAATTACCTTCTCCTCAGCCACCGGTTAGTTCCGCGACTTCACTCCTGGCAGCTCTGGGCCAGGCAGCCCATTCCTCTTCTCCTTAAAACAAACGATTAGAACCCCAGAATTCGAGCGGAGCACAGGTTGGGCTATTGTGAGCTGGAAGTGACCCAGCAGGATGGCGGAACCCAGCCCCCGGCTCTGTACCCCAGCAAGCCCGCCCGGGGCTGGGCCCATTCCCTGAGGAGCTGCTCAGGCCCAGCACCCTCGCCCTGAGGA
>VWZN01005431.1:7936-37817 GCA_013396955.1 Regulus satrapa | reverse complement strand
AAAAAAAAAAAAAAAAAAGTTCCAGTTTAGGTGAAGGAGTTAAAACAAACAAACAAAGAACAACTAAAAATCAACAAGAAGTTTTACAAATTTATGGCAAGGATAGAGTTGATGCAATAAAAGAAAGTGAAAAAACAGTGTGGAATGAGTCACAGGTAAAGCAAATACTGCAATTGCAAGTACTAATTAGATTATTACCCTTCACAAATTATAGTAATTTTTTTACATAAATTGAAAAAATAGAACATAATGAAAACAATTCTCTTCAGCATTTTATATAGAATATTTTATATTGACACATATTAAAATCTAGGGGTTTGTCAGTCAAATGACAGCTTTGGCAACCTGGGTATGAATTCAAAATGCATCAACAGAAGAAACTTCTGTTCTATGTAAGAGATAACAGATATTATTAATCTTAATTCCCAAATGCTGGAAATAATATTTGCCATGAAATGGCACAAAGAACCAAAGAAGAACAAAATATCTCCAGGCCATTTCCTTTTTTGTGTGTTTTTCTTGTTTTAAATTGAGGTTTCAGACAAGTTCCCACCTTGGATAGTTAAAAACTCCATGGCAGCAGACTCAGCAGCTGAAAGAGGACCATCGCCATCACTTAGTCTGATCATAGGAATAACAAAAGTGGTGGGTATTTCCTGATTTATTTATGCAGACCTACTACTTGGTGTTCATCTTTGGGATGGGGAGAAAAAAATAGGTGCAATATTACTTAATTGAACTAGTTAGTCATGTTGAAGTACTTAGCCTCCTAATCTCAAAAAATGGGAACTTAGTTTCTTAAACTCAGAAATTTTTTTTTATGCTGCACCCTTCAATGTATGGTTATATTCAGTGAGGATTATATGAAGATTTATTTTTTTTTAAATTATTTTAACGTTCTGTAGGCTTAAGTACAGACTATATACATGTGTGGCAGAGTGTTAAGGTAGATCCTCCACACTTTATTTTCATAATGACCAAAGCATCCAGATGAAATTAGAGCCCTACAACCCTCCAAATCTAGTTAAAACAGAGAAACCTCCTCTCCTCTGAGCAAACAATAAGGTGAGAAAACCAGTCTACCCTCTGTGGGATGTACTCCACCATTAAGGACTGGGCCTTCACCCCAGACTCTCAGCACCTTCCTGAGTTGTGTCAGTACTCATGTTGAATGTCAGTGTTCACCTGAGCCTTGGGGTGATTTTTTCCAAGCACCCCCAAAGCCTGGTTGTTGGGCTGCATGCTGCCTGTGAGCCAGGAGTGTCTCAGCCCTGAGGCACATTGCCACTTCCCTCTCTGCTGAGCGTATGACTTCTCTCTGCATACAAATACTGCACTGATCCCCAGCAGGATGTAGATTTTTCTCCCCTCCTGCCACACGTTTCTAACTGACCCAGAACAGGGTAGATGGGATAAGGCCAGCTTCTACCTTGCTCAACAACATGTCTTTAGTACACCAGAACATATGGTCTGCATACTGCAAACCAAGCACAAATGAAACCTTTACTCCATCTGTCACAATGTGTGAGCACAGGGAAACTGACATGAGCTAGAACATCTCTTTTAGTAAGAATACTGGACGGCTCATGGGATTGGCTTTGACAATAACGATTCAATCCAAAATTACCTTTTTTTCCCCCTTCTGAAAGAGCGTGGCAGTATCTGGAGGTAATATCTGGGTTGTAGACTGTACCTGGGGGTGTGATTGTTAGAGAGAATAAGTAGTTCGTTGTTCAGTATGGCACCTGGAAGTTCTGTCAATAAGCAATGAATACAAAAAATATTTGCTGCTTCAAAGAATTATTCAATTACCAATCAACTCTTATTCAATCTAAATTTGAACCAGGTGCTCATAGCTGATAGTTCTACAACATAAGCCAAGCTATTTCTAAGGCTATGCTTCATTAGAAAGTAAGAAATCAAACAAAAAAGTTTTAAAACCAGGGTTTTAATTGTTTTTACATCTGATATTTACCAGTCAATTTTCATGAATGGAACTTTGAGAAAAATGTAATTAAGTAGAGAAAAAATTATATGGTAAGACTATATGAAAGGAAATTCATTATCCTATAAATCCTTTCAACTTCCATGAAGTTTTATATTATCTAGTAGGACTGAAACCTGGTCCATAGATACATGATCAAATCTGCTCTTGGTCCAAAGATATGAGAGGTTACCTTGTGCTAGCTGACTGCAAGGACGTTGCAGGACTGCCTTCTTTACACATCTTAGGTGTGAGGTGGAATTTATGAGGCTATCTCATCTCCACTGTCATTTAAACTACTGCATTTTCACTCACAGCTGGTGCACTCCAACACCACATTCTGGCAGAGGATAACTCACTAAGGTGAAATAATTTAATTGCATGTGATGAAACATCTGTACTCCAAGATTATTTTTTTGCTATAAAAAAGGAGTAACAAGGTGCTGACAGCTGGTGCACTTCAGCTGGTGCACTCCTCTGCCATGTGGGAGAGCTAAGATCCAGTCTTGACATCAGGGCTTACTTAAAATCATGTTTGGAAACTGAAACTGCTCCAAAAGACAGAAAAAAAGCAGCTGGTTTATAAAAAGCCAATCATTAGAGCAGGAAAGTTTGAACTACAAGATGTCTGACTCTCTGTTTTCAGCTGACTAAAGTACAACATGGATTTCATCTCTCCCATGCCAGGAGACTGCCTACCAGTTTGCATACAGCATCTCACTCTTTTCACAAATTCTTAGGGAATGAGAACACAGGTATTGCCATGAACTTGCAGTTTCCAAATGGCTTGTGAGACCTGATGAAATATAAACTGAGTTCAAGATTCAGAACACCATGTCAAAATAAGAGGAGATGTTGCACAAGATTGGAGACAATTTGTTTGGAAAGAAAAAATTGCTCAGAAGGCAGAAAGAAGTCTTTCCTAACAAACATCAAAATATCAGAGTTTATCAAAAGTTCTAATCCAGATTCTCTAAAATATTCCATTATTAAGTTCTTTAGAAGAATCTAATTATGACATCAGTGAAAGTCAAAGTTTAAAAATTTATGTAGATATTTTTAAGAGAAAATGACAAATCACTAAGATGAATTCTCAAGGGGAATCATAGAATAACCCTCCCAGAGTTCTTAAACTCAAGACTAAATGTAATTCAGAATACACATCAGTCAAACACAAGACATGCAACAACAAAAAAAGAAGAAACAGCAAGGGATTTTACATGTAAATTTTTGAGTGGAATGTAAAATCTCTTTGCAAACAAGAAGATGAGCTAGATTTTCCAGTGATCCCTTTTCACCTAATTGTTATGAAAGAGAAACAAAACAAAAACAAAGTATGAATCAGATCACTTCTTAGTAATGGTCCTTTGAATGGAATGTTCTCCTAATCAGAGTATTTCTGTAATGCTGTCAAATCAGCCAGTAATATTTTCCTGGTACAGTTTGTCCTTTATTTACTTTTTTACCCTTCTGGAAGTTTTCAATATTAAATTATACTTCCATTTGCATTAATGGAAGTATTTTCATGAGGAAAGAACTGTGATTTATTGAACACTATTTGCCATGCTTATTGTCATGTTTTGCAGTTTTATTTTCCTCTCTTATGACAACGGGGCTGTTCCAAGCATTTGTGTTATGATAAGTCCTTTGAAAAGGTTATTGCTTCACTGGATAACTACTTCATTTGCATACAATCTGAACTGACTGGCTGTGATATATCTAAGTGTCTAGGTAATATATTGCCTTTCTTGTTTTTTGACAAACACCTAACCTCTTAAAAGGTTAGGTTCCTCTTAAACCAGAGAAGCAAGAACAAAGAGAACGTAAAGCTCTGACAACTGCAAACAAGTGCTGAAAAATATTGCAGAGAAATTTGTATACCCTTTTTGTACCTCTTCCCTCCATGGTCTGCAGTTTATGTAACACAGTGTCAGATGAACTGTGGTCTGTAAAGACAATTGAACAGCTTGAGGCATGCCAAGGAAGACTTTTTACTTTTTAATTTAAAAAAAAAAAAAAACCAACAAAAAAAAAAAACAAAAAACAAAAAACAAAACAGAATCATTTTTAAAAAAGGTTTTTAGAAAATCAGTCCAAAGACACTCAAGTTTTATGACATCTTGCCACAAAAACCACATGCAGTGCTACAGGTTGGGGACAGAGTGACTGGAAAGCATGCAGGCAGAAAGAGACCTGAGGTTGTTGATTGACAGACAGTTGAATATCAGCCAGGGTGTGCCCAGGTGGCCAAGAAGGCCAATGGCACCCTGGCCTGCATCAGCAACAGTGTGGCCAGCAGGACCAGCGCAGGGATTGCCCCTCTGTACTTGGCACTGGTGAGGCTGCACCTTGATTTCTGCATATAGTTCTGGGCCCCCAATTTAGGAAGGATATTGAGAGGCTGCAACGAGCCCAGAGAAAGATAACAGAGCTGGTGAAGGGTCTGAAGCACAAATGCTTTGAGGAACACTTGAGGGAGCTGGAGTTGTTCAGCCTGAAGAAAAGAAGGCTCCAGGAACCCCTTATCACTCTCTACAACTCCCTCAAAGGAGGCTTCAACAAGGTAGGGGTCAGTTTTTTCGCCCAGGCCATCAGGGACAGGACAAGAGGATACAGTCTTAAACTGTGCCTGGGGAGGTTTAAGCTGGACATTAGAAAGGAATTTTTCACAGGAAGAGTGATTGGGCCTTGGAACGGGCTTCCCAGGGAGGTGGTGGAAGCAACACCCTGGAGGTGTTTAAGGAAAAACTGGATGTGGCACTCATGGTATAGTGGACAAGGTGATGTTCAGTTATAGGTCAGATTTTATAATCTCAAAGTTCTTTTACAACCTAGTTGATTCTGTGATGCAGAATTTCAGATGAAGAGAAAAGTCAAGAAATTCCACTTCATTGACACTGTACTATTCTTAGTAAAAAAATAATTGGACTTTTCCCATTCAGTTTAAGCCTTCTCAAGAGCATAAACAAAATCTAATTTTGTCAGCTAAAGACGGTAGGGCAAATATTCACCACATAAGAAAGAGCAAAATAACTATCTGACTGGAGTTAGGTGATTTGGACTCATTGCTCCTTAGAGGCTGGGATGGAGATCTTCATGGGATGACTTTTCCAGGGAATGTTTTCCCCTTTGTGCTTGTCCCTAATTTCTCCCTGGTGCCTTCATGCAGCAGTTTCAGCAGCAGTGGCAGCCACCGTCCAGCCCTTCCACAGCCTTTTGTCTCATCTGATTTTCCCCTGTAACCAAGAGCTGTGCCTGAGGAGTATAATATGCAGCCCCTCTGGTCCCCTACCCTGGCAAAGAGAGAATTAGCCCCCTTGGATGAAGCAGAGTAGATGCTATGATCTTCCTAAGCCCAGCTGCACAAGCTGAGCAGTAGATGTGGGCTGTGTCGGTAGCAGTCCAATCAAATAGTGCCTGCAGTCCTTCTGGAGTGACAGATGTGATTCTGTTGGAGCAGTGATCCTCTAGCAGGGTGCAGTCCTCCTCTGAAAATCCAGTGGTGGTGTAGAAGGGCCTGGTCTTCCTCTGAGGATCAGTGGAAAAAAGGCTGCTAATGGTGTTCTGAATCACAGATCTTATTCAGTTGGACATGCTTGGCTCCTCCCCCTGGGTGGAGTGTTTCACAATAGGATGATGTAATTTTATCAGTCACTCAATGGCCCATTAAACACAAGTATACCTTCCCAGACAAGGGTGAGTGGTGGAAGAGATAAGAATACTGCCCCACATAGCTCCAACAGATGGTGATAGAATACACACCCCCAGTCACATCTTTCATTGCAACCCAAGACAGTGTCTAATTATAAGCAATATTGTCATAATATAAGGGTGTATAAGTAATTATTGTCATATATTTGCTAAATTTCTAGGGATTTTTTTTAAAGATTCATACTTACTTTATCCCTGTATTGAATATTTTGCCTTCTGCATACCTGTAAGATCACAGTCTTACGTTACAAATGTTAAATTTGTGATGGTTTAGGCATGTCTGCTTGATGCAGGATTAAATTAACAATATGAACTGAATCTGTATTTACATAGTTGGCAAACATACCGTATAATTTCAAAGGAAATCATAAGTTATACCATGCTCACTTCTTCTGCTACTTAATCATGTTTTTCCTTGTTTCTCTGTTTAGATCATTGTTCAGAAAGCTGTGAGACATTTTTTATACGCATTTGAAAAGGCCTGAAGCATTTTCAAGGAGCAGCATCCACCCTTTCATTTCAGCACCAGTGGGAAAAGAAGCTGCATGTCTTGAGCTTTGACCAAGTCATCTACTCTTGATATCTGTTCTAGGAGAGTAAGCTGTAAGACCTTTTTCACAGTTAAGCAAAGCAAGTAGTGCAGATGACATATAAACTGAAATTCTGCTTCAAATGAAAGTTGAGGATTTGTTTCTATTTAACTACTTGGACATAAGTTCACAACATGAACCACATGCACAGATCCATTCACAACATCAAGACCTGTCTCGGGGTGCATCTCACAGAGGCAGAGAGAAGACTGGTGTTTTGGACAGCTGATGAAGCACTGAGTGTTGGCTCCTTTCCCTGCTGTGTCATCCCTGCTACTGCACAGCTTTTCAGCTGCAGCTGAGCCACACTACAGGACTGGTCCTACAGACTGATGATCAAAAGAATCAAGTTATTTTGATCTTTCTCCTGGTTTAGATTCCATAGACATCTTATTGCTGTGTCCCAGAAAGTTACTACCAATGTTCCGTTTCCATGTTCATGTCTTCTGACTTCTTGTGAAGTTATCCATATCCCTGAAGAAAGTTTTTGTTGAATACACCAATTTCAAGAAGATAGTATCATATATGGTGAAAATTGTAATGGAAGCAACAAAAATATTTTTAATTTTATCATGTATGATTCATTCAACTGAGAACTCAAGCAGCTATTTCTGGATTAAATTAATAAAATCACTCATAATTCCTGAGACTTCCAAAAATAGCAACAGTATGACATATTAAGGGACTCAATCTCAGTACTGCATGTGTATAGATATTACTTTGTCCTGCTTCAGCATTCATAATTTGAATTTCTGTCTCTTCAGACTATTCCATTTCTCATGTGGTTTGGCATTTGCAGATTTCACGAAAGCTTCTTTTTATCAAATTATTTGCACCCTCAAAGTAGAACTTCCTCTTTCATTAGGATTGGTTGACGAGTAGCACTAATATAGTAGATTTCTTTTCCATCTAGCATGCAAAAGAGTTACTTCAGTTTATTTGTCATAAACATTGTGGCTCTGGTGTGGAAATCAATGCACTTGCATTAATTTTACAGCAATAATGTTAAGTATGGTGTTAATTACTAGCACATTAGTGATAGTCTTAAGAGTTTTAATTCTAGTATCAATATCTGAGTGCATTTAGGTCACACTCTTATCTTGTGTCTCTGCCACCTTTCTTAAGTGTAAAAAAATTATTTCTCAATATGGACGGTACAGGACACGGTCGGAGGCCTCTAGTAAAAGAGGCAGGAATAAGCAGTTTATTTCAGGGCGTGAGTCCAGGAACACTGCTATGAGCCGGCAGAGAGGGCTCAGAGCAGGCTCAACGGAGACAATCGGGCGAGTCAGGGAGAAGGGGAGCAAGGGGCCCAAAGCGAGGGAGAGAGAGGGGCAAAAACAAGGGGTAGGAGATGGGTAAGAGATAAGGGTAGGAGCAAAAGTCAAAGATGAGTACAGGAGAGGGAGAGATCAAGAGATAGAGAGAGAGAGAGAGCTCGAGAGAGGGAGAGCTAGCTAGAGCGAGAAAGAGCGAGAGAGAAAAAGATAGAAAAAGATCTAGACAGAGTGAGAGAGATCGAGAGGGAAAAGATCCCGTGCTTTCTCGTACAGAGGTTTATATCACCGATACATTGAATATTTTATTTCTTAACTAACCAAGCTTCTAACGTATACTAATACAACAACATTTGTTTACAACCTATAGGGGCTACTGGATTTGTATCAGTTAGACTATCTTGGGGTACATTGAGCCTTTCCTTATAAGGTGACAGGAAAAGGGTCTTTGCTTTACTGGGAGAGTTTTGGGGAAGGAATGTGCTTGGGCAAGCCTGACCAGTTTCTTTGCATTATTCAAACCATGCTTTAAGCTGAATTCCTTCTTTAGCCTCTTTGGCTACACGGTCATACTTATAATTTCTTTCTGATTCTACATTTCCTACATTAAGGATCCAAAATACTTCTGGACCAGGAGCCCTATATCTATTCCCTATCATATCTCTATCTCTATTGACCCATGTACATACTATGCACAACCCAAGTTCGGAATATTAATTTCTACATAATGCCACACCTTGTACATGGGTATATTCTTCTAGAGAATTAAATTTATTACCCACTCTTACTTAAGTACAAATTACCATTAACATTCTGAAAAGAGCATACAACAAAACTCTTTGGCACAGTACTTTGGAACAATGTCAAAAAATACCAGAGAATCAAGGGGACAGACCATTATGCAGAAGTCATGTCATTTCCTTCTTGTTCATAACAAGCTAAAATCAGTCTACTTAGTCCTACATCTAACAAATAAAATACAATTTTTAAAAAAAAAAAAAGCTCTGAAAAGAACAGTAAGTCTATTTTCCAGCTGTTTCAGATCAGCCTTCTCAGATGACAGAAAAATGACTACTTCAAAGAAAAGCCGTCATTTAAATATAATAATATAGTTTCTGTCAGACGTTACAAATACATCCTGATTGCATTTCTGGTTGGATTGGGAACGTTATTGGCAGACATGAACTTTAACCTCTGGTTGCTACAGTCTTTTGGCAAAAGTTCCAACTTAAACTGGAGTTCAGTCCCTGGATTTAGCTGATTGACCAAACACTGTGTGATTTACCTTATTAGGAAAGATATCTGACAGCAGCAGCCCCATCAGCATTCCAGATGAGAGCCATTCACCACTGACCAGCTTATGGAAATTACAGTGCAGAATTTAAAAATATGAGCATTCCCATTCCCAGTGTAGATGTCATTGCTTTATTCTAATTGCATCTTGGCAGAATAGCTTTACAGGGATAATACAAAGGCCTTTTTCCTCCTATATTTAATTTATATATGTACAGATTTCTTCACATTTACAGTAAAAACAAACAACAAAAAAAAGACATAAGTACAACAGGTTTAAAATTACTTATGCTGATTCAAATTTTATGAGACCAATCTGGTTCTTCACTTATGTAAAGAAAAGAAAAAACTTTCACTTGACATACATGTGTAAAGTCTGATTGTAAAGAGCATAAGCAAAGACTGCTTCTCTCCAAGAAAAAATCCAGTTGTCACAATGTTCCACTATACAGAGAACTTGAATAAAAATATATTCAGTCAGTAACCAGCTTATCCAAACTCCCAGCACAACAAAGTGAAGCAAATTTTGAGTAAGATATTTCAGTAGTAGAATTTCATCACAGAAACATGAATAAAAATGTCACAAGGTTAAGCATTAGCAGATTTTCTAGACAGATGGGGAAAAAAGTCTTTCTTTAAGCGCTCACATTTTTCACTTTTTTTTTTTTTAATTTGAAGTGGGGATGAAGCCCAGCTTTAGCTATTGGATTCATGGAACCCAAAATTCCTTCACAAGGGGAAGCAGATGGAATCACACTGATCTCTTATCAGTGGTGCCCAGTGGTAGGAGCCAAGGCTATAGCCTGAAGTTGTGTCAGGGAAGGTTTAAGCTGGATATCACAAAAGGTTCTTTTCCCAGAGAGTGGTTAAGCACTGAACAGGTTTCCCAGGGCAGTGGTCACAGCACCAGTCTGATAAAGTTCAAGAAACATTTGGACAATGCTCTCAGGCATATGGTGTGACTCTTGGGGTTGTCCTGTGCAGGGCCATGAGCTGGACTGGGTGAGCCTTGGTTGGCCTCTTCCAACTCAGGATCTTCTATGGTTCCTTATTCTATGGTTTCTGCTGGATTTTGGGAAGATTCTGGTGTGGGTTTTACCATCCTGAAACTTTGTCAAATCTAAGTTTGCTACTCAGCCCTTGGTTTAATACAGAAATATGATTTTGAGGCATATTGCAGAGCTTGCTTTACCATCTCTATCTGGGGAAATCAGAAAATATTTTCCTGTGTCACTGAGATAATTCCAGAGTATGAGGTTTTTCTGCTCCTCATAACACCAAAGACAAAACAGGAGAGATAAGGAGGAAAGGGCAACCTGTCCAGTTGGTTTTTAGGGATATTATACATTTTCAGGTTTCAGAAAGGGCTCAATCTCCTTGTAAAATTAAGATGAAAGGAAATTAAGAGGGTTACATCCTCACAACAAGCAAGGATGTCCCGTTGTGCCTGTGAGAGGAAAGGTGTTAGAGGCCCTGTTGGAATGTTGGAAGGGAGCTATTTATCAAGCAGAAACAGCTCTGTAAAGAAATATGATCCCAAATTTGAAGGATATTGCTGTAAATTCCCAGCCAAGTTCAGTTAATAAATATGTGACCTAAATAAACCACATCCCTCCATCTTATTTTCTTCTTTAAGGTTCAGGACAATGGGGCCTATGTAGTGGGCACAGCACAAATTTCACTCTGTTTTTCATACTGTACTTGAAAACTTCACAAGCCTTTTGCTCTAAAGGACAAGTCATGCACTGAATATTTTGGAAGGCAGTAATACTGTCAAATTTAATAATCAGAATTTAGAAGTAGTCTAGCTATTTCTACTCAGAAAAAAAAAAAACAATGGAGTATGGAACAATAAGTTTTTTTGCTCTCACAGATAATACAGCAGAATTTTAAGGCCATGACCTCAAATATGGGAAAGGGCCTGTTTCTTACCTGTGATGCCCCTCAGCCAAGAAATTATTGAGTTGGTGCAGTATTACCTTTTCAGCATGAATCATACAAGGCTTTTAAGAAAATATAAGAAAGAAACAGTAGAGGAGGTAAATCTGATGATCACCAAACTGCCTGACCTACTCTTTCAGGGAATGATAGCCTTAGAGATTCACTATTGTCCATCTGCTGCACCAGGTGCCAGCAGTGACACCGAGGGAGTGCAGTTCCTCCTCGTTATCCCATGAACCACTTAATTCACCAAAAATTTCACCCCAAAGTTTCCTGTTCAACTGCTATCCCGCAACTGGAGATGGCCTTGAGACTTCCTGCAAGCCTTCAGCAGACAGCATTCCAGCACCATTTTCCTCATTGGGACCCAGACTATCACAGTTCCATTGTGGGCAATCCAGTATCTCCCAGGATGCAACTTTAGCTCAAAATGTTGAATCTGTAGGAGCTCAGACATCCACATGGGCTGGGTCTAGTGTGACACAGGCCTCCAGTCATCAGCAACATCAGTATCTTTCTGCTCAGCTGCTCTGAGCCACAGGGCCAGCCGCAGCATCATTCCTGCATTCCCACTAGCACAAGGAGATATAATCTCATCTGGGATTTCAGCAGCTCCTTTATAAAGAGCTATAAAATATATATGTTTATTTATTGTATCTGCAGTGAAAAAGTAGGATGTATTTTATCTTATATTTCATTAGTAAATTTTAGGCTGACAAAATTGAGCTCACTTCCTTGCCCTGCCCTGTTTTTTTTTGTTTTGTTTTGGGTTTGTTTTGGTTTTTTTATCCTCTATCTTTTTTTAAATTTTTTTTTGGCAGAGAAGCTCAGACCATGTTGAACTCAAAGGATGAAAACCACAAGAATGCAAAAAAAAAATTACAATCTTTGCTTAAATCACAGCTGTAAGGTGCCAAAAAAATATTTGCTCCTGGTATTTATTCCCAATTGTCAAAATTATTACAAATAACAGTCCATCTGAAACACATGGATTTATTCACTGGTAGAAAGCAAAGCAATAGCCCTGCAAGCTGTTTGAAGCACATGACATTGACACTGGAGATTATCCCCTTGCATTGTCTCAAAAATTATTTATATTCATTGTTTCTTCAAAGAAATAAGATGCTGATAAACTGAACAATTTACTGACCTGCTATGCAAACAATCTGAGTGATTCATTTAAACCAACATTTGAGATTGGCTGTATCGGCTTTTTTTTTTAAATCAGTATTCAACAAAAGATGAAACTGAAGTGAAATTAATTGAAGACATATATTGATCGCTCTGACTTACACCGCCATTTGTCCTGGAATGTCACAGTCATATAGAACATTAATACCTGCTTATTCCTTTTTTCTTGCTTTGTTTCTTCTGAATCCAAAACTGAGGTAATTCTGAAACAAAATACTGTAGTTAAGTACAGTGACAATTTTTAACATTGAGAAGGAACTCACTTGCATAGTTTATTGCAAAACATTCCCAGACAATTAATATAATAATCACGTGTGAAATTTTCAAACCAGCCCCTATATAGGTGTTTTCTGAGTTTTCTGAGTAGACCTGTTTGACTAGTGCAGAGAGAACAAGACTCATCTTTATTTTTTATATTTTGTGCAAGGCTGGGCTGCCAGTCTGTGTCTCTGTTGAACCTGATGGCAGGGACATGTCTCAGGAATGTGGCTTGACATGGGGACCCTGTCAGTCCAAACACCTCGAGTTTTAATTTTTTAACTAAATAACTCAATATTCAGTAACAGGAAAACACTTTAAAAAGGTATTTATATTTAAGCACATGTATGGGCCTCATAGCTTTGAACTAACTTATTTGTGTAGGTGCAGTTTAGTTAATTCCCTAAAAGCTTGCTCCAAAGATATGGATTTAGAAACATTAGCTGTATAGGCATTGTAATAACAGAGTCCCTGAATCCTATCTGATTGCCTCCAGAGCTCTAATACTTTGCATGCCAGCCTTTAGTGTTTGAGTAATCCCAGCACGTGGTTTATATAAATGACCCAGAGAGGCTTTACTGCATGGCATAGCAACTCTCTTTTTCCACACAAGGCAAACAGCTGAAAAGGATGACTCCCCCCACCACTTACTTTTGCATTAGCTTTTGATATGAATCTGGATCTCCAAGACAACAGAGAACTCTAAATATAATTTTAAAAATGCTTTCTGCATTTCCTTTTACCCTTTCTGAAAAGTATATTATTTCAATAAAAATACCAGAATCTTCCAGTGTGAAAATACTGCCACAGCAATTGAGTAGATTTATCAGTGTCATGCCATTCTCAAGCAGCATTCTTAGGACCATAAGAAAAAAATTGATTTCTCCCTTCAGCTATAAGGTTTTGCTCAATTAGGATTTGAAATATATAATCATAAGATTGTTTGGGGATTTTTTTACTGTGTGTTTATCTTGCAAGCGTTCTTATATCAATGCTGAAAAACATTCTAAAGAAGAAAAATTTTAAAAGAATAGAAATACTAATTTCAAATTCCATCTCAATAGAAAAAAATGCAGTATGGAAAAAGACAAAATACAATATTATTAATTATGGCTACATCAGGAAAAAGAAATCAGCTGTGATTTTTGTTTCAACAAATCCTTTCTGACTGGTGATCATTTGTCATGTATTTTGAGTGCTTAATTTAAAATAATGCTTGTTGTAAACTCATTTCAGCTTTCAGGTTTCTTGACTCATAAGATCAACTCAGTTGCATGCGATTGATTTCCAGTGAAGTATGACTAATCAATCATATACTACTCCTTTTTGAGATAATAGGTAAGAATACTTCTTTTAAAACAGAAATTGCAAAAATTATTTCTGAAAAACGATTTCAGGTAACTTATAATTATAAAATGTGTTAAAGAATCATGTTCTTATTAATAACTTCATAATTATGTGAACACTCATGATGAAATTATGAACTATTGCAAATATGAAGCAATACTTTCATGTATAGTTACATAAATAACCTCCTTTCATCATCAGTGCTATTTAAATAGCTTGATCTCCTGGGTAGCTCTATTGCAGTAAATCAATATTGCTTGAGTGTCTAAAAATGCATCAAATTTTATATCCAACATGAAAAAATCAGCAAGGAAAAAAAATAATCTGTGCAAGCTATCACTCATGCTTCTTTATTTTGCTGTGAATTAAATTTGAAGTGGCAACGTTTTGTTAATAACATCTTAGATTATGTATAATCATCAAGGGTCATTTGTGTTTTCCCAGCAGAACACTGTAACATAGAAGTGGTACATGGTCTATGATACAGGGTAAAAACCAAGCACTTCATTCATGCTTTTCTCAAAGCAGAAAGAAAAACAGGAATCAGGTTTACTCTCAAGGAGATACTGCAGATCTTTTAAGTCTTCATTTTGAGCTATAACACTGCCTAAAGTTCAGCCACATAAATAAAATTTAGGCAAAACTTCTATGGCATCACCTAGAAAATTATTATTTTGTCTCTTCAGAGGAGGGCTTCTATTCCTTTTAAATTCTTCCAGAAATAACTGTGCAGCTAGGGTAACACAGAAAGATGGAATGACAATGGCAGAGAATGAAAAGTCAGAAACCCAAAATACTGGGAGGCTCACCACCCTCATTCTCAAGAAGAATGCAAACACATAAAAGTAGTTGGTGACCTCCCCCTGCTGGCAGTGGAGAGACCCATCTGCCTCCCGGCTCTGCTAACAGCTGTCCAAAATGTTATTTATTGACAGCCAGAGGGGATACATCCGGACTCCTGGTACACATTCACGCACAGATAAATGCACAGCCCAGGCTGAACCTAAGCAGACCACAAGTGACTAGGAGGCTCTAGCAGCAGCAAGTGTTGCTCTCATCAACCTTCCCAGGGGAAAAAAAAAAAAAAAAAACCAAAAAACCAAACCCAACCAAAACAAAAAAAACTCCGGAAAAAACAAAAACAACAAGAGTTCACACAGGGACAAGCAAAGCCTGAGGGTAAACGTGGTCATGTCAGTAATGTCAGCAACAGGCTTTTGCTTTCCTTCATCACAGGATGATATTCTGTAGCTACTGAGGGAGGATGGGTTCTCCCGCAAAAAGGATAATAAAGAGTGTCTTTGCACAGCGGTGAATGCAATGAATAATGCTTTAAATTAGATTGAGGGGTAAGGAAAAATTCATCCAGGTAAGCATAAATAGGAGAGAAGCTTAAAAGGTAGTGAGACAAAGTTTTGCACAAAAGAATCCAAAGGAAAACTGATGGTGTATCAGCTGCAAATTAGAAATGCCTTTATTGCAGTGCAAGAGACACAGGGACTAAATTTCAGAAGTAGACAGTCCTAACGTATAACCCAAGATTTAATTGGTCAAGAAAGTTTAATGGTTTAGCTTTTTATGTCAGGAACACTAATGTGAAATAACAATTTCTCTAAACATACTTGTTGGTTACTAACAGTTCAAGAAGTAATGGTCTTCAGAAGCAATAGGAGAAAGGAGTTAAAAGCATAAAAAAACCCCCAGGCATACTGTGGGCTCTTCAAAATCCGGAATGTTTAGGAACATTTCCAACACCTGATAGGACTAGCAAAGACAAAATTAACTCTCTCAGAGGCAGTAAGTAGATGGGGTGAATTACCTGCCTACAGTTATGTGATTTATATATCAGATTTTCTGTTTTCCATGATGTCCCAATGTTTGATTAGATTTTTCATGGAAGCACCAGAAGTATTCAGAAACTAAGAATTACATTTGGTGAAAAAAATTTCATGTCTGTTTTTTTGTTTTTTTTTTCTTTTCTTTTCCTGTCTGAAGAAAACTAAATTTACAAGATAGAAGGAGTCACATCATTCATGACCTGATTACAATGGGGTGGGGCTCTGCCTAAATCTATACAAAGATCATGACAAGGGTCTCCTTTGTCTGCTTTGAGGCAAGGTTTTTGCTTGATTTTTGAAATTTTCTTTTCACAATTACATCATTCTACTGTATTATATTACCGAAGAACCTGTACCTAGCCCTTCAGCCTCCCATGCTGTGTCTTTTTTTAGGTGGATCTTTTCACCAGCTATTCTGTCTGGAGACAAGTATTGCAGCTCCAGCTGGTTTTGCCATCTAAAAAGATGCAGCATAGCAAAAGTTCTGGTTTCTCTCAATTTGTGTTTTCTGAGATGTAAAGTTTCATTTGAGAATTTCTGTTCAACTCCAGAAATGGCATAAAATGTTCTTTCAAGTCTGTTTCTATGACTTGTGACTACAGGGTTATACTATAGTGTATAGACTAAAGAGTAAAACGATGCTGTCATCATTTGCTCAACAGTGGAAAGATTTCTTTGCAGCTCAGATTAGTTTAGTGGTAAGGAGTGCCAAACTTTGCCCCAAAATCTTCAAAAGAAAATACCATTTCTAAGGACACTGAGTAATTGACTTTAACAGTTTGCCTTCTGCTGAAGACATTAACTTCTACGGAAATGTGATAATCAGCCTCTGAAGCTTGCATATAATGATTACCAAATTGTATGTTTGTAACATAAGTGAAAAGAAATGTTTCATGTGTCTGTGAGCTGCTATAAAAGCACACAAGATCAATCAGTCTTCTCAATTCATCTATTTTTAATAATTGTTTTCATACTGTGCTGTTTAAGCTATCTGATCTTTTGAGTTTTGAAACTATAAATGAATTTCTGCCTTTTTTAAACCATGCTTAAATTCCTTCTTTACTCAGTATTAAAAAANAAAAAAAAGGAATCGTTGAAAAAAAAAAAAAAAAAAAAAAAAAAATTGAATCTATATTCTCTCACACCATTTTGGAAATGTGTGCTCAAGATGATGATGACATATATTCATATAATTGCTATTTCTCTGGCCCCAGAGCACTTTTGAAGCACTGGGTGTTGTGGAAATAGACCTAATCAGGGTAGAGAAGGGGTGTTGTGCACACTGAAATACTAGATAGTAGTTGCATTTTGATTACTTCACTGGCACTGGAATTCAGCTCCATATGAAAAAGAGCACAGCAAGTTTGTTGATTGAAAATGAAAAGGAATATCCTGTGCAGCCATAAGAAAAGCATCCGTCTGTACAAACAAATGTATCAGCAAACATAAAGACAATTCAGGGTTGAGCCTGCAGGAAAAGCACTTGTTGAATCTGAATCAGAAAAAAAAAAAAGATTACTTTTTTAATTGGAAATAGTGTGTTATAAAGACTCAGTGATTAAGAATTTAATATAGGTCTCCTTACAGAGGGTAAGATGAAGATAACCAGTTAAGAACTTCTTATGATCATCTTTCTAGATAGTCATACAAGTGTGATAGCAGTTACTTTATGAAATATCATATTCTTGAAATTCAAAATCAAGAAATAAACCTCATATTCTTAAAAATACTGTAGAAAGATTCTAGCAAATAAATACTGATAATTTTTAGCATAGTCAGCATCCCAATACCTTAGTGAAGATGAATGCTAAATGTTTGAGATGTCTTCTTTTGAAAACAATTCGATCTCTAGAGTCTCAGAAGTGTTTATCTCCAAGTTGTCTAACGTATATATACTTTTATGGTATACCTTAGCTTCTAATGTTTTTATTCAAAATGTAAAAGCT
Organism: Regulus satrapa; assembly: GCA_013396955.1. Lineage (NCBI taxonomy): Eukaryota > Metazoa > Chordata > Aves > Passeriformes > Regulidae > Regulus > Regulus satrapa. The sequence goes on along the minus strand of VWZN01005431.1, from coordinate 20,441 downwards.
AATTCTCTCCAGCCCTATTTCAATGCCTCCCCTCAGGTAATAAAAACAGATCACTGGATAATATTAAAAATAAAACGTCTCCATTCTTATGTCTATGCTACTGTCATCCCCCTGCTCTTTCCTTATTTTCTGCAATGAGAAAGGGTTAGTTTCCTGGTTTAGAACACTGTTATGGTGTTGTGTTATGTTATGTTATGTTATGTTAAGAAGGCAATTTCCATGCAAAAGATTTAACTCAAGCATTAATAATTTGGAAACTCCTCTTTCACTGTAGTACTGAATCTAATGTGATCCATGGAAGCAATTACAGTTGATAACCCCTTCCTTCACAGGACATATTTTTCAAAATAACATTGCCATTGACAGCCATTTGATTCTTGTCATGGTTCTCTCTCGGACTAGACAGGAAAATACATGCAAGAGTTTAAGTTATGCCCACAGTAAGAAGGGGAGTGTGCATATATAAATGCTTCCACAAATTCCATGGCACTATGAACATTGTGTACCGCAGTCAAGGTTTGAATTTGGATTGGATGCAATATGGAAGAGACACCCAAGACTAAAGTTTCCTATTAAACTGTCGTGGTTTTACTTTACCATTCAAAACTAAAATCTCAGGACTGTCTTTCAGGGTCTGTGTCTTTGTTGTATACAGTATTCTGGGAGACAGCAGAGAAGGAGTGAATGCAGAAGCTCAATCTGTGTATCCATGTCCTTGGCAAGCTTTTATCCCGGCAGAGCCCAATCCCACACCTCACTCCCATGCACAGGGATTTCAGCCACAGAATTGACTGATCACTTCACTCAGAGGACTTGAGGGAGTGTTTGATCCACTGGAAATGTTGGCAATAGTTCCACAGACTCAGACTGCCCAGGACTAGGGTCTTTAGTGAAGAATGGTACTAATTTTGATGTATTTTGCCCATTTTACAGCAAAGGTTTTAATTCTTGAATGAGGCATTCATATAAACATCCACCCAGCTGCTAGTGAGCTGTTACCCAGCTTAACTGAAGTCCATGAAGCTAAATTGATCTAAAGCAAAAGTTATTTGTTAATTTAACCCAGCAGGAGGTATGAATCACCCGCATTTAAATTAAGTATATTTATATGTTTAATACGTGACAACTAGAAGCAATGAGTTTAACTTATTTTAAAAGTTATTTCTGTCTTTATTTGGGAGATCTGTTTTTTATACAATATTCTTCCATCATAAATTTTAATCAAAACACCATCTCATTTGTTAAATGCCTCCTGTTCCAGCCTCAATTGTGGTCTTCACATATTTTCAAAACATGTCAAACTGAGACTCTTTCTAATAGAGACAAATGTCCACTTGGGACTGTGATGAGATCATTGAGTCAATTTCTGCTTGTAACCTAAGCAGAAAAACACGTTAACCTCTTATTTTTATTACTGGAAGTTTAACTTCCTGTAAGCATGTGGTCTCAGTGAGAAGGCAGCAGATGATCAGAGCAGGGGTTGGAATACAGTGTGGTATGGACAAGCTTTTCACACTGTCCTCACTGTGCCACGTGGAAACATCCATCAAGTCACTGTGGGTGTCTGCTGTACTTTGGAAAATATGGAGTGGTACCAGAGTATGGCTGAGGAACTTTCATGATGGAGTGAGTCCAGAGGAGGGCATGAAGATGCTCTGAGGGCTGGAGCAGTTCCTCTAGGGAGACAGACTGAGAGATCTTGGGTTGTACAGACTGGAAAAAAGAAGACTTTTCAGTGCCTAAATAATCAATGCCTGGAGTGACAGACAAGGCATTGACAGAAGGCAGGGTTAGTTTGGACATTAGGCAAGAAATACTTCCCTGTGAGGGTGGTCAGGCACTGAAACAGACTGCTCAGAGAAACTGGGCTGGGGTTTTTTTCTTTTGTTTGTTTGTTATGTTTGTTTGGTTGGTTTGGGTTGGTTTGGTTTGTTTTTTTTGTTTTGTTCTGTTTTTTCCTGGAAGTGTTCAAGGTCAGGTTGGACAAGGCTTGGAACAACATCTAGTGGAAAGAGTCCCTGCCCATGGCAGGGGATTGGAACTAAACAGCTTCTAAGGTTCCTTCAAACCAAATCCAGTATGTATTGGAAATTTAGAACAATTTAGGACTGCAGCAATTCAATATAAGTGATTTTCCACATCCTCTCCGTTGAAAACCTATCTTTCTGGAATAAAGCAGAAAAATGTCTGAGAGCATCAGTGTGTACTGAGTAGAGTTGTCATGGATTTCACTGTGGTGTATGTCATACAACTGTGTTGCATGCTTGTTGTTCCCACACTCTTATGGGGAAATGAGTATCCCTTCTGTCTAAAGTGTAACAAGAACACTCAGAGACATTCAAAACAAAATATCATCAGTCACCAGAAACCAAACACTGCTCATTTGGGAAACAAATTAAATACAGCCACACTGAGTCCACCTCCCAAATCTCCTTATGCTGCACATACCTACCCAAATCCACACCTATGATTGCCATGACCCAAGCAAGTGCCTCCAAAGCTGCCTTACTTCCATAGTCTGAGCAGCACTCACATCTAAAATCACTATTTCTCTGCTGTTTCTCTTTCCCAATTCTCTTTCCCAATCTTTCCTAATATATGATAGCTTCTGTATCTCAAGAATTCCGGGCTAAAATTGTCATCATCTTGAGCTTTCAAAGACCTAGGAAATTAAATCATCTAGATGCTCAATGAGGCAGGGAGTTGAACAGATGGACTTAAGATTTCATTTGGTCTACAAAGGGCAAAAAGAAGTTAAAAACATAAAGTAACAATTCACAAGTGGTAAATTACCACTAACCTCAAAAAAGATATTTGGTAGTTGTTTAAAGGCAAGTCTCTTGCTGAAAACTTCATGACTGAACAGATGTTTGATCCTCCCTTTCTCCCTTTTAGACAACTCACTGGCTGTCCCAAGGAAGTGAAGAGGCCAAGTTTTGGAAGACATCAGCAGCCTGCCCCATTTGAGGCATCAGGGAGAGGGAAGCTTCACTATATGGCTGATAAGCTATTTTCTTTTCCTGTTCAGAATTGCTGCAGGTGGTTGGTCCCCTTCATCAGTCTCCACAAGTCATCTCTATTTGAATTTTCTTCCATTCCTGCAAATAATTTTTGTTTCTAATTATGTTCACTGTCCATGGTCTTTTACAGTCATTTAAATTAGCTAGATTCAACACATTGCTTTAACGTCCACTCTGTCGTCTGGACTCCTGTTCTGCTATTACCCTGGCTTGCTGAGCCATTCCTTACACAAAAGCCTCTGGCAGTATTTCAGCTCCCAAGAAAGCAGGCATAAATAGGCACAATCCATTCAGTATCCATGCCACTTTTCACCTGTTCAGTACAGAGTATTTTCTCATTTAAAAAAAAAAATGTTCTCAGAATTCTTTGTGCAGTTTTCCTTCAGACCTGGCTGAAGCTATGTTATACAGGCTCTCTGCAAATAATTTGCCTGTGTTTTCACAACCTGACTATTAATGTCATCATATCAATCTCTCAACTTCAAATTGTATTTTTTTAATGGAAGTGCCATATGTGATTGTCAATCTGTGTGAAATTTCATCTTGTTTCTGCCTGTGTATTCCTCCACTTTAGCCACCTGCTGCACTCTGTTGTTCATCATTTCCCTCAGCACCTGTGGGAAGATAATTTTTAGGTCTCAGGGGAGCAGCAGCCTTTCTTGCTCAAGCTTCAGCCCACCAGCCCACATGGTTGCACAATACAATATGAGCAACTCCACTACTGTTGCTACAGTTAGTCTAGACTTTCATTAGTGCACTAATAAAACCCATAAAAATGGTGTAAAAGGAGTTGTGGACACTGTGTTCAGTATGAATCACCAGCCTAATATAGAGCTGTAGTGCAAAAAATTAGGGCTCATTTCGTAACACTCCAGTGTTGGAGTAGAAAGAGCTGATCTAAGTTGTACTACTGCTGTAAGTCACACAGATGAGCTCACTGACCCAAGGATATTGAATACAATGGAATGCAGAATTAGTTCTTAATGTTGGTTGTAGGCAATCTGTAGATCTTCTCTCCCTGTGAGGCAAAATAGTTGGGGAGCTTCAGTTGTTACAGGCTCAGTCCATAAACCCCACCCTTCAGATTGTCCTTTTCATGAAATGTCTTTGGTAATTTTTATTATTTCTGCAAAACAGCAGACCATGCATGAGGGAAAAAAAGTCTATGCCCTCTGCCTCTATTATTCTTCTACCTTACATTTGCAGACATTTTTTCTGTAATTCCTTATATAGTTAAATAAACACCAAATGAGTTCCCAAACACAGCACATGGAGCTCTGCAAATCCACAGATAAAAATGAAGTGATTTATGGTTTGAGACTGTAAAATATTTATCTAAAATTATTTCTATTGAAAGAAAATTTGTATTAATGAATATGTCTTCTGAAATGAGTGAAGAAAAAGAGTTTATGTTGAAGGAAAAGCAACAAACAACAAAAAGAAATTAAAACCTGGGAAAAGAAAAGAAATCAAATTTAAAAAATCAGATTCAAGATTCCAAAACTGCAGTTTAGATTATTTCTATTATTGTTCCTGAATTTCTGTTTAAAGAAATATTTGACTGGTTAAGCAGTTTCTCCATTTCCCCTCATTAACTTGATTTTTAGAAACTTCATGATAACATCTTTCTCTGTGATTTGTCCTGATTAGCTGAGGCTTCATCTTTGCACCATCTGTGCTAACTGTACTTTCATGGTCAAATATCAGCACCAAATTGAAAGCCCCAAGACAATACTCAAAATATCAGCACCAAATTGAAAGCCCCAAGACAATACTCACTGTTTCAAACAACATCTCTATCACTGTTAATTATGTAGTTAACAGTAAGAGAAACAGAAACTTACCTGGGTTTGAAGATAGGGGAAAATCACTGCCTTGAGCAGATAAGCAAACAGCAAGATTATATATCTAGACAGCAATCCTCTGTAATTGCATCACATGGAAAAGGTAGAGATTCCCAAACTCTGTAAATTTGCTATAACCTCTCTACTGTCAGTATAATTAACATATTTCCACTGGCTCCCATTAAAAAAAAAAAAAAAAAAGAAAAGGAAAATTCCTGCAAAATACAGAGTAGAACTTCCAGTAGGAGTATCAGTGTCTCTTACCTATATTTTTTGTTACCTTTTTTGTGTTGACTCCTCAATAATCATGTCTGGGAGAACAATCAATTTGTGGCTGTAGTATTTGAAAATGTGGGATGGAAAACTTTGATTTTGTCTTTTTTAGTCAATTGACTCATCTCTACCAGGATCAAAAGCCATTTCACTATAGCTGCATATGCTGCAAAGTTAGAAGGCAGGTAGGCCCTTTCCATAAGGTATGGCCCAAAACAAGTAACTCCAAAATTATGATTTTTATTGTAGAATAACATAATATGAAATGAAGTCTTGAGTCTCAAGAGAACTTATGTGTGGAATAGTAATTATTTTTTATAGAAATTGTCATTATATTTTGGAGAAATAAGTCATATGTTCTAAATGGGATATTTTTAAAATATGCTATTTTTTTCTTACTTCTGTAGGATCTCATAACTTTTATGTCCCTTTTACCAAGAAAAGAGTTTCTTTTATCCTCAAATGAAAATAACTCTCTCATATATACAGCCTTCCTTTGTTGAAATTTTCAAAAAAAAAATATTTACATTCTTTGGAGAGTTTAAATTATGTTATGAAAGTGTCATGGCCATTTAATGTATTTATATTCAGCTCCAATTTCTAGTGGCTTGGATGTTGTTATTGCTGTACCCTGTAGGGAAAATAAATACATCCAGGGCTCAGGACTGCCCAGGGATTTACTGTTCTCCTAAAGTGTATCTTTTTCTGCTTTACAGAAAAAAAAGTATTCTTTTAAAAATAAAAGAAATCATACTTCTGTCAATGTTTGCTGCTATACATAATGTACAATACACAAAAAAATCATTCTTTCCTAGAACAGATACATTTTCCTGTGAAACACATGGTTCAAAATATAAGAATGTATTCAGGAATAAAGCACTAAATTATGCATGTCTGATAGATTTATTTGCATAGGACACAGAAACCCAAAAACGGGGTTGTGGCCTAGAGCAGTAGAAGGAAATGTTTAGTTGAAAAGGTGACGAAAAGGTAGGAAAGAGTCACGTAGCAGAAACTGGGCTGCCATTTGATGGATTGTATGACTACATATGTCATTTTAGTTGTGTGCCTCAAAATACAGTCAAAAGACTTTGTGGGGCAGCAAAAGGAGCAAAAGTTTTTCAGATTGTTGCACCTTAAGAGCTTCCAGCATTTGGCTCATCTTTCACACTCTTTACTCGAAGTCTCTAACTCCAGCTCTCACTTCACTGTCCCAGGCATGGTTGGCACCCTCACTTTATACAGCTCATCCTTAGGACATCCAGGAAGACATCTGTGTGCAGTGGGAGCTGGAGCGAAGCATCCAACTGCTCAGTTCCTTATCCAGATAATGAACACTCCAGAGCTGCAGTCAGGTCCGTTCAGTGACCTTCAACATTTTCCAAATCCATCAGTCTTAATGCTGCATCCATCAAGTCTAAGAAAGCCAGTGGAAAACAGAATATTTGTGATGAGAGAGAACATCAGAAGAAATACTTCTGCACTAACAAAAAACAAGAGAGTATGAAAGAAACTGAAAGACAGGTAAAGAAACCGAGAGCAGACAACATGAAACTGAAAGTGTCCCATAATAATTTGAGTGGAAGAAAAGAAACTTTTGTCAGAAAAAAAATTAGCTAACAGGTTTCCACAGGAATAGAGATTCAGGCATTATTCCAGTTGTCTTCAGCAGCACAAAGAAATGTCCAACAATAAAGAATGAAAATAAAATTGTGAGTGTTAGGGTTTCAGCTATTTCTTACACAGAATGAGGTACAGGGGAAAATACACAGACAGAAGTCTATTATTTACTCAGGAAAAGGTAGGCATTGGAGATCTATTTTGATCCACTTTCTAGAACAAGAAATCCTTTTAAATAAGTACATATTTGTAATACATAAAATCTAGTTTCTATTTAACCTATTGAAAGATGTGTCCTGCAAAATTTGAAAAATTAATTTTGAGAAAAATTCTTTGAGAGGCTGTGGTTCAAAATCTATCCATAGCTACATCAGTTATCATGAAAGATTGTTGCTTTAAAAATACAAATTCTGTTTATTTCCCTCTGAAGCCATCTGTTTGTTTCCAACACCACACTTTGATGACATGGAGATACCTATAACAGTATAGGAAGGGAGTCAAGCTTGTGATGGGCTGGCTACAGAAAATTCCACTCTAGTTTGGATACATAGTAACATTTGTTTTTAAATTATGCCAATATTTTCTCAATAGTAACCTTTTGGAAGTTTCTTTCTCTCTCACTTTGATGCTTCATCAGTATCTCCTTCCCTACAGTCATTCATCCCTGCTGACTCTCTGTGACACAGCAGCATGCTGCAATGCCTCCTCCTGAATTTTGCCTCGTTTTACCACATACTGCCCACATTTGGATGGCTCCCAAAAGCTCTAGGAGCCCTGAGAGTCGGCTGCAGCTAAGCCCTTTCTTCTTTCACTGCTCCTATTGAGTACAATGCCAAGGGGTTTATGTAGACTAAAATATATATTACTGTGCTTCAATAAAGTTTATTACAGACATGTACAGCACCATAAGAACTGGCAATTTAATCCTGACTTTCATGGCCTTTATGATCCCTAGAAGCTCTTGCGTTTAGTGATTGCAAATTATGTCATGATGAGGTCGTTGTGCTTCTAAGTCTATGATTTCAAAGAGAATCTGAAAGTTATGTTCATGTTCTACCTGAAAGGCTCATTAGACAAAGCTTTTAAAATATATACATATATATATATTATCCAAAACCGCTTTAATTTAAAAAGCCTCATTGTTTCAGGGTTATGTGTCCTAAATTTTTTTAATCTCTACAACTAAACTTACCACAGTCATATGTATGAGAAGTAGGTTAACATCAGCAGCAACATTTACATTTAATACCTTCAAGAATGCTGCAATACATAAAAATGTAGACTATAGCAAAAAGGTGGGCAGAGGGCTATTGTGGAATCATTAGGTTACTTGATACCCTGGAAAGTCCCACCAATGAAATAGTCAACAAAATGGATTTCACTGGAATAAAGAAAAGCAAGAAGCAGAATGGATCTTCTTCTACAAAGACTTACTTGTTTAAAAGCAATGAAGACCTAAATTATGTTGAAGGTTTTATGTAAAGACTAACGATATCTATAGATGAATACTGAAAACAATAAATATTTTAGATTAATTTTTGTGCTTGTCCTTCATTTATAGCTCATGTTATGCCACCAAAATAATCAGGTTCCAGTCAATGTAATTTTACAGAAACATCTCAGCATCATCAATGGTTAAGGAATATGGAGATCAATAGAAATGGAAAGGAAAGGAAGAGTTATAAAACTCTGTGTCTTTCACTGATTCCAAACTTCTTACAAAAGGATCCCTAAGTGAAAGCAGCCCTTTGTATCTCAAAAGGGTTTTTTCCTTTTTTTTTTTTTTTTTCTTTTCTTAAAATAACATTAAAAAGCTTCTGAAATAAAGTTTCATTAATGCTCCATAACACAATGTGGAAATGAACCTGAATTTCCTTCAGTACATGTTGTTGTACTTTCAAAGGATCACGTTTTGCATTTGTCAGCCATCAAAGAACAGAGAAATAAGTTATAATATTTTCTTGCTAACTTCCATACAAATCTAATACATCAAGGCAAAATTGCCTTATTAACTGTTAGGGGTTTTGCTTTTCATAAATCAGATAAGATATTGTCTCATCAAGTTTACGACACATGCATTCTTTTCCAACAAATTTACATGTACACCAACTGTAAATCTTATTCTTTACCAAATGCAGTAAAATCAATATACACTAAGATTTAAAAAACACAGAGTGGATAAACTAGGAAATATAAACATAATTCTGTAACACCTACTGCTTAGCACCACTAGCCAAGATTTTTTTTTTTTTTCATTTTTCAGCTGAACTACTATGTTATTTAAAGAAAATTGACTACAACTTTGTATTCAGCATATTGGACATTTATGTCAATATAAGACAAGAATTTGATTTCAAGACAATTATTTCCAGGATCTGGAATGATTTCTTCATATATGTTTTTGGACAAAAAACAAAAAAAGCATACAGAGCAAAATATTGTCATGAATATGAGTTTGTTTCTTATTAAAATGACTTGGACCTAATCCCACTGGATTTCACCAAAAATTAATGTTTTCCCAGCCTATCACCCCCAGTGCTGACATCTGTCACATCTGTGAGCAGGCTTTTTTGATCCATCTTCACTTCACCTCACACATTAAATGCATTTTTTTCCAAAACCTAATCTGTGTTTGAATCAGTGTCTCTTTCAAAGTAGTCTGGCTTGCTTTCATACTTATAGATTCTATTCATTTATTATTTTGAACCACTCTTGCTACAGAATGAATAAATTAATTGAAAGGACAAATAAATGTATCTGCATGTACAGATCATCTTAGTGCATATCTTTCCTCTCCTAAGCATCCCACAGCCCTGTGCTATCCTGAGTGCTCTTCCCCTGCACAGGGTGATGTGTACCATACCAAAACCACAATTCTGTCCAAAAGGTGCTCTGTTGCTAACCCACAGAGGCTAACCCATGTCCCACTTGGACACTGAGGCTGAGATTATCCTGAAACAACACTGGAGAGTCTCTCCAGACAGGGTGTCCTCTCCTCTGAGTTCTAATTTTGGTGTTTCTTCTAACTCTGGCTGCTGGCTCCTGTTATAAGTCTGGAAGCAGTAGACCTTGGTAATATTTGGGCTCCTGTTCCTGCCATGGCCTTTCTTTTCTAAGCTCTTTGCTGAGTATGCAGGAAGCTTTTATCACATAATAGATCTAGTTTTTACTTATATATATATACTCATAACCTTTAAAAAACCCTCTAGTTTAGAGGTCGACTTTTGGCCATCTGCCTGTTGCAAAAGAACAAAATGAACTTTTGATATTTCAGAGTGAAGAGAAATTGAACAGGAAATTGGAGTGTGAGTGATGTGAACCTATTTTAATGTATATATTGATTGTTCACATGACTTTGATTTCAGCCTGCAGTAATGAAAACATTTCAGTATTTCCAGAATACTGACTTATGTTCATTACACTGAAAAAACCACCAGAAGCCCTTTAACTTCTCCATTCCTCAGAGTTTGCTCTAATTGTGTTTAAGAAAATAATGTCTTCTGTATCTTTTTTTTTTGACCTGTTAAAAAAAAAAAATTCTCTTCTTGATCTGTACTTTGTATTTGTTAAATTCTCTAAGAATCAGTTCTTAAAATATTCCGTTTCTAAGCTGAACATGTTTGCTAGTGTGTGAGGTCCGAGTTTATATATATATAATTTTTATAGTCCAAACAATTCAGTTCATCCTGCATTTATGATGGTCATTTTCTTATTGATACTATCTACAGGCAGATACACATAACTTCTTTTTTTCCGTAAGGACATGACTGACAATGTTGAATTAAAATCCATTCATAACCTTCCTCCAGAATAGTATACCTTATTATCAAATCCAATATTATCTCCCAGTTTCTTTTCCATATTAAATCAAATAATTATTTGGTTGTGTGAGTGCATTGTACCTTTTTTATATTAGTTTTTAAACTTGCAAGAACATTTGTGCTGTATTTTATGTTTTATAAGTCGAAGTATGTACAAATTTGGGCTTGCTTGTAAAACATTTTAAAAATATGTTTAGTCTTTATAGCTGTTTTAGGGTTAACACAGGTTTGTTGTTTCCTCAGGAGAGAGATCTCAGTGTGCAAATAAATATGGAATTAGAAATCTAACTAAAAGTGACCAAATTGATTCAAAAATGGGTGATCAAAAATGAATTTTTTTGAAGGGACAGCATGAGACATAATAGTGCCATGGAAAGTACAAGTATAAGCAGAAATAGTTATGCATGGGTGAGTACTGGAGTAAAAGAGAAATTTCACAAATGATACATAAAAAGAGTGCCTGCAAGCCACATACAAAGAATTCTTCTATGTCTTTCTCCCTCTGTAGGTTCATCTGATAGTTGGTTGTTCTCTGAATGTCAGATTTCCCAGTCCTTGAATATTCCTATCTACCATTGGTTATATTTATGAGCACAGACAACATTCTTGGGGAATAAAAAAAAAAAACATACTTCTTGTCTGAAAAACAGGCTAGACACAAAGCTGCCAGAGAAGTTCTCTTATTCCATAGAACTGTTTATCCCTGTCTGTAGTGCAACTTGGTCTTGTGTGACTTGTAAAAAATTAGGATTCTGACACACATTGGGGAACAGTTTATAAACATGTGTTTTTACTGACTGCATTCAAGCGATTACCTGAGAACATTGTTATTTATTACATTGGCTCTAGGGTATTAAATAAGAATTTGAAAATAGTTGTAAGAAAAAATCCCACATCCTATGGTATGTAACGCTTTTTCTTTTAGAACATTGGACAATGGAAAATGAAAGCTGATTATGCAATGGTTGTTAGCTGCCAAATACACCATTACTGGTAACTGGCTTTCCAAACTATTTTGATAATTAATATGGGGTTGAGAAATGTCTGATCTCAAATGGACATGGTGCATTGAACCCAAGTAACCAATTATTCATACAATGTATCTTGGCTGAAGGAATATGAACTTCGAGTACTCAGAGTAGGTTGTGTCTCTGATTTTAATAAATATATCCTAATAGAAAAAAGCATAAGAATGAAGTTATAATCTCAGAATTTTACAACCAAAATTAAGATCTTTATATATTTCCACAATTCAATATTGTTTCAAATGATCAATGATTGTTTCAATATTAAAATGATCCCATTAATAATAATTTAAACTTACCCCTAAATTAAATTAGTACCTGAACTTAGAGACTCATCTTTATCCAGGTTTCACTAGCATAAAATTATTTTCACTTAATATCAGTTGCCCCCAAAATTATTGTTTTCTTTAGTTGTTTTTTTCCAGAAATAAACACATTAGAAGGGAGAAATAATTCTTCATACTTAGAAAATAATACAATATAATGGCCCATATAATGGGCTTATACATGAACACATAAAGTGATTTATTTTTTACAGGTGAAAAGAACCAAGAAGAAAACAATAAAAACCACTGTCTGGTGGAACATTGTAAGTGAGTGAAGTGTGTAATATCAGTAACACTATGAGTGATGTAAAGTATATTAAAAATTCAAAATGTACCAGGAATTTTCAGCCAAAGTCAGATGAATGTGAAAGAGTAAATAGGAAGCTTCTACAAAAATCACTTAATTTCCAAGAGTTTCTGTTTTAGGAATTTTTTTTGCTAGTGACTTTTTCATTATTTGGTTTGACTATTTTATTTCATGTCACAAAAACAAAAAAGAAAAGAAAATAAAGAGAAAGAGAAAAAAAAGAAAATTAAAAAAAATAAGAGAAGAAAAAAAAAAAGAAAAAAAAAGAG
>VWZN01005430.1:97387-107120 GCA_013396955.1 Regulus satrapa | reverse complement strand
CTGTAATTTGCCTATGTCATCAGAGCTGATAGAGATCTGTCTAGGGAGAACAGAGGAGGGAAGTGGAGAAGAATGAAAAAGCAAAAACAACCAGATGTCATCCCATCTCATTGGGGATAGGGAAGAAATCTGCGTAGAGGGTTAGCATTTTTTGTACATTTTGAGAACGTCATCTTTAGAAGAGATTCCAGGTAAGGTGATAGACTGGAATCTCCAAATTAGGTTTTCTTCACCTGAGATGTTTTCCACTAGAGTCCCCATTAGAATTTATCATCATGGTGTATGAAATACAAAATGTTGATATATCAAGTGGTCTGAATAGGAAGTGTGGGGGAGTGATGCAGTCATAATTCAGCTACATGAAGAGAATTAAAACATCTGAAACCAAATAATTTCCTCATGTAGTTAGCACATATTGTAAACAATGGATGTAAAAGGAAGGAAGTAAAAGTGGTGCTGCACAAATGATGTAGCTGGTCTAAAACTTCATGTCAAGATGATTTTTACTATCGCATTTCTATCTCTTCATAGGAACAAATTGGTCAGAATTTCAGTATGATCCACCAGCTCTACATTTGAAACTAATAGCTGTGATTGGTTTATAAGAAGTTTGCAAGGTTTATTTAAAAACATACCAGTATTTTTTCCCATTTAAAACTCAGTGATAGAGATTGAAACTCAGAGTTAGGACTTGCAAATTTCTCTCTAGAACTGTTTGAGTAGATTCATTTACAGTTGCCAGGATTCTGCAGGAGACACTCTGAAGTTTCTGGTATAAAACTGGATGATTTGGTGAGCTTCAATGGAATGCTGAAATCTAAACTTTTAAAGTAATTTATACTTATCTCTATAAGCAGGTTGCATATCCTATGTTAACTGTTGTTTATGATTACTTTTTATTCTTTCAGCTCAGAGATGAAAAAAAATGCTGGATAAAAGGGTCATTATATATTGGTTGTATGTCTCTAGAGTTTTATGATGTACTTCTCTGGTATTTTAATTATGAAATTTGGAGATGGCATCCATTTTATACAGGAGCTTTGCACAAGAACAGATAGTTTCACAATTTAAAAGTATCACTTGGGTTTCTTAATGATTAGGTACTTCAGGTCAATGCAAGAAGGCAAATATTCGCTGCATTTGGTTTTCAGGAAGCAATGTGATGCAAAGTGATTAATAAAAAATTTCAGGTTGTGCTGGAAGCAACTACAGTGAAAGACATATGCACTGCTTTAGAATTATTTGAAATGGAAACAACCATGGCTTTTCCAATACCAAACAGATGAGCTTGTCAGAGTGAGGGATCAACAGAGAATAGAAACATTTTCTTCTCACATTGAACATGCTTCACTTTCTTCATCTTGCCAGCTTTTTTTAATATGCTGTTAAAGTAGTAAAAGATGCTCATTCACTTTGTATTTTTCAAGCTGATAGAACACATAATATTTAATATGAGTATAGAAGACAGGAAGAAACTCATATATTTTATGGGCAAAAGACTGGTGAGATACTTTAGTCAGTGATATTCTCATTTGTTTTCCTGAAAGATATCCAAGCCTAGTTAATAGAACAGTTGATTTTATTGTGGTGGGTTTGTAGATTAAAAGATAGTCTTTAAAGGAAATCTGTCCATATATAAATTAAGAAAAAAAAAAGTAAAAACAAGCAGACAAACATAGCTTTATTGTGTAGAAATAGTGGGCATTATTTGTATCTTGGTATCTAAACATGCACTAACACAAATAATAACACTATTACATAATATTATATATATTTCATTGCAGAGGAAAAATAAGATGCTGAGAAGTCAGGGAGCAAGAGAACCCAAGATCGGCCTCCAAACTTTTTCCTCTGAAGTGATTCCCTTTCTTTCCATACACTATTTTCTTCCCTTTTACACTCAGTGTCTAAAAACACACAGAAAGGAAACATCCTGGGAAAGAATGGAAATCACAGGATTAACAGTTGTTTCTTAGAAAAAAAAAATCTACTAAAGAAGACATGGACCTCTCATTCTGTGTCTTAACACCACCTTAATTTTAGTTGGTGCACCCTTGATTTATTTTTCTGGAGACAAATGTTTTGTGCTGGTGTCCTAGATTTGAAGTGTTTCAAGTTCTGAGAAAGTTCTGAACCAGGAGGAAGACAAAATGAACTATAACTGTTATATTCTTACTGCACAGTTCCTTGGCAAAAGAAGAGCAGTAGATTGCAATCCCAGTAGAAGTACACAGGGGGAGAACCACCCTTGATTAAAGGTAGTTGTGTACCCTTGTGCTTTTCTGTGAAGCTGAGGACAAAAAAAAAAACCCAAACCACCAACACCAACAGTCCTAATTTTACATGGTTCAACATACTTTATAGCAATTTTGCTCAAGGTTTTGGTTTAGGGTAAAGGCTTTTCCCTTGACTTCTGAAAGCAGCTATTAAACTTGAAAGGTATGGTATTAAACTTGCTTATTAAATATCTGTCTTAAAAGATAACTATTAAACTTATCAAGCTATTAAAGAGTTTCCAACATCTCTCTCTTTATTATTCTGTTTCCACAAAGCAGTGAGGCAGAACTCACCCTCAACTTTTTCTTGGTCAAGGTAAACATCCTAGATAGGAGTGTCTGCAAAAATTATGATTATTTTTGTTTGCTTGCTCATTTATAATTTTTTAAAAGGTGTCTAATAGACAAACTGAGTTCCCATCCTTCTTGGTGTCCACATATTTTGGTATCCATTTGTCCCCAAAAAATACAGAATTAGAAGGTGTCCCAAAGCTGCTTGTAATACAGAAGACCACCAATTTATATGGTCAGATAGGGAATACAAAAAGTCAGTAAACAGTAGTGAAGTGTAGCCTTAATATATGTTGTCTGTCCTTGAAGAGTAAATGAGAAATAATGCAAGGAGAGGAAGAGCAGAGGTGGGCCATGCCAGTCCTTGAAAATGAAAAGAAGTAGTTTCTATTTGATGTGATGAAAAAAGAATAAGTGAAATAAATTATATGGAGAGACATCTCAAATAACCTTGGAGAATCAGCAACAACTCTAAAAGAGTAAAAGGGGAGCAAGTTCTTTTCTTGTGGGCAAAAAAAGGATGTTACCATAAGAGTTTGGACAAGAGTTTTGGTTGTGAAAATAGTTAAGGAGAATCTTAAATTAGGCTATGTGTAAAAAAACTGACTTGACATGCAGATTTGTTTGCTGTCAGCATATAGACAGAATTGATGTTTTTGAGATTAATTAAATAAAATGTTATGAGGGCCACAAATGGGATCTGAAGAAACTGTTACAGAAAGCAGGAAGAGGAATTAGAAGGATGTTCTGCAAGGCATGTCAATTAAGTTTTTAGAAATGAGACATGAAGTTCTCTGGGATGAAGCACTGAATCTGATCAAGTTTTTTTGAGTGCAAATGATGGGTTGCAGAAGTGAAATTAGCAAACAACTTTAGGCTGTGATTATGAGTATATGTTTAATTATTAATTAACTGAAGAAGAGAGCTGGACCAGTAGTTATAGTGCCATGTGAGGACAAACATTAGGTTAAGGCTGAAATATTTATGTTTACTTCTCTAAAAATAAAGCAAATTAGTAATTTAAAAAGAAAGAGCTACCAGAACCTGAAAGGTCATGAACAAATGACAATGACAATATCTCCAATGAAGAGAGAAGATCTAGTTGATGTGACAAGTGACACAACAAATAAGAAACTGATGGTTGGAAAGAGAGAAAGTTGTAACTACATTGTATTTTGTCAGCTTTCCCTTGGAGTACATCAGAGCAATAGTATGTGTAAAGAGGAGTCAAGAAAGTGGAATATGAAGAGGAAGCTGGCAGCTTCCTCATAAATAAGTATTTGGGATAGTGTGATATATCAACAATACAGTAGAAGGGAGAGGAGACTAAGAATCAGATTTGTTGAAAGGAAAAGCATGAGCTAAAAATGGTGCAGTAATTTGAAGTATCCTGTTCTGCTCACAAGCAAATTTAGGTTAGGCAATTATGGAATAGGAGAAACTTCCACATGGGATGGTTTTCAAAGTGGCAGTAGCAAGCACAGCAACACCCAACTGCCAATAAATCACAAATCTTTCTGATCACCTCAGAAATGCCCTATATATTCCAGAAAGTGTTGAAGAAGGGAGAAAAAGAGAATAATCACTTTAATTTTCTCTTTGAAACTTGGAATTATGCCTCTAAAAATGCTCAGCATTAAACTAACAAATTACTGTACCAGTGATTGCAAATCTGAAAAAAAAAATTATAGCTTTAAGGTTTTTTGCCACCCCTCTCTTATTAGTAACATCTCTAGGAGAGAACACTTTCAAACTTGTTGAGATATATTTTCAAAAGCAAATAGTAGCCTATATTTTTCACAGTAGCTCATCTCTGCTGCTACTGTCGTTTTCCACCTACAAAAGAAGTGGAAGTTACATGGATAATGACTTACCACATCTGCTGACTTGTTCAAATTCTTGACTCAATTAATTATCAGTGCATTTTATTGTATAGCCATTCAAACTTGTTTCTACTTGTTCATGCTTAAACAATTGCATCAACAAACATACATCCCTGTAAATACTATGTATATTATGTTTCAGAATTATGTATTTAATAGAAAAACTGCCATTAGTTTTGTGAATATTCAACAATTATTTCAGATGCATGGATGCATCATTAGGTGCTCTGAAGTTAACTTGTCCTCCAGCTGCAAGATACCTGTTTTTATAACAGTATGTTTTTCTCCTTTTTCAGTTAATCTTGTAAGGTTTTAGATTATATTAATTCACATGTATTCAGGTAAGGAAGGCCTTTTATGCCTCTATTACCTGTTGAGTATTCCTGCTCTAGAGTACTTTGTATTTACTATGTGGGGTTGTATTTCAATGTACAATATAATTATCATCCTGATTTTTGTGTGGTACTGCTCGGCATAATTAAGGCTGGCAGTCTAATAGGACTCCACACAAGAAATTTACATGAGGGAACCATATTGGAAGATATGTTTTCCAGCTGAGTATTTTGTTAGTGGATATTGCCAAGTAACCTTGTTTTGCAATGAAGTTCTTAAGCAGGAGAGCTCATGCAGAATAATAAGGTGATTGCATTTACTCAGAGAAACAGAATTATAGCATAAGGAATAGGTAAATAGATGAGAAAGTTAAAAGGAGCTCTCTTTCACATCTCTGATTAGTCCCTCACACATACACATTCTTTTTAACTGTACAAAACATATTTGTACTTATAGTGACATAGCCCGTTCAACTGCTTCTCATTGAATTTCCTTCAAACCTGATGTTATAAACAATAAATATACGACATTTTTTGCAAGGAAAATATCAACACAAAATCTATGTTTCTTTGAGGTGGTGAAACTATTGTTCATACACAGATGTCATTAAATACTCCTTAATTAATTAGATTATTAATTAATAATTAAATAATTTGTTTGTTTGTTTGTTTGAAAGCTATGCTGATTTCAACATATCTTTGACATGGTGTCCTGGTTTAGGGCAAATTTTGGGAGGAAAATTCTGAAGTGGTCTCCTCTAGAAAGCAAATTCAAGCTGCCCCTCTCCCAGCCTGTTCGGGAGAAAAATCTCCTTCCAGAGAAGTAGAAAAAGACTGCTTCTTTAGCAAGCAAAGTACTCACAAACATGAAACAAAAGAATAATATTGAACTATGAAACCTCTCATTATTCTGAAGAGATTGCAAATTCAGAAAGTCCTTGTGTGGCTCTGAGAGAGACCTTTTCTGTGTGTGCCCTTGGCTCTCTCTCAGTCTCACAGGGACTCGGCTCCGGTGTCCCAGATGCAGCACAGCTTGCAGATCCCCCGGACGATAGTCCTTGGTGTCCCCGGACCAAATGATAGCTGAATAGTTCAAAAAAACTTCTGGCCTCAGCTAACTAGAACAAACAAACAAAGAAACAAAGAAAAACCAAAAGCAAAGGAGAACTCTGTCCCGCTGTCTGTGCTGAAGACAACATAGTCTGTGATAAATAATGTGGGAGAGCAAGTTCAGTCTCCGCAAACAAACTGCACACTTCTTCCCCTCCTCCCCGCCCGTTTGTTCTCGGAACCAGTCTTAAAGGTGTAGAATTTAATTTCCAGTATAAACAGAACAGATGATTGGGGATACAGCTATCATAAAGTCATCCTAGGACACATAGGTTCATTTAGAGTCTCCACAGTGACTCTATGGGTGTATCCATCCTCCCCTGACTTCCCAAAAAGTGTTTTGGATTGTCTTTCTGACATTTTGTTTTTCCAGAGATGTCTCAGCTTTCACCACTGTCTCTCACTTCTGAAAACATCCCCTTCATTACTGTGTCATTTAACCTGTCTTTGACTTCCCTATTTCTTCTCTTGCACATACAAGCTTTACCCAAAAACTTGCCATAGTTGCTCTCTAGCATTAGTAAAACTCTTTTGCATAATCTTCCTTAATTTGGTCATTTTCCTCTTCCCTTTCCTAACACACCCTCTTAAAGTTCCATGTCCTTTCTGAGCTCAGTCGCTAGGATTTATACTCTTTGGTCTGGTCTCCTGAGAAGCCTTGCACTGCTACCAATCTTTAGCAAATGTTTCTGCTCCATGTCCTTGATGGTCTGCTCATTGCCTATAAATTTGCTCATATCTTCTGCCTTCTTTTGGTCAGTCTGTTGATATAGAATGGAAATACCTCTGTAAAAACTATTGGGCAACTTCTGATTTAGCGGTCACTTATGCATGGATGTGCTATTCTTGCCTTCACTCTCAGGTCACCCACTTACTCATATCTATTTTAGGAACATACTAGCAATGATTATTGATAGTGGCAGATATACATATTAGCCTCAGCTACCTTTAAATTTTATGTGTGTATATGCATACACTGAAATATTTTCCAAAATTTCCAGGCTTTTCATTTAGCAGGCTGAAATACACCATGTATGTAATTTCTTGTTTTCTTTTCATATGCTCTCTTCCTGCTATAGTTCTGCACTTTCACAGTTTGTAGGTTTTGGTTTTTTCTTTGCATTTTTATTGTACCTTTCATATTACATAACATTTAGCTCTTTGAGTAGATCTGGTACCACTAGGGTTTATATATACCCCAATAGCAATTAGTGGCACTGATGAAAGACTTCACATGCTAGAACCTTCAAAAGACATACGAAAACAATTGTTCTTGTCTTGGACAGCTCCCAGCTCTAGCTGTGTGCATGAGAGCAGCTCACAATGGAGAAAAAGCAAGCTGCTGTTTAATTAGCCAGGTTGTCAGTTGACCATCTACGTGGCCAAAGTTTGCTAGTAAAACATCATAAATGTGGAGATAATGGAATGGGTTTGTGGATACTAGCATAAACTTTTTCCAAGTCTATGTACAAGAAGATACTTTCATAGTAAACTGTAAGATGCTTGGAGAAAACCTGTGTATCTTGTGATGTAGTGAATACATTAGGACTTAAAAAGTAATCTTTACCTAGTTTCCATTACTTTTCAGTATTCAAGTGCTAAAACAATTCTTTTAATATGCTTTTAATGTAAGATCATTTGTTTTGGGGAGACAAAGTCTAGGAAAGAGAACTGGATTCAAGCAGAGATGCTCATAGCTAATTCTTTAAAGGGGATAGTGAATGGGTTTTGATACAGGACAAATGAAGAAATGACCACACTGTAGAAACAGCCAGCCATGTCTTCCCCTCAATTATCTTAGACCTGGAAGTTTGGACTCCCTTCAGGAGGACTTTTGCTTGTTTCATTTTGTCATGTTCCTTAAGTCAAATCTTGTAAATTGGTAAGGAATCTACAGGTGAAGAAACTGCAGCCGGAGGAGTAGTTTCTATAGGAGGAGGTGAAAACAGCTGTTTGTTTTCAGCTCAGCATCTGTCTAATGGTGGGATACCTTCACCTTATGAGAATGTTCTGTACACAGACTTTGTTCTTTAATTTTGCGTGCCTGATGAGGCATGAAAACTAACAATGATGAATATACTAATTTGTAAATAGGATGGTGTTGATTCCTTCCAGCAACAGTCATCTGTGAGACTGAAATCAGTCTTCTTTCTCAGTTCTTAATTCCTCCACTCAGAGATAAAATAGCTGCTTTCACGGTTGTTGTTCTGCTTTTTTTCTAGTCAAGACTACCTATCTACACTGTTAATCATTTAGGCTAAGTGAATAGAGACATCAAAGGAAACAGTATATTTTATCATTTTATCTGTGATCTTTCCTCTCTTTTTTTGTCTCTTCTTTTAAATCACCTACCGAAGAGGTGTCTCATTACCCAAGGGGGGAAAAAAAAAAAAAGAGAGAGAAAAGATATTAGAAGAATTTATTTACCAGAAGACATCCTCAAACTCTGATGTCTTTTTCTGTGCTTTCTGTGCTGTTGGTTACAATTTCTGTAAATTGAAGAAATGTATTCCCCCGCTTATTTCTCTGTCCTGATAGATGTGGGCATAACCTTTCCTCATGGTGATTAAAAAAATGAGCAAGCTAGGGATTTATATGACAGCATCCATATTCTAAGGTGTATTGTCAGTGTCTGTGTTCTCTGTAGAGTTTCCCCCCCTCTCCCAATCACCAGGAAGAAGTTTGTTTCAGCATTTATTCAGAGACACTGCAGGATTGACAGTCTCCCATAGAGCTACTATGTGACTCTACACTGGCTAATTCTTACCATGTGTCAATCAGCTATCTACTCTTGAGTCAGTCTTCCTTCTTCATTCCATCTTCTCCTAGCAAGCAGAGAAAAATTTGTCCTCTCACCAAAACCTGTTCACTGACTCTCCTTTCCACTGCCCATGTAGGTTTGTTGCGGTTACATGATTAGTCCAATCATGCACCGATTCATGTTCCAGAAGGACCCAAATCAGTGTACTCATTCCAGAGACAAACGTTCTACTCATTTCAGGTAGAGGATTAGTGTGATCAGAAAAGAGAATGGCAGACCTTTATCTGATGGAAGTTGGCCACTTCAGCATTTTTAATGAAGTCACTGAAGGCAGATGGTCTCATGTCCTGGAAGTGGTGCCTGGATGGCACATACTGAATGGGGTTTCAGAGCAGGTTTATAGCTGCACCAGTCCAGCTTCTGTGGATGGCATATATTTTCTAGGGATTCTGAACTCAGAAGGGTCATGGACCCCCACTATATACCTGCACAAAAAAATACAGAAACTTGATGGAAAATTTTATTTTAAATTCACAAGCCCTAGTAGCAGAAATTTTGCTTTAGAAGAGGAATAATCAGGATACTCAATTGCATGGCACTAGTTAGCAATTAGACACAACTTTGTGAAACTTTTTGGGGTGGAAATACTTTGTACTTAGCTGCTTGCGGGTGGCATTAACTCTGCTAGATGAGCTGCAGAGTTAGTAATTTTTAATTTTTAGGAATTCATCTAGATAGTATAAACTGTATTTCTATAGTGTGAAAACACCAGGGTGTTGCAAGACAGCTGGCGTGTTTTATTTTCATCAATTTTTCTTTTGTTTATTGCTAGAAAGGGCCATATTTTTTAACCACCTCTGTGCATAGATGTCAAAAAGCTAAATATTGGAGTGAAGTGAAGTTTGTAGTAATAAAGTGACTATTGCTGTGGAATCCAGGGACTGCTAAATCTACTAGTAATGTATTTCTTAATGCTTTCTTATAATCTGTATTAATATTTTTGCTCATTATTTATGAGTTATAATAAAAGTAGAAGAAACTGATGACCAGCCTGTAATGCCATCTAATAAAATATTTCTG
>VWZN01005430.1:77387-94887 GCA_013396955.1 Regulus satrapa | reverse complement strand
AACCTCTTAAAATTAAATTGGACTGACCCAGAGGAAAATATATCTGTAAGCAAAAAGCTCACTGATAAGCCAGTTCTAGTCAGTGAAAACAAGAAAGCTGTTTTTTCTTTAAAAAGCAAGCACAGGAGGAGAGCAGGCCTTACTGTAATGAATAATTGCAAATGAATACTGTTTTCATTTCGTGAAAGGATCCCAACATAATAATTGCACAGCAGCATGATTATTCCAGCAATGACAAATGTTAGGACTGCTGGTTCTGTGTCTATTTATGCAGGATACAAATAAATGTTTAATGTTTCTATAGAAGAAGCTAATCTGTTGTATAGACAGGTAAGTGTTCAGCACATTAAGAGAAGACCCATATTTTTTCATTTGAAAATGCTCTGCTGGGGGTAAAAGAGCACTGACCTCCCTGGCCAAGAGAGTAGTTTAGATTTGTTTTCTTCTTCCTCACCCAAATTTGCCTGTCTACTCTCTTGAAGGTATAATAACGTATTAGTCTGAATACAGTGTCTGTGTAAATGCTGCTTTTCTCTCATAGTTAGAGTTGTGAAATTGTATTTCACATTGAGCATATATTAGAAGAAGAGGGAGGGATGTACTTTTGTCCTGGGTTGCATTTTGGTTTGGGTTTTTCTTTTCTAGTTAGTTTGTTTGTATTTTAATCAAAGGAATTACAGTATCACATCCATTTTTTTTCTTTGAAATGAGTTTTTTTCCGGAATGGCAATGAGCATGACACATATACATAGGCTTCACTACAGACATTTTGTAATAATAATTCATCTGTTGTAAAATAGTTACCAACTGCATCCACATTTTAAAATTTGTAACACTAATCACCAGCTAAAATAGGTAAATATAAGAGCTACTTCCTAGGTTCAATTCACACAAATATTTGAATGATTTAATCATATTTATAGCTGTACCTATTTCTATATCTGTACTTAGAGAGCTATGTCTGAATAGATGTTCTCATACACTCTAGTGATGCATTCACTTCCATAAGTTCCTAATATTATAAACAGAGGTATTTCTAATGAGTTATGCTAGAAAACATATTTAAAGGGTCTGGGGTAAAATTATCAGTGGTTTTCTGGATTACCTAAATACA
This sequence comes from Regulus satrapa, assembly GCA_013396955.1. Lineage (NCBI taxonomy): Eukaryota > Metazoa > Chordata > Aves > Passeriformes > Regulidae > Regulus > Regulus satrapa. The sequence continues at coordinate 93,773 of VWZN01005430.1, read as the reverse complement.
GTTAAGTAGTAATGGGGAGACAGAGAGTTACATGCCAGTGATTGACATTGAAATAGTCAAAAACTCCAAGCCTATTGTTGAACTGTTTCGGAAACAAAGGGTCATTGTTGAAGTATTGTAACAATTTGTTCCTCTTTTTCTCCTACCTGATATGAAATTACTAATGAATTTACAGGAACTCTATAAGTGCCATGTGTTTCTAGGTATTATTAATTTTTATGAACTTTTCAAATTGGTGTAGTGGAAATAGATTGCAGCCCTCAAAGGATATGTTTCTTTGAAATTAAATCTTGGCCATACTACTTGTAAAACAGGAAAAAAAAAATACTGCCTAAAATTATCCTGCTGAGGAGTAACAAAATGTGGTATGGGTTCTCAGAAAATATAAGTGATAGAACTTGTGAAAAAAAATCAAATTACTTTAAATAATAAATTTTGTCAGGAAAATACTCTGTATGAGATGAAAAGCTGCTTGGGAAATGAAGGAAAAATATGTAGGATGTGAGATGACAATGAGGAGAAGACACAATTATCACATGTTTCAGAAACACAGCATGGAGCAGCAAAAATCGCTTTTAAGAAAGTAGTTCAAGTCAAAGTGGACTACCTATATACTTTTATCCTGCTCTGCATTTTGCTGAAGAAAGATCTTTCCCATCTTCCTCTGCAGAAGAAGTAGCAGATATGGCAGAGTACTTTGGGATTCATTTATGCATATAATATTTTAACGTGTGAATAATTTGTACTTCTGCTCAACTGTTTGCAGTTTATAAACATGAAATTAGGATACCTGATTTATTATTTTATTTTGTCCAATGCTAAGAAAGACCCTTTTAACATTTGACTGTCTCTGTTTGAAAAGCTAATTTAAAGGTGATCCTTAGAACAGTGGTGAACTCAGAAATCAACCAAATCTTTGAGACAAGATTAGAGGGAACAGGTTTCAGAAAAAGGTAGGCTAGAGGAATGTAATAAGACAGAATCAAAGCCTATTGAATCGAAGAGAAATTAAATGAGATTTGTAATTTGGAGGGTAGAACCTCATCTCATATAAATCATATAAATTCTTGGTAATAACTGAAAGCCTTATATGCAGATATTTTATAGAAAGAAAAATCTATAGATTAATTTTTATTTTATTCATTTCATAGTTTGATCCAAACCCTAATAATACCCTCAAGAATACCTATATACAGATATAGGCAAGATTGGGCTCAGGAGTGCAAATCCTCAACAGCTCCATAGATTTCAGCAACACTCCTGTGCATTGGAGTAATGTGAGAAGAGATTTTGGCCAATACCTGAGCAAATAAGCAGAGAGGTCATAGGACTCACCTCCTAGCCACAGAAAACGTTATAAAGTTCACAAATAGTCAGGAATTTATGTCAAAGGCATAATTTTACTGAAACAGGAATTGGGACATTCCATGTATACAGGTGTAGCTAGTACCTGAGGAGTCTAATAAATCACCAACCTCAAAACTCAAATGTACTGTCCAAACAGAATAGACAGTGTTATATTTCTTCGTAGGTACTATAAGAAAAGGACCTCTTTAGAATTATATTTTTATGAAGCTCCATGAAAGTAAAGAAGGGTGAAAAGTAATAGAGAAAGATGTAATTAAATAAAAAGTCTAGAATTATAGAACTCCTCATCAAATCTTCTAACTGTAATGAATCATTCAGTTTCTTTTCCTTCATCTTTTCCAGTTCTCTCCTCTGGGCATTTAAAACTGTTTTGCATTGTCATCATCATAAAAAAGAAATTTATGCCCCTCAAAAAGGATATGCGGTTTTGAAGTAAGTAATATAGACCTGTCTGATTTTAGATCAGCATAGTCAACCGTCAAAGAAATGTTTTTCAGGAAGCATGAGTGGCTTTAGCAATACATGTGTGAGTAATTATATGCTCAGACAGAGTCTCATTTCCTTTTGCCAAGTTTAAAATTCATCTTCTCACCTCACATGAGAGGGAATACCTGACTGAGGTGCAAAAGTGAATTTTTGAGGTGCTTTTCTCTTTTTTTAGGAGTTTTCAGGCCAGGGAAATGCCAGATCTAAAACTGGAGGTGAACATGTTCAGTCTCTAGTAAAACCTTGACTCAGGATACCCAGAGACAGCTGCTCTAGAAAGGCTCATAACCCCAAAGCTGGTATTACTGAAGCCAATTCCTAGGTTGAAAAGTGTAGTAGCCTTGAAAGAGAGATGGAATTTCCAAGTGAGTTTATGGGACACAAACACCTCAGTTCTTCCCAATTAACTTACCTGACATGTGTACCCTGGGAACGATTGTCCTAAGTGCCAGTACCATGTGGAGTTAGACACGGAGAGGCACCTGCAGCAATTGCATAAGCTGACTGAGGTTTGAGTAATCTGTAAGAAATGCCCGTCATTTCCCACTGGCTACCAATATTGTCTAAGATTAATTGAGGTGCAGATATTTAGATGGGTGAATTTGGCCTCAAGTGTAGATTTTATAAATATTTTTGCAGAGTACAAAGCCACTCTTTAAATGTAAAAGATTTCTGCCCAAAACTCTCAGAGGTCCTTGGATATAAGAAAACAAAGATGCTGAAGTGAAAGCCACTGGTTCCAAATGTGTCAAGTTTAGGGACCAGTCTGTGATATGTCTCAATTTGGAAGTTCATCTAAAATATCTATGGTAACAGATGTGTATTCTCCTTAAATTGAGAGTGTAATTTCTGGTTCAAGTTCTGTGCTCTAATCTGGACCACTGGTGCTTCTTCTATTTTTTTTTTTTTTTTTTTTTTTTTTTTTTTTTTTTTTTTTTTTTTATAAGACGCNTTGGGTTTTTTTTTTTTTTTTTTTTTTTCCTATTCTAAGTAAGCAGCAGGGAGGGCTATACAAGCAAACTATATATGCACTTACAGATATACCCTTCTGAGTGCTTATAAGTCCAAAAGAATAGTCATCCCATAAGCAGTAATATGATTGGTTTAATTTCACCACTGGAGCCTGATTCCTTTATTTTCAAGGAATTGGATGTTGCTGTACAGGGTCCTGTACCACCATGAGTTTATGTCTCCTTGACAAAGGTAGTGAACTGCCTTCATGGATCTTAGCTACGTCTTGGTTTCCATCAGCATCCCTTTTGACAACTGCGTAGAGGTGTCTGTACTTATTGCTGATACTGATTTTTGTCTCCTGCTTCTCCTGCCAGCCACCTGCTGCTTCACAGCAGTTTCCATGAGCTGACTTAGTTCAAGATATTTTCTTGGAGAGGAAAAACGTCATTGTTTCACACACTGAAATAACGAGATATCCCTAAGCAGAGAATAAATAGTATAAGACTGCCTTAATGTGCATAGACCAATATGTACAACAATAATTTTCTTTACTGTTTCCAGTCTTTAATTCCTCATACTTAATTTGATCACCATTCAGCCTGTAAATAAAGCAGAAAATTTTACACGATCCAAAAACCTATTGATACTGGGGTTTTTTGACTTTTCAGCAGAGTTGTAACATAATTGAGATCTGGTCATCTGATTAAAATGCCACGTACATGGAAAAAAGCCCAATCTCACATGCATATGATTGCCTCAAGAATTCCAGTGAATGCAATTTTAATGAAATATTTATTTAGTTTTTGGGAAGGGAAAAAATATTATTTTCATCAATAATAGTTACTCTTTATTCAAGAGTATGTTTAATCTTTAATATTTATTTTTACTTGAGCACATTGCTAATGACCACTCATTCCTTCACAAAAAATTACTCCACTACATCTTACAGAATCTGTATTTTAAAAGGCATTGATAAATTAAAGGGGGTTTAAGGAAAGGAATCAAAAATTATTAAGTGCTGCAAGTATTGATTTATGACCGGAGATTAAAATAATTAAATGTATATGTGTGGGCTTTGATAATTGAAGTTTGAAAACTGAGAATATTCTTAGGAAGAATGATCTAATTATAAAGTAGATACAATTTTCATCTTAAAGACTCCAAGTTTGTTTCTTGCTATCTTGAAAAATTATTGCTTTCTAAATTCATTGCTATCAATGAAGTATTTTCAGGATAAAAAGCTACATAACTAAGCAGGACAGAACTTAATATATTAAAAGTAAACTTTGAAGGAATTTACTAAATTCCCCACTTTTTGTTTGTAAAAATAAAGATTCAGTTCATCAGATTAAGACAGCAATTTGTACTGAAGAATAGTTAACGTTTGGGTGTTTTGTTCTGAATCTGTGTGGAGGTTTCAGTCTGCAACTGGGCAGAAACCCCGTTTTGTGCAGAAGTTTTGGTTTGCTAATATTAATTACCCGGCCAACACACCAATTAATGCAGTGGTTTTGGTGGTATTTAAATGTCTATGTACTTGCTAGAATCACTTATTTATTTCTTGCTGTGAGATAGGACTAGAAGAAAGAGCAAAACAGGCTTAAAACTTCAAAAATAATAGAGAAAACTTTATTGACAAATTTAACTGGATTATGGGAATCAGGATAAAACCTTTAAAACAATTCACTTCCCCCCCAACACTCTTCTTTCTTTCCCACCAACACAACAATGTAGAGAAAACAAAACTCAAAGATTTCTAGTCCATGTATCACTCTTAGAACAGTCTTTCTTTCAATTTACTTGGGGACTGAAGTAGCACCCCTTTGTCCCTCCCCGAATAATCCCTGGCTAGCTATGTCGAGGGGAAGGTAGGGGTGCCCTTCACAACCAAGATAAAAGACCAAGGGCTTTCCTTCCCTCCGGGATAATGTCAGATATTTTATTCTGTCTGGAGTCCAGGAGGGAAAAGAGAAAGAGGAGAGACTTTCCCAGGTACTTCAAACCTCGGGAAAGGGGCAAGAAGGCATGTAGCATCAGCCTATGGGATAACATTCCAAGGAAAGGGAGGGGAAGGGATAAACACCTCACACTTGGAGGGAGGGATACATAGAAATTAGAGAACACCAGGTATGTGCACTACTACAGGGGAGAAGAGCTTCTCACTGACAAAACCATAGAGACTTCCCCACAAGACTTAGTTTCCAGTCCTCTTGTGGTTACAGCCTTTATAAACGCATCTGCCCAGGGGGAAATCTGCACTTGCAAAAACCCTCCCATCTCACAACTGTCCCAAAGCTGTGCTTCTGGGCCATATCAAATGCATGGGGTATTATATTTTAAGAATGAAAGTTCAAATGCAAAAGCTCAACTTCATCTGCTTCTAAAAAACCATTTTTCATCTCTAGGAACAAAAGACTGCTACCCCCTCCCTCAGGCTTCACTACTTCATCTCTCTCTGTTCCAAATAGCTCCAAAAGAAATTACAATCTTTGCTCAGATCTCAAATTGAACCATTCCACCCCCTATGATTTTCTATGATTTACAAGGCTAATTAGCATCCATCACCATGGCTTACAAGAGAATTTCAGTCCAAGGACTCTCCTCACCCTCCAGCCAAATTGAGGACTTTTTCTTCTGCTGACTTTCATGTCTTCATATTGTTTCTCCCCATGTCCTTTCTCAGTCTCTCTTTTCTTTCACTCAGGAGAAGATCAATGTCTGTAGGTTTCAATCTGGGCACTAAAGAGTTAAATCTCACGCAGGCAAACAGAGAGAGTTAAAACACAGTAGAACACTCAAAGCCATGCTGAGGGCTGGGCCAAAGTATCAAAAGAACACAGCGGCCAGGCTGGGCTGGGGCCATCTTTAGCTTGCAGGCTGCTGCCAGTCTTTGCCTATGTTACCAGGCTGCTTTTCAGTCTCTGCTTTTAATCCTTCATAGTAACCATGCTGAGGGAAACTGCCAGCATGCAGCCGGGCCCATCCTGGCCATGCAGCTGGGCCTGGCCCCAATGTTACCTCTCCTCCCACTGGAACGAAAAGAGAGCTCCTCTTTCCTGGGCTTTTGATTTAAAATGTGTATCTCACAGACGCATACCCTTTTCTGATTGGTCTGTTACTTCTGTGGGCTGAGTTCTATCTGAAACCAGCACAATCTGTTACTTTGTTAGAAAAGAAATAAAAAAAGGAGAAATAAATTGTATTATTCTGTTGTAGCGCTAACAGGAAAAAAAAAAAAGAAGGGGAAAAGAGTACACCATCTGCAAACACAATCCTGTTTATTTTTTCCCTATTTTGCTGCTTCATTTCTCTGTCATGAAGCCACTATCATGTGAGGAGCAATAAGAAATCTTAGGAAAGAGATTTATAGGTTTCAATGCTGAGTAAGAGCCCTGTTTGACTATGCATAACATTTCTGGAGATGCCTCTTAAGATAGTAGCAAACACGCTCAAAACTACCTCAATGGCTCAAGTAGTCCTTTATCTCACCACATTTCAGGGTATGTAAAAGTTAAAGTAGTAGAAGACAAGATTTGTTATGGCCAAAATGAGTTTTGCAGTGAGATGGGACACCAGACAATTAAAATATTATCAATTATTAGAAAAAAAAATGGAGAGAGCAAAAGCAGAAAGCATCATGTTGCTACTTTTCACATACGTAAAATGCTCACATTCTGTGTTTCCCTATTTTCATTACTAATGCAGACACAGGATGTAATAGAATCAGGAAAACCCAGAGAAGTGTGACCAAGATGTTCACAAGTGAATTTCAGGCTTTAGACAAGGGCAGATATAATGAATAGTGGGAGGGTTTTGTGGTTTTTTGTTTTTTATTTTAAAAGAACAAAGGAGTAGGATGTAGAAGTTTGTAACTTAAAAATTTCACAGAGCAACAAAAAGAAGTGACAGGGCCTGTCCCTTGAAATTGTTAGAGAATAGATTCAAAACAAGCAAAAGAATGTACTTTTTCTTATACTACATAATTTAATTGTGGAACTTGTAGCCATAGGGGACCTTGGAAGCAAAAAGTATAAATGAGTTCAAAACAAGACGAGGTAAATTAATTTAAGGATTGGCTTAGTGATATTTCATAACAGTTAAATTCAATGGTTTACATGTGACCTCAGGCTGAGAAAGTCCATTGCAAAACTCCATCAAGACCCATGGTTGGTGACTGTATGGTATGTTAAATAGGTCTGATTCCATACAATAAAACTTAGGCTCTTGTGAAACAAAGATCCTAACTCCTTTTTCCTGACTTTGATCCTGTCTTTGATAAAGTTTTATTCCTTACATGGATATCCAGAGTGACCTAGGTTCATTGCCACGTCTTAGAGAGGGAATTTTTTTATCAGCAAATGTGTTACAAATACGTGTACATATGATTTAGACTCCAAGCACCTCAGAGTGGGGTCCTTTCATTCTAGGTCTCTGTAAAGCACCAGCTTCACCTGTGATAATGTATAAATAATAATAATGAAAACAAAAATGCTGATCCACATCATTCAAATGGGAAAGGTGTCAAAATTGATCTGAAAAAAATGTGATTAATAAAGAATATCTCTTATTTGCCTTCTTGATAACTTTGTGAGGAAAAAAGATGCCTACTTGAATAAACAGAAATATTTTGTTGGGGCTTGGTTTTGCTTGGTTTTTTGGGATTTTTAAAAAAATTGTTTGGATTTTAAGACATAATAATTGATGTGTTTTGGAAAACTTTAAAGCCTGAAGCTTCTTACTGTACGACTAAATTGTCCTATTTATCCATCAGATGTTATAATAGATTAAATAATAGAAAGTCAATACTCTAAACCGAAGTATGAGAACTAAATTTTTTTTCTAACTGGTACATTTTTAGTGGAAATAAATCTCTGATACTTTTATGAATTTTAGTCAACAGAAAGAATATGTCAATGGGATAGGTGTGGTTTTGTTGTCTTGCTGGGAAAAGTGCATTTTCATTAGTGAGACCACAAAGATGCAGTGACTGATGCTCTGTAATGTCCTGGCGAACAACAGATTGTGTGTCATGCCACCTTCCTAAACCAGGCCATACATGGCTGGGGAGTACTGCGTTGACTTGCTGTCAGTACAATAAAGACTGTCTTCCCCCAGTATGCACAAAAATTGAGTTGCTAATGCATATTAGTTCTCTAACTGTAAAACAGACACACAAACAAAATCCACTCCCAAAAATCCCCCACAACCTAATGCCTATATACAAAACCACAGTACCAGATTTGTATTGTACCATTTAAATTTGCATCGTGCAACATTATTGTTTAAATCATTAATATTACCCAAGATCAAGGCTGAGCATGTGCCATACTGAATGGTGAAACATGAACTAAAAGCTTATTGCAAACTGCTAAATTAATGTAAACCAGCTTTACTGCCTTAAAACTGATGAGTGGAATTACTTCTATGTGCAGACAAAAGAACGGAGTTTGTAAAAATGTTTGGAGCACTTCTAGGATCCTTACAAAAACAGTTTCACACTTCTGATAGACATCATCAAAAGCACTTTCATTAGCAAAGGTGTAAGAAAGTAGTTGAAAAATTGTTGGAGACCTGAAAAACTTGCTTTACATCTGGAAACTTTAAAAATCTGATAGTTCCTAGCTGTAAAAAGGGAAAATTTACCACAGCCTACAATTGCCTAATGAGGAAAACTTTTGTGCTTACAGTAAGTCAGTCTAACAGATATAACACATAGCTGAGGTTACATGGTAAAAAGATGCATTTAGATAAAGGCCATGGAAATTAACCTTTGAATGATGAATAACCATTGCATGGTAAATTTCTCTGAAGTCTTTAAAAGAATACTCTGGCACCTCAAGGGTTATCTCATACATCTGGAAATTGGGGTGTTTGGGTGAGTAACAAAATGCCTGTCATGTATGTATGGGTAGTGCCTTTATGCTCAAAAAGTTTATTTAAGGTCTTTCAATTAAAGATATGCCAGAATATTTGCTGGATCAATATTAAGAACTGTATGTCTCCTCCTCCCTGCCCCAGTTATCTTTTGTGAGTGTTTTTTAAGTTTAAGTCCCACCTTGCACAAGTTTGATTAGCTTCTTCAATACTCCCTCGTCTCCAGCAGAGCTGCATGTCTCTTGTTATTTATTTTATGTATTCAATGCTTACAGTGTGCTTAGGGCTGTACAAGACAAATATAAAGGGAGTCCGTGCCTTGTAGGACTTACTGTGTAGAAGGCAGAGAGGAGTAATAGCTTGGGTGTTTGTACTGGCTTTTGTTTAGAAATAATATGTTATTGTTTCAGGAATAGGTTAATGCTTAAATCCAAGACCATGGATCTTGGGAATGGGCTGGGATGAAGACAAGGTAACCTAGGCTTGAACAACAGATGACGTGTTGGGCACAGGATGTAGAAAGTAGGCAGCAGAAATCAGAGGATTAAAGTGACATAAAGTGCTGCAGAGTGACAAAAATTAAAACGTGAATTGCCTCAAGGACACAGAACCTGAAAGTGAAGGAGTTGCTTAAACTTGAAACAAGCATGAGAGAATCACAAATTGCTAAATTCCGCAGAGATGAGAAGGCAAGAACAAGTCTCTCCTGGGAGAAGATTCCCAATCTTTAGTCTGTTTTGTACAGGAAGTTGACTAAAAGATCTTAAATAACCTTCATGTGAATGGCATCTAGAGATAGTTGGAGAGGGACTAGCCCTCAAATATTTATATTATGATTTCCTAGATGACCTAGGATCTCTGTTGTCTGACTATTCCAAGTACTTCCTCTCTTCAGGATAATCATATTTGTACTATAGTAAATATTTTATCTTCCATTTATGAATTGTACATAATAAACACCAGCATAAATTTATTTAGTGGTCATTTCAGCGGCTGGAATATTTCATATTATAGGCCACTTAATTCCCATATAAAATGAATCAGTAGCACTCTGATTGTTAATTCTTTCATCTCAACTTTAGGATTACAAGGAGACTCTGAGCTCAAATTATATTTAACAGCTTTTGACATTTTGGATGTAAAAGTCATAAATAGCTGTAAATTGTTTTCTAGATGATTGGTGTGTCTGTACTTTGGGAGAGAAAAAGAAATTTTTTTTTGTCATAAAATAGACCAGATGTGTGAAGAGCCACAGTGACAGATGTAACAACCTTGCTATGGATTTCATATGCATCATGAAACAACATACCAAAGAAAGTGACTGAAAAAAATTTCTGCTACTTAAAGTAGTATTATTATTCATAGGAAAGTATTTTGCAGTACTTGTAGCTATTCAGAAAATACAAGTTAATTATTTCTTGACCTAATTCCAACACACTGTTCAAACCCCAATTTTATATATTTTCACTGTGTTGAAAGAGAAACTCATTTCTCACATAAAGTGCTTCAAGATTCATGTAACTTTTAAAATCATCATAGTTATTTGATACCATTATCTAGTATTTACTTTATCAAACTCTAATGATCACCCACAAGCAGCTTTGAGCAGGATTGTTGAGAAGGGTATGGATTGATGAAGACAGAACTGTTTGATATTATTCACTGAAGTCTCTGGCTTGTAGGCAGTAAATGCCACTGCTTTTCACACTTGAAATCTAAAAGATATATTCACTTCAGTACAACACTTTGTTACATCTGCTGAAAAGGGAAATTCTCTTGCAACTATTGTTCTCTGAAATAAAAAGTAAAGATATTTTGCATTCCAAGAAGATTTCAGTGTGTCTGTAACATAATTTCAGTGATGTGGTGGTTTCTCTGTAGTTATAACTAGAGCTTGCGTTGTATCACAAACCTGTCACATTGGGAAGAAACAGTACATTTTCTATTAGGAATCAGTAGCTTTCACTCTCATGGAAAACATGTCACCTTATTTCCCACAAACATAAGCTCTGTGACTAAATTTGGATATAATCTAATATATTCAGCACAAATATAGCTACAAAAATAGAGTAGGAGTGTGATGCAATAGGATTCAATCCCAAAAGACTCTCTAAATAAATGCAGATTAATTCACTGAAGTTACCTGCTTATCTATGTTCTTACAAGTGTCCTGAGGATGAAAAATAGGGATTTCACTTAGCTAATGTGCTTAATGCTGCCAGACCAGATATTCAGGGCTCTCAGAATTAAGGAACAAACTTCCAGTATAGGTGCAAACTGTATTCGCTTGGGTAGCATTGTTCTGTGTGGAGAAATAGATTTTTTCCTGAATCCTGAACATGGATACGTGTACCTGGAATGCTTCTATTAAGAGTCCTATGCGTGGAGTATGTGTGCAGTAACTGAATGCAGCAATATATTGTTTACTGAGGGCCTGAAATGTTTTGAAAAACTTCAGTCTCAAAGTATTCTTTGGGTATAGCCTGACAGCAACTGTTTGTGACCCTGGGAGCCAATGGCCAGATGAATGGAGTGCTTCATAAACAGAAAATATCAATGCTTCCTGAGTGGTCCTGCTGCAAGATGGGCTAAGGTCCATGTGTCATCTGCTGCCTTTGAAAACACATTCCTCATAGAGGCTTGGATTTTCCAGCATCTTGCCCTGGTCCTGTGGTGTAACAGTGTGGGATCAGCATTGGCATTGCTCACAGTAGAGGGGAATTGAGCACAGGTAACAAATATAGGGAAACTTCACCAACCATCTGACCTGATGGAAACTGGAGCCACTAAAACTGTATCTCTTCTTGGAATGCAAATTGGCTTTGGTGTTCAAAATATTCTTGCATCTTTAAAATAATTCCACACCAGTGGAAGAGAAGCCTGCTGGTTGCAGTAAGGCCCCAAATAGACAGGACAGAAGTTATGTGATCTCCAGTGTTGCCAGAAGAGCACAGTGAGTAATTACACCAAATTCAGCAAGCAGAGAGAATTATCATTAGGCAACTGTTCAGACACCTGTTTGACCTTTTGGGGAATTTCCATTTCATATCAGCAGATGAAAATATTGACTGTGACCAAGTTCCTGATATAAATGTTAGATATGGTGGCATATCTTACAAAAATAAGAAAGGTAAATACAGAAAGTGCAAGTCCTTCTTATATTTGGCAACTTCTTGCTTGTGTCTTTCTTATAGATTATTTCCTGTCTTGGAGAATCAAACAGCTTTCTTGAGTTTTTTGAGGGTTTTTGTGCATTATAAGCTGTAGTGAATAACATATACTTAACAAAATTACACACTGCATTTGCTGTGAGCAGCACCCTAGTTCCTTTTCACTCCTGAAAAGAACACCATCACCAAGAAAATCACCGACCTCCATTTTCACCTCACTTCTATTTGGCAGCAAACAGTCGAGTTTGTCATTGGCTTCCTCTAGTATTGTTCAGCTCGTGTGATATGAGATCAGATTAAAGAAGATTGTTGCAATTTGTCTCCTCTTGTGAAAGCACATGCTGTCCCTATGCACTCAAGCCATTCTTTAAGTATGAGTGATTCAGTGGACCTAAGCAATGCTGAGTAAATATGTTGCTGCAATTAGGGTTTGAGAAAAAAAAAAAATATATATATATATCCAGTATTTTCCACTCCTTTACCATTTGTGTATAAAGGGTATATACAATCTTTGCCCTATATTCACAATATTTAGCAGATAAAATAACCTGGAAAATTTTATCCTCTTAAGAGCTGTTTCCTGTACTGTTTACCTGCAGAGCAACCGCTGCCTGAAGAACAAAAGAGAATCTGGCCTTGGAAATATTAAGACTGTCATTTCTAAAGTAACCTAGTAAAAGTAATTTTTCTTTATGTTTTGTGCACAACACAGGGAGGTCTGAAACACATTATTCTAGAAAAGTATGCTGAAAGATAGGAATCTCTTCCCCATGGCATACACTAGTTTGATTTTGCATTTAAATAACATCTCTCACCCAAGTTTGTGCAAGTTTTTAAAGCTATTAATTTAACCTCACAACAGCCTGTAAAGAAGTTACAAATGAACAGTAGATGTAATAGTAGATAACTTAATAATGGATTTATCTTTCTTTTGTGGTCACACAAAGCCCTGTTTTATGTTCTGTATGAATATTAGTTTGTGATGCTTGTGGTTTTTGAATGGCAAACTAAGAGACCTTGGGTTTCATGTTCAGAGAAAGTGAACATCTGAAATTGCTCTTCATTTCAGCTAAAATTCCAAGTGCTTAGAGAGAAAGCCAAATCTATGTAGTCTCAAATTATTTTCCCATAAACAGGGATTCTGTGGTCAATGAGCTATTTCAAAAAACATTACCTGAGGTATTTCATCTTATGTTACACAGTTTGTGTCTAGCTACATAGATAGGATAGACCCAAGCTCCTCTGTCTTTTCTTCAACATGACCAAGTATGAGATAGTCCACATGTGGAAGCAGAATGCATAAAGCTAATGGACTGCAAAGGATTGGTTCAATTTCCAGTCTTCTACTGGAAATATAATAAAGGACACTCTTTCCTCTTAAGGACTTCAAAGGTGACTCCAAGCCGTATATTTTTGCCTAGATTCTGTATTTTGTTTTAAATGGCATTATTATAACTGCTTTTATGCAGAAGACACTAAAATTGTGCTATTTCAGCAGCAGTAACATCATTATCTTACTTGCGCTTTAATTGCTGAACAGCAACTGAAGAATGCAGTCCATGTCTGGCTGCTCCAGTATTTTGGGAATAACTTCTTGCAAGTATGCTGCCCTTTGACAATGAGAAGTACAGTCAGTGTGCTGGCTGCATTCAGATTGTAATGGAGGAAAATACTGCTCTTTACATTCACTTTTGTTGACTTTACACTGAAGCCAATAGGAGCTTTGTTTACTGAGTTCAGGATCAAGTCCTAATATCTAACAAATATGTATGTTACTGCATATTGAAATCTACTTTAGATTTGTTTCCAGGGCACCATCAGTCAGAAGGACCAAAACCAATTTTTAAAATGCCAAGACTAGTTTGGCAATTAATGAGGAATTTAATTTTATTTTGCAGTGTCTCTGGATGCCTCTGGAGACATGCTTTAAACAGCAAGGCACTATCTTAGACTAGTATGGTAGATTTTCATCTCACATTGACTCCATTAAAGTAAGCTTCTATAAACAGACATCAATTACAACCAGTTTAAAGGGTTTTAAATTGTAATCCAGCAGTGCTGCCTAACTAAATGAATCCTGAGAACTGATCTCCAGTGAATTAATAGAGGAGTGTGTGGAGAGCTCACTATGAATCAGAGTTAATGATTGGAGAAGATCAAATTAATTACGACTGTCTCTGAGGACATGCAGGGAAGAAGTCCCTCACATCAGCTAAGGTGTGGTTAACTCTTCAGGTACAAAACTGAGATTTTCTACTACTTATTTTTTAAGTGATTGGTAGTAAGACAATGGAGAGAGCCAGTTTGGCATTTCTCAGGTGGCATGCAACTACTGTAAGTGACAGTACTGAATTTTCCTGCAAATTCCAATTTTATTTTTTCAATTGTCTCATTCAATTGAGGATTTTTTAATAAAAGATGGATGCTAGCTAGTATCATACTAAGTTTATAACAAAGCCATTACATAGCATTCTCTCTGTTAATATAGTAACCATTGGGATTGTAGGTTCACATTTTAGATAAACATCCAAGACTATACCACTAAGTTCCCTCTGATTTTTGCACTTATTATTATTGTTATTACTACTAGTACTATTATTCTCTACACAATTTTATTTGATCTTTTAGTGTCAAAGAAGATGTGATTATTGAATCAATTAATAAACAAAATAAGAATAAAACTACTGGTTTAATGCAAGGCTATCCTGATATGGTTATGAGGCCAGGAAGGCAGACTAGTTTGTGACAAAAGAAACTGGGAAAGTTCTGAGGAAATAGATACTGAAGTTACCAAAAAAGAAAAAAAAAAAAAAGCACACCAACCTTCCTGCAGAATATATATAGNAAAAAAGCAAAAAAAAAAAAAAGCAAATCCTAACTGAAAAAGTGTGTATGGCCATTGATCTAAGCTTCCATCTTCTCAGAGAAAAACTCACTTCTTATCCCCACACCTGGTACAGTAAACATTTCACTTTGTAGAACTGTAAAGTCAGCCCTCTTTGTGAGGAGCAAACCAACCCAAAGTGTCACCAGAGCTGGCCAGGACACTGGAATTACAGAATCACAAAATGAGTGAGGTTGGAAGGCACCATAGTTGGTCATCTGGTCTAGCTTGCCTGCTCACACAGGGTCATCCTAGAGCACATTCTTCATAATTCCATCCACACAGTTCTTGAGTATCTGCAGTGAGGGAGACTGCACACCCTCTCTTGGCAATCTGTTCTAGGGCTCTGTCACCTGTGTGGTGAAGAACTTCTTCCTCATATTCAGGTGGAACTTCTTGTACATCATTCTCTGCCCTGTCTCTTGTCCTGCTTCTTGGCACCACTAAGAACCTGGAAACATCCTCTTGGCATCTTCCTTTTAGATACTTACATAATTGATGAGGTTGCCTCTCAGCTGACTTCTCTCAAGACTGAGCAGGCACAGCTCCCTCAGCCTGTCCTTGTAAGAGAGATGCTCCAGTCCCCTAAACATCTGGCTTACCCTTGGCTGGATCCAACCCCATGGCACACTTCTATTAGGTTTCCCTGCAGATGTTGAGTAGATATGTACAACTGGAAAGAGATTTTTATTTTTAGAGATACATACATATTTGCACCAGACAGCATGAAGATATGCCTCCAGCCTATGAACCCCATGAGCTGACTGTAACAGCAGCTGCCTGCTGCAGAATTCAATTCATTCTCTCTCCATGCTTTTGCATTACTCAAAGCTGTAAAGATGATGATCCTCGTTTTTGCATTCAGTGGCTATTCAGTGTTTAGTTCTTTTTCCCACAAAACTGCAACAATAAAATCCTGCAATGCTTTCACCTTTACAGTAAATTAGGAGGGTAATGGGGATGCTGTTAAGTAGGAGAGCAAGTGTGCTGGTTTCAGATAGAACCCAGCCCACAGAAGTAATAGACCAATCAGAAAAGTCTACACCCCTTTGAGATACACCTTTTAAAATCAAAAGTCCGGAAAAGAAGCTTTTCTTTTTCTTCCAGCTGGAGTTGAGGTAACACTGAGCCGGGCTTTGCCCAGTCGGAGCCAGGCCCAGACTGGCCTGCATGACCGAGGGGGCTCACACGAGCCCTCGCATGGCCGGGGGGCCCGTGCCTACATGGCTGGGGGGAGGGCCCACTCTGGCTGAGCTGAATTCTGTTTTTCTTTGCATTCCTGAGAGGGCCTGGGACTAGAACTGCTACTGCTACTGAACACTGATGAGCACGGAGAAGGAATAGACTACAGCAGCCACATGCTAGCTGTTCCTTCCAGCTTGGCTCCCATGAAGGATTGTAAGCAGAGACTGCAAAGCGTCTCAGTAAGCAGAAAAGACTGGCAGCAGCCTGCGAACTAAAGATGACTTAAGCCCAGCCTGGCCGCTGTGTTCTTTCGATACTTTAGCCTAGCCTTCAGCTTGGATTCCAGTGTTCTACTCTGTTTTAATTCTGTCTGTTTGCCTGCAAGAGATTTAACTCCTTAAGACTCAGATTGAGATCTGCAGACATCGATCTTCTCCCGAGTGGAAGAAAACAGAGATTGAGACA
>VWZN01005430.1:63838-75775 GCA_013396955.1 Regulus satrapa | reverse complement strand
TTAAAACTTAAAAAAAAAAAAAAAGAGCAAAGAAAACTTTATTGACAAATTAACTGGTTTATGGAAATCAGAATAAAACCTTTAAAACACTTTTGTTCCCCCCAACACCCTTCTTTCTTTCCCACCAACATAACAATGTAGAGAGGACAAAAAGATTTCTCACTCTTAGAACAGTCTTCCTTTCAATTTACTCAGGGAGAGGAGCTTGTCACTAGCAAAGCCATGGAGACTTCCCCACAAGACTTAGTTTTTAGTCTCTCTTGGGATGCTATCTTCACAAGTGCATTCGCCCAGGGGAAATCTGCACTTGCAAAAAAACTTTCCCATCTCACAGCTGTCCCAAAGCTGCACTTCTGGGCCTTATCAAATGCATGGGGTATTATATTTTAAGGATGAATGTTTAAATACAGAAGTTCAACTTCATCTGCTTCTAAAAAACCATTTTCCATCTCTAGGAACAGAAGACTGCTACCCCCTCCCTCAGGCCAATGGGGTTTCTCTACTTCATCTCTCTCTCTTCCAATAGCTCCAAAAGAAATTACAATCTGTGTTCTAGTCTCAAATTGAACCATTCCCCTCCCACCCCCCCCCTCCGATTTTCTATGATTTACAAGGCTAATTAGCATCTATCACCATGGCTTACAAGTGAACTTCAATCCAGGGACTCTCCTTACCCTCCAACTAAAACGAGGATTTTTTCTGCTGCTTTCATGTCTTCATGCTATTTCTCTACATTGTCTTTTTCTCAGTCTCTCTTTCACTCAGGAGAAGATCGATGTCTGCAGATCTCAATCTGAGTCTTAAGGAGTTAAATCTCACGCAAGCAGACTGGGCTAGAACGGAGTAGAGCACTCAAGGCTGTGCTGAGGGCTGGGTGAGAATATTGAGGGAATGCAAGGGCCAGGCCCGGCTGGGGCCATCCCTTGCCCAGGGCTGCTCTCTGGCCCCACAGTCACTCTCTGCCTGTGCTGCAGGGGGGCCTTCAGTCTCTGTCCATGATCTCTCATGGTGGCCATGTTGGAGGGGAGCAGCCAGGACCTCAGTGGCTGCAGTCCACCCCTCCTCTCTGCCTGGTGGTGTATAACAACAGTGGCATTCCAGCTCCAGCCCTCCCTAGATTGCAGGGAAGGGACCCGACCTGGCTGGGCCCAGCTCCGGCCATGTGGAGGGGCCAGGCTGGGCCAGCCACATGGAGCTGGGATGTTACCTTGAGCTTTGCCAGATGGAAAGAGAGAAAAATCCTTTCCCGGGCTTTCGATTTTTAAAATGTGTATCTCACAGAGGCATACCCTTTTCTGATTGGTCTGTCACTTCTGTGGGCTAGGTCCTATCTGAAACTAGCATAACTTTTTAAAAACTTATTTTTCTTTGCTCACTGGAGCTTAATACAGTGGTCCAGTAGCTGTCTCATCAGTGACACACAACAACTGAACACAACAATTACTGTTATTGAACAGAATGATAATGTAACTCTTTTCCTCTTGCACCACATTTCTGCTTCCAGCAGTACTTTGGGAAACAGCTGTGCTCTGGTGTTATGAAGCAGAGCAATGCAGACTGCCCAGACAGGTGCAAAAGAGTACTCCTTTACTGCAAAAAACCAGGCCTTTTTAAGCAGTTAGGCTTTTATCAGTTACATACTTTTAAAATACAACAAGCATTACTCAACCAACCACCATACAACATGACGTGAACATGCTGATGGTTATGTAACTTGTTTTTCCTACCTCTAATTTGGCGGAGTCATTCCCAGACTTTTCTACTTAGCCAAAGTAACAGATGTGAGCCATGATTTTACAAGGATAACAAGGCCTTCATTTTGTAAAGTTTTACCTTTCTGCAACACTCTGTAAGCTCTGTGATGCAAGAAAATAAGCAGCTTTAACCTGCAAGTGGCAGTTCTTTTGGAGATTTGCCCTCTTGTTCATTGGTATATCATTATATATTTTGTGCTGTGTTAAAATGGATTTAGACCCAGCTTATTTGGTGAGTCAGGTCATCTTTTATTACTGCCCAATATTTGACATTATGGTGTTGTTCTTCTATATTTTCTTGTTAGATAACAGTACTAATTACGAGATAAAAGGTAAACTTTTTGGGCTTTTCAGTGGTCATATTCTTCAGTATCTACTTTGATTCATGCAGAGACTGTTAAAAATATCCCTTTCAGAGAATTATGTCCAAGTGTCAAAGTGTCAGTTAGCTAGTTCTTAAGCTATTTGACATGTACTATATTGTTATGCCTGACTTTCTAAAAGGAAATATGAGAAGTTCATGTCATCACAATTTATTTGTACAACAAACTGGTAGCTCTCTTGAAGATGGTAGTTAGAGTTATCCATCTAAACCTGTTTTCCATAAAGCCACATTGATTTGAGCTATTTTTTTTCCTGTTTCTTAATTAAAGGAATCTGATACCATATATTTCATTACTTTTATTGGGATTGAAGATTGCTCTGTTTAGCATCTTATTTACAGAAAAATTCTTAATTAAGCCTTTTTTATAACAAGTTATGATTTTCCTCATTTTTTCCTATATGTTTCTCACCAAGTCAGGGTTTGTTCTTATTTCAGCTTTTGTAACTTCTCTTTTGAAACCTCAGATGTAGATATTAACAAGAGTTCAGTTCTCTGTATGCCATCAGGAACCTGATGAACCTAATCTGGTAATGATCTCGGGCTTCTCATCACTCACCAGCATGATGCTCAGATGTTAGTTCATCTTCACCAGTTATTAGGAAGTCCAAATTGGGGTTACTGCTTTTTATACACAATATATTTTTAGTTTTAAAGAATTGTCAGCATGTTTTAGAAACTCTGATCAATTGATATTTTTGTTGTAGATTTTTTTTTCACTACTTAACTATAAATATTTATCTCATAATTTGTTACCTCTTCCATCTGTCCCCTCCCCCACTTCATATGTTAAATGCAAACACATTTGACAAAAGCTTCCTGATCTGACTGGTTTTAATAGTACCAATTAATACCCAGACTTTTACAATGAGCAATAATCCACATTTTACAGAAAGTAAAGGTACAAGGAAATTGTCACTGAAAATGACAACTTTCTGAAGCATTTTACCATTTATGTTGCATCCTCTGATGCAATTCAGCACTTCTGATATTTGACTGGGATTTAGGTTCCAGTATCCCTTGACTATGGATTTAATTATGTATTTCTCTAATAACAGCTCAGCTGTAATAAAGACTACTAATATTTAAATATGAAGCTTCCACAGTGAATTTTCCCCAACTCCAAGTACATTGCTTACCTTCTGCTTGTCATTATCAGTTGTGTTACACTGCATTCTTATGTAAAACACTTTGCAACCTTTACACTGCACCAAAGAGCAGGGATTGAAATTCCATAAACTGAAAGGAAGAGGCATTCTAACTGTTTTAAAACTATAGCAACTTTATCAGCCTCAGAAAAAAACCCACAAAGGTGTACAGTACAATTCATATGGCAATTGAAATAAGTGGTTGACCTTTGCAGAGAATTAAACGAAGGATCCTGAGTGAGATATGGACCATGTGAGTGAGGGCTATTTAGGAGCTCCAGATTGAAAGCAGGAAACTTGGTGGACATCACTGGGTAACCGATCCAATACCATGGTGGGTGACCAGAAGGTGAGAAGCCAGAACTAGGAAGGGAAAAGGACCAAAAAGAGATTTTTAGATTGAATGAGTTGAATAGAGGATATTTGAGAAAAATAATTTTAATATTATAGTCAAAATCAATGAGATTTGGGAAACAGTGAGTAGAGGTAGTAATGGAGTAGAAGTAGACAATCAAAGTGAAATTATTCATGTGAGGGGACTGCTGATTTTGGAGTATTCTTCTGCAATGCAGGGAAAAAAGATTGAAGCTGTTCTACAAATAGCTATGAATAGTCAGAAAGGCAGAGATGAGAAAGGTGGTTTTGCCTACCTGGCAAGGAACTTTTTCGCCGTACTTCCTTACTACCTTCCTTGCCTTCCTGTGGAGGAACAAAGCAAATTATAGAGGTTGTAATAAACAAAGTCTTCTTGCTAGAACAAAATATCAATTAGAGATTATCTTGGAGGCCTGAGGAGAAGGAATTGAGGTGATGTTGTCAATCTTGACAGAAAAAGACAAGATTTAGGGAAGAGAATAAAGCAAGTTTTACAATATAAAACCCTCATGGCAGAAATCTATTTTATTTTTCTGCAAAGCATCATGGATGTTTATGACCCTGAATCAATCATGTTCTGTGGACAGTAAGCTTTTATTTGCAAACATAGTCCAAAAAGGAGGGAAGATGAAACAGATTGGATGATACAGTGGGTAGAAAAAACTTCTTTTTGAAGAAAAAAAAAAACTATAGCTGAAGGTGTAACAGCAAATACAGATAACCTGAAAGAACTTGATAAAACAAACAAACAAAAATGTTAGTAGAAAAAAGAAAAACAATAAGGATGTATGGAAAGCATCAAGTAATTAAGGTGATATCTCTGTGCCACAATGAGAGAATGCAGTATTCCCATGCTGGGCAATTAACATAGGTCCCCAATCACATCTCTGACTTCTGCCTAAGAAGGAGACTGGAAACAGAAAGTGATGGAAAAACAAGATTTTGTGAAAAAAGAGAAAAATAGCAGCTATGTCAAGTAGATGTAGTGGATCAAGATTTCTGAGTTTTTACTTTAATACCAGTCTGAGCCACAATACAGCAGCCATCAGGAATCCAGAATCTGTTACTGCACAAAAATCTGATTAATGCAGCAAGTGCTACCACAAGTCATTATTTTATTGCTAGGTTGTGTTATAATAAAAAGACCAAATATTTTCAGACTTTGAAGTGTCCATTCCAATGTGCCATGCAAAACAACATGCCATCTTCCACCTGCCAAACACCTAATGTGTCTCAGTGCTAGCTATGTGATGGATCATTTGTGTTATTCTGTACAGACAGGTCATACAGAGGGAATGCACCCACCTGAATTGAAGAGCTAGGGTCATATGCTTTGTGATCAGCTGGTGCCACAATATTTTCCTATATTGAGGGAATTATTTCATAGCCATGAAATTATATGAAAAGCAACAGTTCTTAATATTCTGCCAGCAAAGTGAATACTATAGGTGCAGCTCTATAGGTGACTGAATTATCATAGCTGCATGATCACTGCACTCTTTTCTTGCTGAGAAGCATTCCTGTCAATATAACATCTGTGTTCTTAGAGAGAACAATAATACACTGGGAAGTGTTCAGGTGGAGAATAATTTTCCCATGGAATAGTTTTCAGTAATACTGGAAGGAAGATATCTATTTACTGTATGTTACTGTGCTTTTTTTGGAAAATAGCTATCCTCCAATATTCCAATACTAGAAATGTTGTTGTAACTGTTGTTACTTTTAAGCTGAAAAAGGAGCTCCTTAACTTGAAGTTGTTCTCTACCAGAAAAGGGAGTCATAAAACCTTTAAATCACTATGTAGCTGACCAAGTCAATGTACCATAACTGTGCCTACATATTTTCTCTGTATTTCCTATTGTTTGAATTGTCAGAACTAAAGGGTATATTCTGGGACAAAAGAGAAAGAAACCCTAGATTCCCATCTGGGACAGCTTTCTGGTAGTCCTTTTTATGTCAGCAACCAAGGACTGATGAGCAAGGGACTAAGCCTGCCATAATCCCTGTAAAGAGCACACAAAAGAGTATTAAGTATGTGGTATACTAAAGAAGTCACATGCAAAAAGGCAACTTCCATAAGTTGAGTTAGACGGACTGCCATGGTAGTAAAGCACCATTTTAGCTGTAAAGTGAGTCATTTTTTGTGTCTAAGGATACAGAAATTGCCAGATTGCATTGGATCAGGAATCCATCTACCTTAACATCCAGTCTCCAGCACTGACCTCCTTCAGAAAATGATGTGTGACAGTAATCTCACTGATAAATTTTTCATGCAAGAACTGGCTGCCAGATAAGGCTCTTAATACAGAATGTACAAATGGATGAAGCTGTGTAAATGGATGTAATGGGGAAAAATAGTGGAGTTGCTCAAGGATATCTTATCATCCTAAGTGGACAGGCTTTACCTCAAGATGTATCTTTATTAGTGAATTCTTTGTGTTTCTGATGTACAACAATGCAGAAGATTCAATAACAGGAATGCTGGAGAGGTAGAATCAGGAATAGGTTTCATAGCAGAGCCAGTTGCCCAGTTGAGAGTATAGAGAAGAGACCAGGAAGTAAGGAAAAAAATCACAGGAACTACTAGGTGCTGTAAACGGAAAGAACAGAAGCAAGAAAAAAAAAAAAAAAAAAAAAAAAAAAAAAAAAAAAAAAAAAGTGATACACAAGTCTGTTGCTCCAATATGCAGACAGCAAATCAGATCCTGCAGATAGCCCCTAAACTAGTGTTTAAGTAGAAGCTTAAACAATTTAGTTGCTTTGCAATAATTTGCAACATCTTTTCAAACTGTTTTGCTGGCTGTAACCCTCTCCCCAGCACCAGCTGCCAGAGGAGTGGGCAATCCTTTTTATTATATTTAGTTAAGTGAGCTTTCCATTTAACCCAGTGGCTGCACCAAGAAGAACAAAATATTAAAAAGCAAGACAAAGCAATTGTTTTATGAGGGTTTGATACCTGCCATTCAGTCTATAGTAGCAGCAGCAGGGTAAATGGGTTTATGATTTTGATAACATGAGATATGCAATACAGTGAATATTATACCATGAGAAGGCCAGAAAGCCCATCAATACCAAGTATCCTGTAGCCTCCCAGTATAAATATTACCACTCCACTTTGTCCTGATTATAGAGGAACTATTGATAATGCTTCTTCTTAATTAAGAAAACATTTTATTTCACTGTCTCTTGCCATGGCCTGTTTATAATTGTTCTGATATCTGTCTTGCATATATATAGATATCGTTCTGATCAACACAAAAATCACACTGAATCATTACAGAAATCTGTGTACCAACAATATCTAGTTGGAGAACTCTCCTAATTAAAAGTTTTATACTGAATAAAGTCAGTTCTGAAAAGAACAAAGCAAACCTAAATAATATTAAAAGTTTTGTAAAGTGTTGCAATAAAATTTGCTGATGTTTAATCAAGTGTTTTTCTTCTCTAACTGAATATGCTAAGGAGTTTATATTTACATTATGATGAAAATTATAATAACAGGTGCATTTCAGAGGTTTGCATTCAGAGTACACTCAAAGCAAGTAATTGTTGCAAGAGGTTATTTTTCTTACTCCTTGCCCAATCCCTGCCCAGAACTGTATAACTGAGCACTTCACCATAGGATAAAATTTGTTGTGGTTAAATAGGAGATAATAAGATATAAAACTCTAAACTATATACAAATGATAAAACATTCTAAATTAAATGTAACACAAAAATGTTTAGAAATCACCCCAGGTAACTTTAGGAATATGTACTTAAAGCACAGTATGGGAAAAAACATAGGAATAAAATAAGCAACATTTAACCAAAGGAATTTTTATATAATGTATTGAGAATGAAGTTCGGCTTTGCTAGTGGAAACAAGGGTTCTTTTTTCTTCATAATTGAAGTCTTTAAGGATCCATCTAGAATGTTGCTTAACATCCATAATTTAGAAATAGTCTGTTTAAACTCAGTGGAGATGTAGGGGGTATGTATGTTCTTATATACAGCACATGTGCTCAATATTTTACCAATAACCTTAATAAATTAGAGACAGAGTAGCCAAATTTGTACTTGGCAATGTGGATTGAATAGCTGGTGTCCTGAGAAAACACAGGTCTTAATTCTGGAGGCACTAAATTTGGGGTTGGAATAAAGAACAGGGGTTTTTTTCCCAACATTATAAACTTCCATCTGGAGTTAGAGAGAAATATCCTCACCTGAACTCGGCTTTATGTAACTGTCTATGCACATTTAGCTGGTTTTCTAACTTTTTTCAATGGGCCTCCATCAGTGGCTGTTTCAAGTTGGATTTGTTTGGGCATTTTAAAGCAAGGCATCTAGAAAGGAAAGCACTGAGCCTTAAACATGTAATTGCTCAGTTTAAATACTTGTTGACTGTTGCAGAGGCACTGCCCAGGCAAAATTAAGTTCACCTAATTTTTGTTGAATTGGAATCAAGGGATCTTTTATTTGCTAGCATGAGAGAGGAAGCTTGTTAGGTAGGGATACTGGGGTCACTTTTTTGGGCTTGTCTTGACCACAGCATGAACACTGCCTTTGAAATAACATCAGCAGACCTGCTGTGTGGTTGTTTTAATCCACTTTGTAACAGTCTGGGTAAACTGAGGCAATTTTTCCTCTCAAAGGTAAACATAAATCTCATTAATTAGCCAGTGTGCCTGTGTGTGAGAAAAGTATTCTTTCCTAATGTCTCAGCAAGTGACTGCAGAATGTTCAGTGTTCAAAGCTGAATGCTTTCACTCCCATTTTCTGTATTTCTTAAGCCCATAAGAGGAGAAGGTTCTGTTTTAGTGAGTGAACATTGTACTTTGGATTGTTGCTGACCTTGCTGGTGCTGTGACTCTGTCAGAGGGACAAGTATTTGAATGACTGACTGATAATATTTGAGATTTCAGTACTCTGCTATGTGACATCACAGGCAGACTCAGGCCTGAAAACCATTCTGCTTGCTGAGATTAAACAGCAAGAGTAGTATAGTGGGCCTGATCCTACAAAAAGTAGCTTACTGCAGCAGCAGGGAGAGTAGATCTGAAGGGGAGAATAGAACATGAGGGTGTACAAATCCTGAAGAAGTTGTAGCTACAGTGACAACACGCTGACTGGCATGTTTTAGGTTGCTGAGTCCTGTTCCCAAAATTATTTGGAAAGCCTCTCACTTTCTGCATACTACTGAGTTTAGGTAATACATAGTAACTCTTATGTCAAAGATGAGTTGTTGTTTATTTCTCTAGGGGAGAGATCTAAGGGCAGCAGCAGGTAATTTTCTAGACAATGACTGCATGTTGAGTGGTATTTGATGAATTCTGAAAAGGAATTCTGGAATTTTTTTTAAAACAGCCTTAAAATCCCAGTTGGTGTATCAGGTCAAAATAAAATTGTTGATTGGAAGGGTTGGCTGTACCACTTCATGGGAGAATCTGTTCTGCTAGTACATAAGTAAGCTGTTGAACTTGCAAACATTTTTTTTTTTCCTATGAATAGACTACAGGAGATGTTTCCTTAAAGATTATTATGACTACTTTAATTCACATATGACCCATTGTCTAAAGGATAGTTAAAATTTTAAACTGCTGTAAGTAAATGAATTTACTTACTTTGTTGACAACACTGTTACAGAAGTAAACATTTAATTTGATCCTCATTTCTTAAATAACAATATTGCTACTACCACAAAAATGCAAAGCTTCTTTTTGAAGAAATCTACTTCAGACCTCTGCATATTAGTGCTTATGCGCATTTGTGACAAATTAAAGTAGTCATATTAAATCTCCATTTAGTNGCACAACTTTCTGATTCAACTTCTTATAAAGCCCTACATCCCAATGCTAAGAAATCATGTCTGTCGATGGTCTTTCTGTAAATTATTTTTTTAACATAGTTGTCTGATTCAACTACCCATGATACATGTGAGGCATAAAGAATAATCTTGGAATGGGGGAAGCTTCTAAGTTCTTACAGTCTTTACTCAGGCAAATTTCCTTTAGTGAATAGGAATTATGCTCAAGTAATAATTGCATCATCTCTTCACAGTTTGAGTATTTAGAGACCTTTCAATTCAGTGCTAAAAATAATGTTAGAATGCAATGAAGAGATATTCACAGTCTTCTGCCTTGTTGTTCACTTCCTCACATGCTGCTTGTTCTCTCACACATAGTAGCGTGGTCACTTAATGACAGAATAAATCATAGGGGCAGCAATAAGTTGAGGTGGGATTACCTCTTGTGATCGTTTAATTTTTATATGCTGATTTTTGCTCTGAAGCAGGTAGAAGAACTCTGAGTTCACCCATTGTAGGTTATACAAGACACAGCCCAACTCTGTTTTACAATTACTTTTATCAGTGTACTGGGACTGATCCTTTCGTTCTGCTTCCCACATTAGTGATGTAGAGTACTCCATGTTTTAAAGTGATACACTGCAGCATGCATGCAAAAGAATGTCCACATTGCAATATGGCTAGACAAGCAATGTACAGTCAAACAGAGTGCTCTAAGCAAAATTATTTTAATAATAAGCCTTCTACTCAAATTCCAATTATTGCCACTCTCATCTGACCTCAAACTTCAAAAGTCAAATTTTGTTACTACTGGAACATTGGAGTGATAAAACATCCTGAAGAACGATCTAGCTTTGTATTAGAATTTTTTTTTTCTTTATTTCCCTTCACTGTCCTTCTTTTATCAAGTTGAAATGTCTTCTAATTTTATCAAAACTGACTTATTATGGCTAACATTTTGAAAGCACATAATATTTTGCATTCTCTGAAAATCCAGCCAGGTCAAAAAATACCAGACGTTCCTAAAATTGATCTGTTTCAAACATCACCATTGACTTTTGAATATTGCAGGAGAGCTCAGGGTCTGGGCTAGCTAATTAGTTTTTACTAATTACTTGTAAACCTCTTGTGCCTATTTTAAATAATTATGTGATTCAGTACTCTGTGAGCTGAATTCTGTACACTTAAAAAGGATATAATCCTCTGTCTGTGGCTGGAAGCAAACTAGCACTAGGTTGTGTTCTTGCAGCAGCCAGGCCTGGAAATAGCTCTCCCAAGTTGCAGAAGGGGAGTACACAAAGCATTTTGAAACCTTCTCTTTAATTTTGAGCTATCATTTATTTTTCTCTGCTCTTCACAGTTAAAACTGATACTTTTAGTGAAATGCTTTCAATTCCCTAAGATGTCATTTGTGCAAATAGTTCCATGGAAGTCAACACATTTACTTGTGTAGGGAAATTAGACTTTTGTGAAATGTTATTCTATGGCAATTTAGCACAGAATTTCAGGACGTTTTCACCAAAGAGTGATTATAAATCTTTAAAAAGTAATTTCTCTTGATAAAAGGAGGTATTATGTCAATAATTTAACATACTTAAACCACCCTGTTCAACAATGTATTTAAAGAAAATGTATTTTGTAAATCCTCTCATTCTGTCACCAAATGGTTCCTGATTCTGTTACTGTAAACCCAGAGGTAGTTCTCACAGAGATAGTCTTTAGAGGAGGTTTAATTATTTGTGTAATTAACCCTGAGATCCCTTTGTGAAAAACACATGAGTAAACACGAGTATTGTCTTTATCTAAATTAAAAAGAGGATAATTCCACCTAAACTTACCTTGGACACAAAATTATTTTATTTGAGGAAGCATCCTTTGGGTCATCCCATTTTAAGCCAGCTGTTGTTGTAATTTAACTATGACCCGTATCACATCAGTCATCAGATGTGGGAGAATTCTGGCCCTGATTGGGGCAATAAAGCCACATGGACTCCATTAATTCAGAAGGCTAAATATGATGATTTATTATGATGTATATGAAGAACAAAGAGAGCAGTGAGCATACATGCAGGCAAGCAGGCAGACCAGACTGCAATGTCCTTCTGACCTAAACATCCAAGGTCCATTGATAAGGCAGAATTCTATGCTAAGCATTGGATTGGCTAACCTCTGTAAACATCAAGATATTATGAAGAATTCTTCCAAAGTTCTCAAAACAATCCCAGAGCCAAGTCTTTGGCTCATGTCGTAGACAACATCTCACCCTTCTTTAAAAAAATATGTTTGTAAATCCTTTCCACAGGACCCCTGTTGTGGGAAGGAGTACAAACTGTACAAACAAAGAAGAGGTCTGAGAACACCTTAGATGAATTGGAGAGATGTCATTTCAGTTAGCCCTATGATAGATTAACTACTAGTTGCAGAAAAACCTAATTACAAAAAATCCCACCACCACAGCCAATGACTTCTTGGCCTGAATGGGCCAATGGCCTT
>VWZN01005430.1:28272-63819 GCA_013396955.1 Regulus satrapa | reverse complement strand
TTTTTTTTTTTTTCCCTTAATATGTGGCAGAAAGGACCCAAATCAAAATCCGTAAAAGGTCAGGCCATGTATCATTCCATTGGTCCATGATACCTGTAAGGTATTGATATGGATTGGTGATGAACAAACTGATATCTCTCTGAGGTGCCTTCAGGTTGAAATCCATGAATTGCACCTATGCCCAGATATCAGTAGGAAGAGACTGAAAGAGCACCTGGGCTATATGCCTGATGCCGAATTAAACAGACAAAGCTGCCTGTCCAGCGTCTGGGACAGCTTTGAATTTGGGAAAAGCTGTTTCTTCCCACAGTTGCACACTTTCACCCTCCCCCTCTGCTTCCTCAAGGGTTAAACCAAACCCGTTCTCAGGCCCTTTAAGGCTTTTCTCCGCCCCCTCCCCAGTGTCTTTTTGCAAGTCCCAATCCCTATGTTCTGCTGGGCAGGAGTGGGGGAATGTCCTGAGGTTCCCCCGGGGTTCTCTCCTGGTGCCAGTGTCCTCTGCAGGGGGTGCGGGCGCTCGCTCCGGTTCAGCGAGAGGAGGCGTGTCGAGATGCTGAAGTGGCAGCCAGCTGGGCGGTGGCCGGTCCCGGGGCAGGCGGGGCAGGCTGCAGCGCTGTAACTGAGGGTTCCGCTGCAACAGTTGAGAGAGGTGCTGCGGCAGCAGGCCTCTCCACAGGGGGCTGAGCAGCGGCTGCCGAGATGGACGCCGGCGGGCCTGGTTCAGGCCTCATACCCAGCGCAGCCTCCAATGCTACTGCCCCTGCCTGTAACTGGGCTACTGCCTGTTCCACAGCCCTAGCCTGGCTGGCTATTTCCTGGGCCATTAATTGGGCTTGTTGAGCTTCGGCTGAATATGTATTTACAATGGCATGTGCGTCAGCCACGACTCTTCTTCTTTTCTGGAACAGGAAAGTGAGGCGATGAAATTGACTGCTGTGCCTAAGGTGGTGGTGCAGTTCTGGTAGGTTCAGAAATAGGAAGTGAATTCCCAGGTGCTGATTTTCTTGTATAAGACAGTTAGTCCTAAGTCCCTGTTTCTGATCTGACTTGTTCTGTCATAGAGGATGTTTTTCAATTTTTTTTTTTCCTAATTAGGAGACCTGTGTTTCATATTGTGGAAGCACAGCATCCAGATGGGAATAGTATGTGTCAGTACAGCATATTTAATTATTTATAGCTGCTCTCTTTGTTTGATGGTTGGATTGTTATTTATTTTAGTTTTCTACCCAAAGGTTTGATCACTTAAAAATCCTGGAATCAAACATTTGGCAGTGTTTACAAATTATGAAAGTGGTTTCTGATTAAAGTGTTCTGTGGGAAAATTAAGGTTGCACATCAGTAAGTAAGCCAATGGCATTCTTCTGAATTTCAGCAGGAGAGAGCTGTTCTTTGGCATGTGCTCTGTATTCGAACCCATGTTTGCCCAAGATGCAGGTGGTACCTCACACATTTTCCCTGTGGTCTTCTCAGGGCCAGGACAGGGAGAAACACTGAATCCTCTCAGTCAAGTGAGGTGCAGGTCTGCAAGACCCATTAGACAGTACATAAGACAAAGGCCACTCCTGGTTGCAGCTGAAAAAAGTGACAGAATCATACAGACATCCAAAGTTTATCTATTTTGCAGATATAATGTGATCAAGTCAGAAAATCATGGGGACATCAGTTAAACCAGCTACTTCCTAGCTGAAGCTATTTTGCATAAAGGCAGATGTCATTTTACGGAGAGTGCTAGAATTATTCTATTTAAGAATACTTCTGCATTAAAAAAAAAAAAAAAAAAAGGAAATTATTTCTGGTTTTGTCTATGTTGGTCTGTGGACCATTGTTGATTCACAAATATCAGAGGTCTTATGTTCTTGGCTTCCACTCTAAATTTTCCAGTGTAAAAGTTTAAAACATAAGATGTTTTCCTGGCATTACCTTCTTTATGAGTTCAAATCTATAAGATCCATAATCCAAATACATAAAATGGTCACCAGTGTATGCTGCAAATCTCTTAATGAAATCTTTTGCACTGGATGATTGCTTACAGAACACTAACTTTCACTTATGGGTCTTTTTAGCTATTTCCTGGTACATCTCTCAAAAGCTCTAATGATTGAGTCACTATTGGCAAAAAGACCCCTATACATTCTTGAAAAAAATAAAGGCAGGAATTTACACAACTTTTGCACAGCTTTTTTTCACAATCATATGTATAATATTATTTTCTGACAACAATGTGTAGCTAGATTTGCATTTGCTTCTGTTCCCTGTTCAAAGGTGAGGATTACTGAAGGGCCATCAAAATTCCACAAGCTGTAAAGAAGTGTCGTGGTTTTGGACGACAGGTATCTGCTAGGGAAGACAAGAGTCTTCCTTGAAAATGGAGATTAAAAAAAAAAAAAAAACCTCCCTCCCTCAGAATTATTTTGATTTCGAAATTAATGGGCTTTAAGGCAAAGGTATGGGAATAAGAATAACTGTTCTTTACTAGCAAGTTTATCAAGGCAAACAAACACCAGCAACTGCAGCAGTGAAAAAACAAACAGAGCTAGGGGTTCTCCCCTCTGGGATAGGGTATAGTTACAGTCACAGCTGGCAGGGAGCACTGGTAGCTCCAGGGCGGGTGCGATGATCCCCACGCGGCTGCAAGGGCGCTCTGGCACAGGGAACACATGGCGAATGGTGGCTCAGCCGAGGCCGGGAGCGATGGAATTCCCGAGGCTGAGTGAGGTGTACCAAGTGTCTGTGGTGCTGGCTGGAGAGCAGGGAGGTGTCCAAGCGGGGCTGGGGTGCGGACTGTCGAAAGGCAGGGGGAAACTCCGGATCAGCGCTGGAGAAATGATGAGGTTGCAGCAACCCCGGCAGCTCCAAGCAAGGCAGTCAAAAAGGCTGGTCCCCCGTTCCCAGGCAAAACCAGGAGTGAGAGCAAACCGCCAAAAGCCGCAGGCCAGGTTTTTTCCGAGAAAAACCCTTCTCCCCTCCCCTCTGCTGAGAGTGTCCCTGTGTCCTCACTTTGTCTTTTATCTGCCTTGGCCCAAAGTCTTTTGTTTTTCTTAAGTACCCACATCAGTGCTCCTAGGAGACTAATGGTAAAAAATTCTACAGTTAAGAAAGAAGAAGAAAAAAAAAACAATAAGAAGTAAATATATCTACAGCTGGTAGAGAAGGAAATTTGTGGGGCCATCCATATATGCACAGAGAGAAGGTTCTGCATGAGAAGAATAGTGGTTGTACCACTGGAGATGATAGCCATAGGAGTTGCCACTGCCTATAAGGCTGGAGGACCTCTGTAGAACTGATCCTTTCAGGCAGACTTTAGACAAACATGAGTCCAAAACAGGCCATATTTTTGAAGACTGTGGGAGAGAGGGGAAGAAAAAGAGTAGTGTTGTGGTCTTGTGATGCTGGACCTGGCTCTGCTTCAAGGATGAAGATGAAAAAATACTTTGCCCCATGCTCCCTGGCACTTGGAGGGAAAATCAAAGGGACCCATATTCATTTCGGCTTCATTGAAAACACACAGTACAATAAACATTCATAGTTGGCAAATGGAAAAGTTTTAAATTGATGACGGAAGAAACATTCATTTCCAAGCTTCTGAGCGAGCTATTAAAATCAACAGAGTAAAGACAAAATCCCTGGCACTGAAAATGAAACGCACAGTCTTTGTATCTACTTAGTTAAAACTTGGCAAAACAAATCTAAAGTAGTGGTTTCAGATTTCCATGTGCACTAACTGTGCCAACTTTTGTTCTCAGGGTTACCATGAGAGAAAGTTCATCCCACTTGCTCGGTGCTTTTTCCACTAACTTTTAAAGTTAGAAGTTAATTAAAGCAAAAAAACTAGATCTTGCATCAGCACTGACATGTATTTCTTTATTTTTTACTGTTGAATGGTCCAGGTTTCTCATTAAAACACAGTTTTTGAAACAAGCTCATTGCTATTTAATTGGCACTGGAGTTAGTGCAGTAAATATAGTAATGATGTTTGCCCAGTAATGTTTTTTACCACTACTCAGTGGGCTTTTGTAAGAGGATGAGAAATTCACTAATTTTTTCATAAACAAGGGAATTTGGGAACAGCAAATTCTCTCCTCTTGTCCTCCAGCCCCAAACATCATTATCTATGGCTATTCGTTAGCAATCAATTTCATATTATGACCAGTATTTTCATTATCATCACAATTTTCATGATTCCCTACAGTTTAAGGTAGCTTCTTCATTATTTTATGAAAAGGTGAAATATAACAGAAGAAAATTAAAGAAAGTTAAAAGAAAGTTGTTGTTGTTGTTGTTGTTGTTGTTTGGAAACTTCACACAACCCAGATAAATCACTGCCAGTATGTTTTTGTAGAATGAATAAAATATGTCTGTTGGGATACATTCTTTTATGAATTTTCTGTATTTTTAGAGTGTATTCTGGAGGATTCTTCTATAATTCTTAAAACGATACCATTAATAGCAGGTGCATTTAATATGTATAGCAGTCTAAATGTGTCAGCAATGTTTTGTAGTATCATTGAGATTAGGAATAGCTAACACAGCTGATGAGACACAAACCCTTATTTAAAATATTTCATTATTCTGAATATTAAAATTAGGGCAGTGGTGCTTTAAGGAAGGCAAAGACTAGCTTTGTGTTAGTTTTTTCAGAGAATCACAGATTAGCAACCAAATTCAGCTTTTCTTCCATTAGCTGGTCTGGAAAAACAAATATTTTCATTGATAAGGGTAATAAGGTATTAGTTAATTACTGCATCAAAAGGATGCCAATATTCTGTTCTGACTGAAAATGTGTACATAAATAGTGAATAATTTTTGAGTATATTTTTTGCCAATTCAGAATTTTTCCTTTATATATTTTGGACTTTGTTCTCCTTCTATAACTGGGGACTCCAGCTCCATGCAAATAAATACATTCTTTAAATTCTTTTATTAATGTCTGTGTGTTACTTTCAAATTAAAAATAATTAACCTTGAAGAAGCAACTTCAGTAAGACCTAGATAGAGTTTCTTTAAGGGATTACTATTAACTGCTACTTTTCAGTGCACAAAAATGTACAAATTATCAAACAGCATGGGGTTTTTGTGTGCTTTTGGAAGCCATGAAGTGCACAATGCATTGACTGGGCAGTGCAATGTAGCTGGTTTTCTGAACTCCCCAGACCTTCTCTTCAGCTGTGTGTGAGGCTCATCCTAACAGAAGTGTGACTGACTTCACAGCCTGTGAATGAGGATTGACTATAAAATCTCCCTAAGCCTCCCACTCAAATTCTTTACTCATGAGCAGTTGAATATGCAGCAGTATATCAATAACCAGGTTGTTTACTTCATTGGTGAGGAGGAAATTAGGTAAATGGGAGCACATAAGCACCCAAAGAGCAGCTAATTCATTGTTGCTGCACAAAGATGATGGATGCCAAACACAGCCAAACAAGGAGTAGCATCTGAAGCAGCAAGATGTTTGGCTGATGAACTGTAGAGACAGGAAAGAAATCTCATATTCAGCCATTCATTTTACTGCAAACTAAAACTGAGCAGTCAGTCTATCTGTGCCAAATATCAACTGCACAGTCTAGAGCAATTGCTTCCCTATTGTTTAACTTTGTTTTGAATCTCTCTGCATACATTATGCATAAATACAGTAAACTAGAAAAAGGGATATAGGCAGATTGCCCCAGACTGACCTGTAGTCAGCTTAAATATTACAAAAAGAAAACAGCCACAGCTACTATGCTGATTTGAAATGCACATAACTAAATACAGGGTTCTTAATTATGCATTGCATACAATAAAAATCATGGAAGATACTTAAAGACAGCAAAATAAAACTACTGTGAGTCAACAGTAGGCAAACAGCAGGTATCTGGTGGTACATACATTTAGGAATAGCTTGTGGTATGACAGATTACAAAATTAAAGTTCACCTCCTAGCTCTTCTATAATTTCTAGTGTGGAAGTAGTTGTATAGTCTAAAGAAACACTGATCCCTCATCTAAAGAAAGAACACCTCTGTCTTCTGTTCGCATAGTGATGTTTCAGCACTTAGCACTGCACCTCCTCACCAACCCATGCTCAAGATTGTTTCTTGACCACATCTATTAAAACAATGCCCCTTGTGACTCAGGCAAAGCTTTTTAGTCCATTTTTATTCTTCTGTGCCTGATGAAGAATACCACATTCAACAGGGTTCTGCATTTGTGTTCCAGCTGATATGAGGAGTGGCATTCAGTCCCTACCCAGGGACTGGGAACATTGAAACCATGTCTTTTGTTTTGCTTTGTGCTCTTCCCCACCTATTTTACCTTGTTACTGCTATTTTTAATTTTCATGTCTTAGTAAAAGCAGAAGTTAAGGCTATATTGAGAAAAGCAGGGCCTGTTAACAAGGTTGAAGCTAAAGCCACTACTCCAGCAGAGAATTTGTGTGCAGCAAGGTAGAACTGTCATTTTTGCACCTGTACTTTCTTGTACCTGCTGTTGTAGTTTTATTGATCATAAGGAGAAGAAGTGGGCTGCAGTGCACTTTTTTTCACTTTCTCCTTATAGTGTATATGTTGCTGCTTTCTGAGTCATATCATGGCCTCTTCTCACTGCTGTTCAGCTAATTTCTTTGGCTGGAATTCATACACAAAGAACAGAATTTAAAAGGTACTTGACTCTTAGGCTTCTTAGTAGAAAACAGAGTTTCAAGTCCTTTTCTTTCAGAAAGGCTGGAAGTGAAAATTGATAGAAACAGTTACAATGAGCATCTGAGACATAAAAGCAAACACTCATACCGAGTCACCTGCTGGACACTTGTATGTATTGCTTCCCTGGGTTGAGGCTGGGAGAATGTGACATTATCCTATGCCATTCCCAGAACACTTTCACAAACTCAGCATGCAGACCACCCTTCTCAACCACAAACATTTTGATCCTCTATTTGATTACATTATTAAAAAACCCACACAAACACGTACACTTACAAAATACCTAGTACATTGCACTTACAGTAATTTCACTTTTAGTTAGGAAAACATCACTCACTTCAAAGACTTAGGAAAGACTTATTGTAATTCTCTATGTGTCATTTTCTTGGTTTGGAGGACAGGTGTCTGCTAGGAATGGCAGGCGCTTCCCTTGAAGTAGAGAATGTAAACCCCCTCCCTCCAAATTATTATAATTTTGAAATTAAGGGGCTTTCAGGCAAAGATATGGAAATAGGAATAACAGTTCTTTAGTAGTATGTATAACAAGTCAAACAAAACAACAACAGCACAGCAGTAAATAAACAGAACCAGGATTTTTCCCTTTGGTACAGTTAGTCGCAGCTGGCCGGGAGCGCTGGTGGCTGTCAGTGGACAGGGCGGATGCAGGGGGTGCTCTGGCATGGGCTCGGGG
The DNA here is from genome assembly GCA_013396955.1 of Regulus satrapa. Taxonomy (NCBI): domain Eukaryota; kingdom Metazoa; phylum Chordata; class Aves; order Passeriformes; family Regulidae; genus Regulus; species Regulus satrapa. Next base: position 56,452 of record VWZN01005430.1, on the reverse strand, counting down.
AACACGTGGCGATGGTGGCTCAGGTGAGACCGGAGGGATGGATGGAGAACCCTCAGGGCTAAGTGAGGTGAATGAGAAGTTCTGTGGCATTAGCTGGAAACTGCAAGATGTCCTGGTGGGTCAGGGGTGCGGAGCCTCACAGCCTCGCAGAGAAGCCCGGAGTAGTGATGAAAAAGCAGTGCGGGTGCAGCGGCGACAGCCCCGGCTCCGAGCAGGGCAGGAAGAGATGAGCTCAGGACTGCAGCCGAGTCTCACCCGAGCTAAACAGCGATGGGACCCTCCCTCAGCGAGGCAGGCACCAACAAGGCTCCGTTTCAGTGGCTGCTATCACAGGCAGAGGCTCTCAGCCCACAGCAGAATAAGGAGAGAAAACCGAGCTCCAAACGTCCCCTCCTCCAGCCACAGAGAGAGATAGCAGGTGTCCCCATCCTCCTTTTTACCTGGGCCAAGACAAATTCTTTTGTTTTCCTTAAGTAACCCTTAAGTATCCACAGTTAGCGTTTCCCAGCAACTAAATGGGAAAATTCTATAGGTAAGAAAGAACAAAAGGAAAGAAACGTAACCTCCAGCAGTCATTCATCCATTCCCTGACATATCCCTTCAACTGTGAAATCTTGCATTGGGTTCTGTTGGCCTTTAAATTATAATCTTTTCACTGTCAATTGGTTTCCTGCTAAGGAGTCCTGAAGAATTTTTCTTAAAATTAGGGTGTTAAGTTCTGGTCCACAGGAACATCGTTATGGGCTCAATATGGCCTGGAAATCCATTCTGTAAGAATACCATGCCACTCAAAATGATTTTCTATTCTATTCTTAGACAATCTGGGACTGGTTCTACACTCTGTAATTAGAAAACTACTTTTATCTGGCATAAGGATTTAATTGTAAGATCCTACCCCCAATCTGTGCTGCCCCCAATCTGTGAGAAAAAAAAAAAAAAAGGCTGGTAAAATTTAGGAATTTACCATACCTAGTTTATTTGTTTGACACACAGACTTTGGCAACACTTACAGTGTCATCATACTATGCTTAATTGCTTGTCTTTGAATGAGAATCCCAAGACAAATCATCCTGATTGATCCCCTGTATCTTGATGATACCCTGACTCCAGTTTACATTTCAACCATTTGTACAATATGAGACATAAGGTCCCATTTGAACTGAGAAAGCAAATGGCTTATTAAATCTAATTTCTTCAGCTTGTTCTTGCCTTTGGGCGTTTTTAAGTAGGTTAATGCAATTTTTACAATACACTCAGGGAACTTTACTCACAGGGTATTGTCATAAACTCTAGAAACTTGAGAAAAATAGCCCCTGTATTATCTTAAAATGGGAATTATTCCAAATATACTTGTCCTGATACTTAGCCAAGCTCTCCACCTTAGAACTTTCTTTTTTTTTTCTTCTTTTTTTTTTTTTTTTTTGGGGGGGGGGGGGAGTGTTGTTTTGTTTTTAAGATTTTAGTGGATTATTGTACATTTTAAAGTTTGGTAAGACAGATTTATTTAATACAGTGGATCATTTTTCAAGGAAGCTCCAGTATTAATCAAAATGTAGAGACACCACAGGAACCATATAAATTATGATGGTTTTCTTCTTAATACTTTCTTTTTATTGCCTACATTCTTTAAAGTGAATTTATTGCTCATGAATGATGCTGAATATGACAACACTAGAAAGTGAAGCCCTCTGTATATCGGCAGAATTGGTGCAGAAGACTATTGGCAATGCAAGTTTCTTCCCATAACCCCATCTGTGTTTTGCAGCTGTAACCTTGAGGGATCACCTTTATGAACAAGGAGATGATGTGATCAGTGTACTCTTTCCATTCTTAGCCTCTCTGCTGAAAGTGCAAATAAAGATGTCAATTGATGCCATTCAAGACCATAGTCTTTTTTGATCTTCCTTGTGAGATGTTGTGAGACCATCAATTTATTATCTTGACTATGTGGCAAACTTCTTCCAATGCAAGCAGGCTCTCTGTGGATATCTGTGTGTGAATATGACTTCTATATATTTAATACATTGTCTGTATGGTAGAAAACATGCAAAAAGCACCATTAAAGTGCAATGACTTTTGTTCCCTATATTGACCTAGGCTGAATTTGAACCAGTGATTTAGAAATAATATGCTCTGTATCTCATTACTAATCTCTTCAGCCACAAGTCCAACCCTTCAGGGATTTTTTTCACAAAGAGGATGCTAACATATTTAAAAGAACTCAAATTTTGTTCTCAAAAAGAAAATCTGAGCATATGGAAAAACATGGGTATTTGGCTAACCTACCCCCCCCCCATTACCCAGGAGGAAAAGAATGTAAATGCAGGCTTGCATTAGATTGTTCAATGTGTGTATTCAATCTTTAGAAATCTGTTTCAAAGAAAAGAAAGGCAATAACCTCATTAGAAGAGAAACAACAGGGTGGAAAAAAGCAAGCTATGTCAGTTCAAACACAAGACCAGATGCTTAAGTTAGTTACACTTTTCAGTTTAAGGCAATTCAAATTCATTCTCCATTACTGTGGCAGTGGAAAAAGGCATTAAGCCCTTGAAATGGCAGGAGTCAAGTTCTGTGCTCAGTCAAATAGGAAAAGGTTTAATGTATGATTTTCTTCTTTTTAGTCCATTGTACATTGTATCAAGGCACTGAAGAACTATGCAATTACGTAAATAGGAGGAGAAAAGGTAAAGTAGCGTAACTGTTTGTAAGATAAAATTGTTTCTTATTTCTCCTACCCCTCCTTCCTCTTTACACTGTAACAAACATGCACAAGACATTAATAAAATAAATCAGACATTATGTGAGGCTTATCCACAAGAGCAGATTCTAGATTCACTTTGAATCCCTGAATATTAATTTGATCTTCTGCCGAGCACTATAGAGGTCTAAGAATCTGAGTTTGTATCATGAAGAAAAGGGGAAAAAGGACTCCTAATTTTAAATTGTTTTCATTATACAAACATTTGTGAGCACACTTATGTTCCTTGCTTTTTTGGACAATCATGATTAAACTTTAAAATGTATGTTTTAACCTAAAGTATAACCAAGGAAATTCCCCTACTTATGTCACAATATGTTAGCAAGAAGCAGCAGACAATTATTACTATTTTTTATTAATCAGTCTTGGGAAGACAGAACCTCTTCAGTTTTCCTATGACACAGCTTCAGTCATACCCCTGTCATGGATCAGTCTGCTTCCTTTAGCGTGGTTGCCTCAGAGATGAATTTTCCCCATTGTAACACTGTATTTGGCAGAAGGGTGTTTTAATTTCATTTCACTTTCTTGTGCAGGTAACCAGCAGAGGAACAGAATATGAAATGACACATTTTATTTGAATATTGTAAATGCATGGCAACACTACGCCTAAAGTATCCCCCAAAGAAAGTCAAGGAGGAGTATGTATCTTAGGTCATAACTTTCTCTAATCCACAAAGTAACCTGAGATCTGTGACAAGTATTGCAGTAGATGACCTAGGAGATCAGAAAGTCCGCTTTCACATCCTCTTAACCATTGATTTGCACCACTTAACTCCATACCTCTTATTCTAATGTAAATAATACTATGAGTAAGTATAATTTGCTTAAAGTGGGATCATAAACCGTGGAGTGATCTCATGGAAAGTGCCACAACACCAGAGCAAGCAAGTTTGTTGAACCATAGGTTTTAAAACCCCTCACACCATTGTTTCTTCATAGATATTAGTTATATTTATGTTTTCTTGGATATCTGGTATATATTTAACATGCATTTTTTAGGTAGAGTTGAAATTTCACAGTTTTCTGGATTTTCCTTACATTTTTTATAGCTTGCATACATTTTTAGTTGTGTCTCTCTTTAAAGTGATGTACTTTGTTACCTTTTTAACTACAGAAAGAACTCTGCAATTCTTTGCAAGCCTTTTGAATTCTTGAATTCAATTGTGAAAATAGCACTTTCCACTAAAATATGTCAAAGTTTTACCCAGCTGTTAGCCAGTAAATTGTAAAAAATATTCCTGTGAGGTAGGCAGTGCATGCTATCTTTTATACATGCAGACTAGCACTGTTGTACCACCTGAAATTCCATCAGGCTCCAAGCTCTGCAGAAAGTGACAAATGCTAGACAGGTATACAATTTATAATGGATGAGCAAGCTATACAAGCAAGCTCTGGGAGTTGGATTGGATTTGATTGCAAACAATAATATGACACAACCCATGCTGTGGGTTGTACACACACTGTGAGAGGCAGTGTGATCTGGCAGCATGAACACCAGACTACAGGCATGATCCAGAGCCCTAAATCCACGCTGCACCTACTGTGTGGCTTTCAGAACACCTCTTCTGAGCTAATAATCTTTCTTCCAGTCTTCCAATCTGTTTGTTTAGCAACAGCATGTTAAACAATCATACTTCACTAAACCACTTCAATGCAATTTATAGCTCAGCATGATGATGGGCTTCAGAGAGGCTTTTTAAAGGAACTGCATGAAAACAGAAGAAGTTATTTAAATAATTTTGGGCAGTTGCTGACAATAAACCTGGAAACTTTTCCTTGAAGTAACTATTCTCCATTAATCATATTATCCTTCAGGGGATATCTTCTACCCCAGCAAGAATGTTTTCATTTCCAGTACAAAAGTGAATAGTAGATATCAATCTTCCTTCATTCACCAACATTCAAGTATTGAGCATTACTGAAAGCAAAGCTTTTCTAGTCCTAGATGAGAAGGTTTTGTCTCCTTCTGTCTAACTGTGCACATACAACATAAAACGATCCCTCATTCCTCTCCATGAGCCATGTGGACTAGAAGTTATGCTTCTGTGGGATGTCATTTAATTCAGTCTGTGGATGCAGTAAGAGTCAGTTTGAAGTCGTGGTTCTGGTTATCACTGGTTCACCTAGTCTGCTACGCTACCACAGGTGAAGAAATGGGCTGCACAATAGAAAGAGCTGGTCCCACTTTTTTTCCTTGTGGGAATGTAAGGGCCTTTCTGCCTCCATGTACATACCTACAGATAGAATTGGTGAATGATTTTCTTTGCCATCTGAGATGATTCATGCTGTGAATCATTAAATCTTCTATGCAGTTGCTTTCTTGTATACACACCTTCTTTGTTTTCATATACCTTGGATTATATTTCCACTCACTACTCTCTTGGGTTTGGGGCGTTTCGGTACAAATTCTCATTGGGAAATTGATGGGAGTGATCCCTTACTTCTCCAGGGCAGTTTCTTTGCACGAGCTACCATGCATGTTTTTAATCTGATGGTCACTCTGCTTTGTGTTGAAAGGCAAAATTATGAGTAACTTTCTTGATAGAAATATATTGGTATTACCAGTCCTCCTTTGTGTTATTAGTATTCTTTTTTAAAGTCACGTACACATGGCTATAATTCTTGTTAAGGCATATTTCTATTTTTATTCCTGCATCTATTGAAAGATTATTTAAATTTAGAGCAGCTATGTGCATGGGAAGAGAGACCAAACAGTTCTTCCTATAAAGTTTTACACTTTTCCTTCTTAGAGCCTTTTCTGTCTTACCATTTCTGCCTTATCTTTTTTCCATTTTCTTTTATTTTTTTCTTTTTCTTATTCCAGTTTATGGCTCATTGGTTTCATAAGTTGTACCAAGACCTCAGGTTCAGCCTCAGGGCCTAGACATCGAGAAAGCTGAATGAGGGATGTTGACATGAAAAGAAAGTGGAGATGACTTGGCTTTATCTGCCAGTCCACAAATAACTTGGTCAACAGAGCTTCTAGAAATGAAATCTGAGTGCCATTTTAAAAATAACAAATTTAATTAATTCCCACTTTACTTTTGCTTCTGTATATAGGATTTAAAATATAGAGTGGTGCTGGCAAAGTAGTATACAGAGTGAAAAATATCATAATGACCTTGCAAGTTGTTTCTCTTGGGATCTTACAGCTAACTAATACAACCCTTAAGCTGTTGATTAACATGGGTATGGCTGGAGACCAAGGTGACTTATTCAGGGCATAATCCCTGAAAATATCAGTCTTCTGTGATGCTTTTGCTGTTGCTTAAAGATGTTTTTCCATAGTGACATCCCTATGATACACTTCCTCTTTTCCTGAATTTAATGAATGTCCTAGTCAGTTTTAAAGTGTCTCTGGGAAATAAAGTTTGCTCTTTTGTGCCAGCAGGTTGATGTGAACCACACACTTCTAAACATCACAATTGAAGTATATGCTAGCAAAACACACAGAATTTAACTATCAGGAGTAAGAGAGCAGTGCAAGTTAAAAGAAGGATTTTATAGCTTCTACATGTGAATTATAAGGAGCAGTTCTTATGTCAGAGACACACACATTTTATTAGGTTTTTTTTGCTCTCTAGGCATTGCACAAGAAATTTCACAGCTGAATGTTTTATTTCCTGATACCTACTGCATAATGACATGACAAAGTTCTTTTCAGAGTATCCTTTATTTTATGCCTATGGTTTTTTTCTTTATATAACAGCACTGGTTCATGTTATGAGTTCTTATTATACTTACTAGTACAGTTACAATCTCTTCCTCTCTTCTCTAAGCAGATACTATTCCCATTGGCTTCACTGGTAAACTTATCTGTGCAAAGAATCCTGGTCACTCTGAGCCCCATCCTGTGGGCAGACCTCTAGCCCTTTCAAAGGTTTGCTTTCATTGTCCCCAGGGAAGTCTGGCTCTTTACCACAGAATTATACAAAGCAGAACCACAGGCTGTTATTGATGGGAGCAATTTCCTCCCACGTCCTGAAGTTTAAGGCAAGCTATCCTCAGTAAGAAGTGTGCCACTCAAAGTAACCGAAGCAGAATTTTATCCAGAATACTTTTAATTCAGTAGATATTACTGAAACTTGTATAACTCCTTTCCCTCTCTTCAATTCACAGCTACCTCATCCCTGAACTCCCAGCTTCAACAGCTTCAGCATCTTCAGCAACTCCAGCATCAACAGCAGCAGCAAAGCCAGCAGCAGCAGCAAGCTCAGCAGGCACAGACTCCACAGCCAAGCCAGCAGACCCAGCAATCACAGCCACAGCCATCAGCACCACCACAGCCAAGCCAAACACAATCCCAGAGCCAGAGCCAACCACCTCCAGCCTCACAGTCCTCCAGCTCCCCTCAGAAACCCAGCCAGTCACCAGGGCATGGCCTTCCATCTCCTCTTACTTCACCAAATCCATTGCAGGTAGGACACTACTTACAAATCTCTAAAGGTCCAAAAGCAGCATGTGCATTCTCTCTCATTGCAAGGGGAAACCAAGTAAAGCTTATGCCTTTTGACCACACAGGCTGAGAAATTCCACTCTGTATTACTCAATCCTTATGTGCATTCAGCTTAGCACTGCTAAAAGGCCTGATAAACCAGAAAAGCATACCTAACGTTGGTTCTAGCATGCTGCTTCCTGAAAAGTAAATGGATTTTCCGTTTAAAGTCCATATTGTAAAACCCATAGAAAACTCCAAATTTTTTTCACAGATTCATCATGTGATATTCACAAAAGGCATTTTCCAGGAGTCCCCCTTTATGATAACTTAAGAGGATAATAATATGAGCAGTTCATTAGGAGACGGTCCTGACTGTCAACTTCTGCTGATGGACAAGTGCAAATGGTGGATGTGTTACCTCTCCTCTTGAAATCACAGTCCTAATTTTTAATCCTGCTAATAATCAAATACTTCTGCTAAGGTTCTTAGTAGAGATTTCAAAGCTAAGGATGCCAGTTAATGCCATTCATAGATGCTCACTCGAATGGTATGGGGTTTTTAATAAACCAACAGCTACTGCATCCATACTGATGCTCAGCTCTGCCCATCTTAGAAGTCCTGGGGAGAAAGAGGAGACCTCTGGTCCAGTGGTCCTGTGTTCTTAGAGTTGGGTGTCCTTGCACTACATTCTACATTCACATTGTGAAAGGACAGCTTTGACTGTACCCATAAGTAGTGTGATTCTGAAAACCAAGGTAGTCTGTGAAGTGAGTGGAGTCTCATTCACTAGGCAGTGAAACTGCACTTAGGAACCAGAAAAGTCTCCATCAACTTTAGTCTTTAAATTTTGAGATATCGCTGAAAATATTTTATCTGCTCTGATGGATTTGGATCCATTTGCTGCAGAAATAAAACTGCATTAGCTTCATAATTAAACAATCATTTTTGAGACAATTAAGGGAATTGGTTTACAAGAAGCTTTTCTTGCATGTGGCCAGTTAAACTTGCATTAATCTGTGCTTCAACTTAATTGCATCAAATCTGATACTTAAAATGGTTTATATAATAGACTTAAGAGTCTGCAAGATATGTGCCCTTGCTTGCTGAACGTTTTCATAGAGAATAATGTTTCTAAAGCTTCTTCTCTGTATTGTCTTAAGGACTACATATGCATCACTTAATGCCCAATCTATCATGTTAGTGAGTGCTGAGGGGCTTTTTCATATGTAGATTATTGACATAAAGATATCCATAAAGATGGATATTTTCAGGGGAGCATTTGTTACATTTTTATTGCCTTGGTACAGCTGTAATGTGTGCACACTAACTGTATACACGATATTTTGCTAAAGCTACCTGCTAATTATTGTGTTCCAGAAGTCATTAAATTCTGCAAACAAAGTAAATGCACACATAAATTAAAGTTGGAGCAGGGAAGAAGTGGGGTTATCTCAGACAACATACCTCTAGAGGGTTGTACTGACGCTGAATCAGAGGTCTTAACTCTTACACAGCTTTTGGTCCCAATGTAAAACTCTGATGAACGTTAGTATTCCCAGTTTCATCTGTGATCTACAGTTGCTTTCAACTGTTAGCTTCCCTGGGTCTTCTCTCATTTTTAAGAATAGAATAAAAGTAAGTAAAACTTTTACTGATAAATGGCAATGACAATACTTCTACATAGATACTTTGGCATATCTCTTTCTTTCACATCCCTATACTCACAACTATTCATCCGAGGTCAGTCTGGATGTGGCAGACTCAACAGGAATGAAGGAAAGGAACTAAGTACTCTGAGATATTTCTAGTTCAAACACTATCCCTTAAATATTTTAGGAGTTATCATTACACTTAATGAAATACACTGGTGTGAGAGGTCTGGCATTTCCCCTGGGCTGAGCTCAGCTGGTCCTGCCAAGCCAGTTGCATGACTGGGATGCTTTCAGAACAAGAGTGAAAGAATTAGAAGTCATTAAGTGTTAGTTCTGTCTTGGCACTAAAAACTTGCTAATCAGTTTTGGGATAAGTAGTTTTAATGGTCTTTCCTCTCTGACCCTCATCATTTAAATAACCATAGAATCCCAAAGTTTGTTCACAGATACAAATAAACTGTGTAGTGACAATCAGAAGAGAAGCCAGAACTGAGTACACTACTTCAGCCCTCACCTAAAGAGATATGTGTAGGGTCATCATAGATGTGTGTAGGGTCATCACTTGGGCCTTCTAGCCATATATGCAGCATTTCTATAGCAAGTATAATACTGCTCGAGATTCCCTAGAAGTAATTAAAACTTGAAGCATGCTCTGTCATATTACCAGGAATTCTAAGATACTTTTGTATGCAAAGAAGTGACATTCAGAAATATTTCCAGAGGAACTGATGTACTATTTATATGGTTGTTTGGATACTATTCTAAATCAGAGCAGTGGTAAGATCTCCTCCATGAAATTTGTGTTTCCATTCTCAATCCTCAGAGAAAGGCTGCTTTACCCTAGTACATCTATCTTGAGGATTGGATCTGAAATTATTTTCTTTAACACAGGCAGTTAAAAAAAAATACAAAAGGAGGGAGCACATGTTTGGCAGCAGTTCCTCATAATAGCTTCTTAGAATGTGGACTTCTAAAATGTTAAATGTTCCAACTTAAAAATCAACCTGAAACAAAAGTCAGAAATATTATGTCCTCTAGGGTAATGTTCTTTATGAACTAGAATGAAATGGATTTTGTTTGAAGAATATTAAGGGAATAAAGAAAAACTAAGTTAAAGTTTGACAGCTAAAATTTAATTTCTGAATGCTTGAGTTTTTTCATGTAGGCTTTAGCCTCTTACATTATTCAGGATCTGTCTGAAAGATATTAGTTTAAAAAATGCAACCTCAAAAAATTGTCAGAGAAAGTCAGTAATTCAGGAAGATGATTGCGTTTGTTTCAAAAAACTGAAGGATAACAGCAATTACATCTCAAAATATACAGATGCTGTCATGTCCTTCAGAAGACAAATTAAATGAAAGTGACTTGCTTAGGTATACCTGGGTGAAGTACTTTCCTAGCTGATCAGAAATTAATAATTCCTATGCAGTGTACACAAGCTAAAACTATCAGAATTATTCTTGTCAGATTATTCTGTAATACTCTGCCCTAAATTTATCACTATTTTTTATATGATTCAGTGGGCTGTATTGTAGTTACAAAGCTACTTTTTATGGGGTCTTTAAATGATTATGTAGAAAGACATAAAATCTCCCTTTAAGTTCCAGGATATTAATTTTTTGCTAACACTAATGAAGATTTACACTGGTAAAAGCCAGACACTGCAGAACAAGGGTCTTTTTTTAGTTGCAAGAGACAACAACCAGAGAAGAATTTTTAAAAGCTGAAGTCTCTGTTTCAGGAAGTAGTGTGTCAGGCAGATGACAGAAGACTTTCATACCTCCCTTCTAAAATGGTGAAATTCCTCATAAAGATTAACATAGTCTGATGTTTATTTTTATTGTGTCAATTGATTGAAACAAAGGAATCCAGAGGTGAAAAACAACCCATCTCACATAAATTGAGGACTTCAAAACCTTTACTTCTGGGAAAATATACTTCTCCAAATATGTTTATCCTGTGAATGTTTAGTGTTATTACGTGCAAAACGTATGGGTTGAATGGTCAGCACATTGCAACTTCAGAGGATAGTTACCACATCTTACAGAGTTGCCATGCAATTAAATTTTTGGAGTCATAAGAGCATGATTATATGTCATATAAAATTCATATTACTAAGCATTGTACTAAATAGCTAATTATTCTGTTTGATTACCAGAAAAAGGCACTTTCTACCAGCAAAATACATTTAGCTGGCTCCAAAAAAAGTTAGCCTCTGGTGCTGACACTCACTGTATATTTTAGAGATATGGATAAAATGAATGTACGCATAGCCAGACCTGCAAAGGGGGAGCTACCCTACAGGAATAGAAGAATTCTCAATGATTTCCACTGTTCTCTTTGTGTGTGAATAGGAACAGATAAACAGGAAATTCCCCCAGAGATTTTCTTACTGTAAAATTATTCTGTCCATTTTCAGAGCTCTTTCCTGAAGAGTCTCTTTTGTCACAGAAGTCTACCTACAATAACTGCAGCTGATGGAAGATGATGAGTGAGAAAAAATAATAATAAATAAGGGAGAGGTGAAGTGAGGAGATAACAGCACAAAAATCTTCTAAGTAATAGCAAACTTTAGGATACCAAAACTAGAATCTCCTTCAGATTAAATTTTCATACTAATCTTAAATAATGTATTTGGAAACTCAATACTTTTATAACAAAGGAACAAAGAAAAGCAAAAAGGCTGAAGTACCCAGCTGCAAATGAGGGAGAATATGTACAAAGATGTCTGAGGCTCCAACAGTCACACAAAAAACCTAGTCTTTCCCTTTCCACCCAGCCTCATTCAGTGGTTAGCTTCTTATTAAGGAAGAATCAGCTTTGAAGAATTCTCAATGTTTTCTGAGACTGACTTATTTATATATTTTGAAGATACAGAAGTCACAATCAAGTCTCTGTCAACTTGATAAATGCCAGTTTTTCAAGGATTAAGCTCATGGGTCTGTCTTTATGATTGTGTTTGTACCCAAAACTTGTTATATTTTTCTCATGCTTATTGAATTCTGAGATTAAGAAAATTTGATTGAGATTATGATACCAGTAATCCCAATGAGTTTTGTGGGTTGTTTTTTTTTTTTTTTTTGCTAAAATTATCTAACCTCTTCTGTGTAAGATACTGTGCAATGTATGGCTGATTGAATCTGTTCCCATGTTGCTTAATAATCAGTTTGACAAAGAAATATTTTATAAGTGGTGAGTAAATGCAGTACTTTGGATCCATTGTCCAAAATCTTCTAACTTTTAGGATCAATAGGGAATGAGATAACCCATATCACAAGGCAATAGGGGATATAGACAAGTACTGGAGATATTTATTCAAGGTTCATGCCCATCACCTATGATGACAGTAAGCCAGATGAAGTGCTGATCTTGGATGGATCTCCAGGGAATACTGGCAAGAAACTAATGGCGTGGAAAGTCTCCTGCAGTCAGCTAAATTGAATTAAGCTTCATGATCTGTTGAGAATATTTTGTTTATTTAATCCACTGTTCATGTCAAATGGAAATACTTGAACACCTTGTTCTACTGACAGTTTTGGATTTCTGTGCATTCCTGTAGTATTGTAAAGATTTTTGTGGGTTGATAAATGTGATTTCATGATCAGAACAAGCAAGTACTTGTGTAAAAATTTCCACTAGCAAGGAAGCCTTGGTACTCATGTACCACACACCCACACACACCCACACACACACCCACACCCCCCCCACACACACACACACACACACACGCACACACGTTTATTACCCACTGCAAATGCTGTTGTGATTCAGGCACTCTCCTTTTGGTTTTGTTCTCTTCTTTTTGCCACTGCACTAATTCAGAACCACACAGATATTACTGTTTGCAAACTTAAACTTTGCTTGAGAAATTTTTTTGCTTGAGTTTCAGTGCTAGCAGGGCCTCCTTTCTTTCCCTCTTACCTCTTCTGCCACTTCCATGGTCATTCTCACACTTCCTGGATCTTCCTCCAGCTGAGCATGACAACATGGTAGTTTGTCCTGGCTGGATACTCAGGAGCCTCTGCACTGTGCTGTACCCTGACCCTGGTGCACAGTGCAGAGACATGCAGGCTGGTTTCTTGCTATGGCTAGCTTGTCTGAGGGCTTGTCTGAGGGCTATTCATGTCTCCCTGGAGATTCATGTGTGTCATTTCCACAGAAAAGCTAATTTTAGTTGTGTGTAAGATTCGTGTCCATTCATACAGGGAGCAGAATTCTAGATCTTATTCTCCTCAACAGTCTTCCTTCTCCCAGTAGTTCACTGCATTTTGAGGTCTTTAATGCATTGGGACTTCCCCCTGTAAAGTTGTTTAATACTGCATTTAAAGAGACCAGAGATGTTTAAACTATCTCAAACAGACTTTATGTCTTCTCATTTCCTGAGGAAACCTCTCAGGTGGAGCACTTGCTGTCTGCTCCTTCCAGATATACTCTGCAGCTGTTGATATTTCAGAAGCACAAAAAGAACGGTGTCTGACTTGCATTTAAAGCAAAGGAAATTAATATTTGAGCAAAACAACTGACATTATTAGCACGCAAGGGGCAGATACTGGGGCTAACAATGAAAACCATTTGCTAGAGAATTCTCTGAAGGAGAGGAGAGTGGCGCTATTTGTCCAGCAAACAGTTTGCTCTGGCTTCTGAAATGGAAGGAGTTAATAAACTCCCCAAAGCAACTAAAGTATTTAATAAATGGGAAAATAAATGACATCCTCCCAGAACAAATTTGGGAAGGGATACATATCCCATGAGATCTTTTATTTCCAAAGACTCTCTAGGTAGAGAGAAGGACTCTTGAGGATCTTAAGTACTGAAAAAGTTGACACAGCCTCTCAGATACTCTTATAAATCAAGTCTATCTGTTCTATTGGCTTTCATTTCTCTTTATTTATTTTTTTACTCATATTTTCCAAAAAAATTAAAGAAAAGAGAATATTCTAAAGCATTATTTTATTTCCCCCTATTTTTCATATCCTCCATCTCTTTACATTAAAAAAATGCAAGTCATTACAGTTTCTAGATTTGCAGAAAAATATTTTTTCTACTTGGAAGTGGACTGAGTGAACATTGAGAATCTGGTGAGCTTGGGTCTTATTGAATCTGAGGAGCAATATTTTCTAAGTGGTATAACCCTGATGTTGTATCATTAAGGCTCATTGTGAAAAAAATCAATTAAAAGAGGTTGCTCAGCTCCTAGATACTGCTAGGGAGGGGGAGGGGGAAAAGCCACTCTAGACTGTGTTTTAAATTTTTAAATTAAACTCATTTTGGCAGTATTGCTGAGATCTATCAGAGGATCCACTTCTGAACTTCTGGATACTATTGGTAGTTTTAGCAGATGCAGGTGTTTAAGAACAGTAATACTTTCTCCTTTTTATTGGTAACAAGAATGTTTTGAGAGAGTAAGCACAGGCCTGGAGATTATGAAATTTGCTTCAGTGTTAATGGGTTGATTGCTGAGTTACAGTCTGTCGTCTTTACTGGAAATTGATTGACTAGTGCTGCAGGTCTTCACACTTGACGCTCGGATTTGACTCAAAAATTCTGCCAAGTCTTTTACTCTGAAATTTATCTTAATTAGATCTGAAAGACCTGCCACAGCAGAATAGTCACACCGATTAAAATGAAAAACAGGAGAAATTACTGATCAAATTAATCATAATGTCGGGTTACAGCTGTAGGTCTGATGTAATTTGCCACTCCAGTGAGTTACATCAGCCCAGGCAGAGGAAAGAGAGCTGTTTTTACGCTGATCCGTAACACCAGGCAGCTTCAGGCAGCCCATCAGGATGCTTGTTCCTTTCATTCTCTTGGCTTATTCTGACCTTATAGATGCAACTAGAAACAATTTAGGCAAAATAAAAAATATCATTTTATCGAAGAGGTTAGACTGGAAACATGAGCTTTCAAAATTCTTCTTGTTTCATTTTTTGCCCTTCTCCACCAACCTTCCACTTTTGTTTTAAGTAATTAACAATTATGTGTAAACTGGAAAACTAATAAGTCAGAGGTTACCATCTCAGACACAGTCAGAAAATGTGTCTTCCTAAGAACTCCTTGTGGGTTAGGACATGAGGAAATCAGGATTTTTTAAGCAAATGGGCATTTAGCAGTACATGTCCTTCTGTCATGGTTTGACACTGGCCAAACTTCAGACACCCACAAAAGCCACTCACTCACCCTTCCCTACCACAGCTGGGCAGAGGAGAGAAAAAATTCAACAGAGGGTTCATGAGGACCGGGAGAAAACACTGCATGGGCAAAACAGGTTCAGTTTAGAAGCAAAAAAATATTTTTTACTAACAAAGTCAGAGGTAGATAATGAGAACTAAAATAAGCTCTTAAAAACACCTTTCTCCCCCAACACCTCCCTCCTTCCCAATAACAGCACAGGGAGATGGAGTGAGGGTTTTGGTCAGTTCACCACCCAGCGTTTTCTGCTGCTGATAGAGAGGAGTCCTTCCCTGCTACATTGTGGGGTCCCTTCCCATGGGAGAAGGTTCTCTGTGAATTTCTCCAGCATGGTCCCAGTCTCACAAGCAGCAATCCTGCCAAAACTGCTGCAACATGAGACCCTCCCATGAGCAAAACAGTCCTCCCAGAACTTCTGCAGCGTGGTCACTCTTCCACATGGTGCAGTCCTCCAGGAACAGGCTGCTCCAGCCTGGAGGCAGGGGCTCCCTCTCTCTAGCGGGTCTCCCACTGGGTTACAACCTCCTCCAGGCATCCACCTGCTCGGTCACGGCCACATCCCCCAGGAGCTGTGGGTAGATCTCTGCATCCCCTGTGGATTCCCATGGGCTGCAGGGGCATAGCTACCTCATCATGTCTTCAGCCTACAGAGGAATCTTGGCTCTGGTGCTTGGAGCACCTCCTGCCCCTCCTTCTCCACTGACCTTGGTGTCTGCATGTTGTTTCCCTGACATGTTCTCTCCTCTTCCCTGGCTGGAATTAAAACTGCACCACCACTTTGTTTAGATTTTCTTCTTAAATGTGGCATCACAGAGGCATTACCAACATCTCTTATTGGCCCAGCTTTGGCCAGTAGCATGTCCATCCTCAGAGCCATGAGGGATTAGCTCTGCTGGACATGGTGGAAGCTTCTAGCAGCTTCTCTCAGAAGCCACATCTGTGGCCCCCTCACTACCAAAAACCAGGCCATGCAAAACTAACACATCTTCTTAGCAAGTAGGAAATCAATAATGAGACTTCATAGTTAGGAGATATAATGATCCTAACTTTTCTTTTAAAATTTTGTACTTATCATATATTCTTATGTATTATAACCTTTTTTTGTTTGTTTTTGGGGGGTTTTTTTAGTATACAAATTACCCATTGAATCCATGTTGATAGGTGATGGATTCTGGGTCTTAAGGGGCCCCAGCACAACATTTTTGTATGGTAGATGATTCTACAATTTCTCTAGTACTTGTTCCACCAGCAAGGTTTGAAAGATTTTTAGGACAATTTGCCTTGTAGTACCACTATATTTTTGCTGCTGATCCAGGACAAAGTCAAGAAATAAAGGTTTGCCACCAGCTGAGAAAGGAAATTAAGTAAGGGAAAGAGAACAAGAAATGATAAATGGGCACTATGAGTGTCAGAAAAAAAAAAGTCTTACCTCTGAAATAAACACAATTTTTATTATGATACTGTAATATCTTAGATTACTCAGGAATTTTCTAAGTGGTTTTTCTTTTCAACCATGATGCAATTCTATTTAAAAAGTTGTTTTCTCCCTTGCCCATGATTTCATTTTAGTTGTCTATTTTAGGCCTGGTAAATTGAAATAACTAAGTATACCTTTTGTTTAAAATCAATGAGTTTAATGAGTTTATAAAAAAATATTCTACTGAATTACCTAAAAAAATATTGGATTAGCAAAAGAAATTGAAAATATTTTAATCTATGGGGATGGTTTGAAATATTTTAGAATACTTAATAATTTTCAAATTAAAGGCTTTTTGCTGAGACATTTAAATATTCCATTTTTCATCTTCATTTGCATCAGAAATTGCATGATAAATTAGGATAAGTGAGGATTCCAGTTGGAGAGCCAAGTTAGATTATGTTTGTGAAAGAGACGGGAAGGCAAAGCTGAGTTTCCAGAAGACAAAAACTGACATATGGAAACAGCACCACATATACTGCTAGGATTATTCTTTTACTAAAGGAATCATGATAGTGCATTCTGGTTCTTAAAGAAGATGAGATTTTTTTAAAACAGCAATCACCTTTTCAGTATCCTTGTACAACTATTAAGATATATTTACATGCTTGTAAAAAGCATTTGGGGAGCACTCAGATTTTGGAGGATCCTAGTCTTTGAGCAAAAATACTGATGCTTCAAAGAAAACCCTAAAATATAGGCCCAGTCACGTTCCAGAAGAGTGCTCTTTGTTCAAGATGGTCAGTAAATTGGTATCAAAGGTGATTCTGAATGGATGTGATAATAAGTTATATAAAAATTGTTAGTTTTTCATATACTCATGATTTTCATCATAGTAACCCTATAACTCACATTTCAGCCTTCTAGAGAGCCAAATCCAGCTGGAGTGCTGTTTTTTTCTCTTACTGCTCTTGTCCTAGTTTGAGTATCCTTGTGGACTGTTGGCTGCAGCTGGAACAGGACAGAAAATGGTAGAGGGCTGATTTCCTCTTGGCCTTTTCCTGCAAACTTTGGGACATATTACAGAGCTGTCAGATCAGACAGGGCCTGATCTTAGAGAAGAAGATGAAAATGTTGGGAGAAGGAGAAGGGAGAAAAAGTAGTCTTTGTTACTCACAGTGCCTTTATTCCTACTGGCCTATTCTACTGGGAAAGAGAAAGAAACAGTATTAGCATTGTAAACAACTGAAATTTTATCACTGATCACCATTCTGGAATAAGATGCTGTGTGCATTTCCATCCTACCTCTGTGTCTGCAACTTTTTACTTTATAACAAGACATCACTACAAGGGAAGTATGCAGAAGGTTTCTCACAGCAGTCAAATGAGACAGGAGCAAGCTCAACATGCTATTATGGAGGTTTCCCCAACTTTATAGAAATTCAGCTGTCTTGTTTGGGCTTTTTTAGCTGTCTTCTGACTCTGAAACACTTTCTCCATGCAAGTAAAATTCTGACTGAATTTTCAGTTCATGTAAAACAAATATAAAAAAAAAAAACAGATCTTGAGAAAACCAAGTCATTCTAAAAATCCTTGATGTATTCCCCATAGCCATTCAAAGACTATGTCTAGGGGGAAATCACTGGCACTTCAAATGTAAAGCAGATATAGAGATAACATATGTCAGTCTTGTAGACCCAACCTTGGTAGTCCATGCTCTCATGAGTGAAAACTGCAGGAAAAGGAAATAGTTCTTTTACTGCCATATTAAATCTGCATATTTAACTCTAATGTCATTATCAAATTGCCCCTTTGCTTACCAAATTCAATTTTGACAAATAATTTGCATCAGGAATCAAAGTGGTACAGTGAATATGTTGTTGGAGTCAGGAGCATGAATGAGACTGCAGTTTCAGGTCTTCCACTGTCTGGGATGTTACTTTGCTTTCCCGTTCCTTTGTGGATTCTCCCACCATTGTTTGATCACCACTTCATGCTGAAAACCTTTACAGTTTTTGGTATAATGCAATGAGGTCTTGATCTTGCATTGGGCTTCTAAGTACTGCTGTGACACTATTACTACAAAAGCAAGGAATATTCAAAGGAGGAATCACATATCTCCCCATCACTCTCTTCCCGAGAGTGGTGAATTCAGGGTATTATTGGTTTTCATTTCAGAGTACATAGAGTTGGTATCCATTTTATTTTCAAGTATATTGAATATTTTGAAGTTTCTGTCATCTGCTCAGTGTGCTGTCAAATGCACTAATGAAAGGTTTTCCTAAAATTAATTTTCCTACTCGTAATATAATACCCAAATTTGCTTTAACACTTGAAAAAATCCATCCATACTAAAGAGAATCAGTTGCTTAATCCTAAAATTAAAGGTTATTGCATGCAAGAGAAAATAATTACATGCTCAAAGTATGGAAAAAAGAAAACTTTTTTAATATGTAGGTATTTGTATAATTAAAGACTAATCAAGCATGAAGACTGCTGACTAAACCAGAAAATGAGATTGTAAGCAAGCAATATTGTAATGTAAATGCCATTTTTGTTTAAGTACTAAGGAGCTGGAGGAATGATATCCTGAAGAGATTAAAAGCAAACAGCGTTGATAATAAATATTTATCAGATTTCAAATGAAACACATAGAGATTTTTATATTTTACATGCAAAATATATTGGCATTGAAGTATTCAGTCACTTTTCAAAGGTTTGTTCACATCTTCACTTTAAAATGTTGATAAGATCTCACTAGTAATAGAAACAGCTTTAAAACTCAGTCTTAATCTGTTAGCATCTCTCAGCTGTTTTTCATTGCCTACACATTACTGATGTTAACTGATTTAATGCAAAATACAGTCTTAATCTGTAGCAACATCAATAATGTGTAGGCAATGAAAAACAGCTGAGAGATGCTAACAGAGTTAACTAAAGATGTATAAGAACAACTCCTGGGGCTGGATAGTCAGAATTTGATTGGCCTGGATGTGTTTTACTTTCTTTTTTGTCCCTAAATGTTCACATTAATTTTTCAAAAACAGAGGGAAGCCTCTGAAGTTTACATCTATGCCATAAAACAAATATTTAGTATTTATGGAGCGCTTACATATATAGAAATTAAGATATATATGTATTAATATATACAGAAATTAATCCAAAATAACCACCATTTTATTGTAGAGGACTGATTTAATTAAAGGTCTGTATCATCTTGGGGCAGTGCTTTAAGTTTGTGGTAAACTATTGCTCTGGTTAAATATGCTCATCATACACCTTTGTGTTATGTTATTGCAGCCCTAATCTTATTTAGAAGTGGATATAAAGATGTTTGGCTGCAATAGGATTTCAGAAGAATGAGGAAATGTTAGGACACTGCATGTGTTGGCACTACTCGGCATGCTGAGATCCAACAGAAACCATTTCTTAATAAAGTCTGATCGTACAACAGTTTAAGCTAATTTTAAAAATCCTTTTAAATCCGTGAAAAGAGGCTAAACCCAGTGGTTATGATAGCAAACCAATGAATAACTTTGCTTTAGTACATATGTTGTGGGCCATTTCATCCTTTGTGTTGATGTATACCTCCTGTTGTTTCCTCACCAATTTACTTTTTGGAATTATATTAATCTCATTTAGTTATGACTGAGATATACAGTAGTATCTCACTGACAGTTATTGAGGGAAAGTGACAAAAGGGATTTTTGAACGTAAGGCTGCCTACAATGTTATCTAATTTTTCCTATTCTAGTGTAATTATATTCTATTTGCCTTTGGACTAAAGGAGTGTAGATATGTTAAAATTAAATAATACCATGAGAATGTCTAATGCTAGTCTCTTGAATAAGCATTGATCAAATTTTCAGAAGGGCTGAGTCCCTACCATCAAGATGAACTGTAGAAATGATTATTTTGCCTTCAAAGGAAAAAAGATAGAGATTTCAACCACTGTGTTTCTTAGAAAAGCCTTGTTTGTGTGACTAAGGTCAGCCCAAGCCAGCCTGGCTCAAACAATATCCTGTTTTTATCTGAATTACTGATGCCTTAAATGTATGTCTTCATAGATAGGTATATTAAAATATTGGCATTAAGGAAGTTTATAATAAGTACTTTTATATTTGCATTAGTTTAATGATACAAAGGATTGTGTTGGTAAAAACACATTAAGGAAAATAGTACAAAATTTTGTGTGTAAACAGTCAGCTGACAATTGTCCAAGAGGAAAGTAGCAGAGGCAGTAAAACACATTTAGATCAAAGCTATGCATCTTATTGTGTAGGGAGAGTTCATGCTGTGGGTCAGGCAATTGCTACATAGACTTCATCAATCAGAAGGCTAAATATGATGATTTATTAAGTTTTATATAAAGAGCAGAGAGCAATACATGCAGACAGGCAGGCAGGCAGAGCAGCAGCCGCAGACAGCATAGACAGCAGTCCGTCTGTCCAAAACATCCAAGGTACGTTGATAAGACACCTAACTTACATGGCTACGTTCTGTAAACAGCACTATTGTTATGGAGAATTTCTCCCCAATTCTCAAAACATCCCAGAGCCAAGTCTGGCTTATGTGGTAACATCTTATGGTCTAGGAGCCAGGTCTGACCTGTAGGAAGTTTCTGTCGAGATACCAGGGGAGCAACTAAAAGAAAAATAAAATACTTTGGAGGTAACTGCATATTTGCTTTACCCTGGGGTGTGTCACCACCTGTGAGTCATGAGAGCAGTCCAAATATGTAAGAGAGATGGGCAGGTAAAAAATCTGGCTTTCAATATCTGTTTATTTTGTTTGTTTTTCATACATAGCTGACTGAAGCATAGTAGTAAGTTTTAGCTTGCCTGTTAGCAAAAAGAGACGGATTCTTTTCTTCTACAGTGATGTAGAAAAACTGTGTCTTCCAAAGATTAGTGATCCTGTCGAGCAGGTGATAATTCCTTTTTTGTTTGGTTTTTGTTTTTCAAATGTAGCATAGTATAAAGTGTAAGTTACAAGAACAGTTTACCTGTTATTTCCAGAAGGGACATTTACCACAGTTTTCTGATGAAAACACAGAAATGTGTCAATTAGTTAAAGGCTGAAATAGGCATTTAAACAAATTACTAAACTACCTTGTGTCTTAGAACATGGAGAAGATATTCCTGGCATATTTATCTGAGAGCTCTGCAGATGGAATGGAATGCAGCAGAAAAAGAAACAGTCCCATACAGAAAGAGCAATTATTCACAAAATAAAAATGAGGATAATGGTTAGTAGTGTCAGCATATATATTGAAATGCCTTTGGTGTGGCTATTATTTATAAAAATGTTATTACTACCATTTTGCACTAAGTACCACATAGTTACTTCATTGTAACCATGACTTGTATAGCATTCATGTATATGGAAAACCTACAAAGAAACCTCAAACCACTTAGTGAGATGTAGCTTGTCTCCCAGCTTTATACTCCTTGAAAAGCATCAACCTAAACAGGGCTTAAAAATGCTCAACACTAGTGTACATCATCATCTCAATTTACCTTCATGAATCAATAAGGACGTGCATGACTCATCTTCAGTGTGTCATTTTAAAAGTCTTAATCTGATTCTGTAGACTAACAATATCCTTTACTCCAAGCCATAAAATGTAAGATCATAGTCCAGGGTATAGCCTCACTTGGAAGTTGGAAAATCAACCAGATGCTGCGCTATTTTCCAGGACGGTCAAAAAAATTGCCTTCTTTTCAAAGAGAATCTACTCTTCATCTGAGCAACAGATATTGAAATTTGCAAATGTTTTTCTGGGCATGGTAAATTTGATTTTGCAGTTTCTTCACAGGAGAAAATCTTATTACATGGATTAGGCAAAAAACAGACCCAAGGATATTCCATCATCTCTACAAATACTTCAAACCAGAAAATGAAAACAATAAAAACAGGGCAAATGAGAAAATTGTGCATGGATAAAATAAAACTATTAAATCTGATTTCCTTAATTTTACTTTATCAAATGCACATGAACCCCATGCTATTTGAGAAATCTGGTTGAAAATAAAGCTCTTAAAGCTGGGAAATTTCGGTCCTACTGAAACAGTTTCTTTAGGAATTTATGGAAGGAGACACTTACTAAACACAATCAAAATGCCCAAAAAGTTTCAATTCCAATGGAAAGAATATTTTTTACACCACATGTTTTAAAGCCTGTTTGAAAAGAAACAATTGTAGGAAAATATTGGAAATTAATCCAAGTATAGAATATAAACTTCATATTAGGTTGCTGTTTTTAAAATTCCATGGAGTGCTTCAGCACTTCAAGAAGTGCCATAATGGCCTGAGGAAGAGAAAGAAAAGATCAGTATGCTTCCCACTTCTGACAGATATGGGTTTTCCCTATGAAATGAAGACATTCATACCAGTAAAATGGTCCAGAACTGAGCAAATAAATTTTACCTAAAAAGTTGAGGTTTGTAATCATCAAGGAAATAACAACTCTCATTTTCCTATAACTTGTTCCTTTGCAAAATTCCTAGCATTCTTTTAGTAGCTGGACAACTAAAGACCTCTTTACATTATTTTTTGTTCAGAACTGTAGGTTCACTGAAAAGAACATCTGTTCATGCCATCTGGTTAAATCATCTCATAAAATAGTATCTTAGCCTCAGGTTCAAGCTTTTCACTGCACCTGATTCAGATATGAGACTTTAACCAGGGTCTCCACATGCTTGTAAATGCCCTGCTTTGGCAGAATAACACATGCTTGAGGCTTTTACTTTTCCATCTTGAAATATAAATAGTTCACTTTTCATCAGACCAGAAAGAGAACTTATCCTCCTATTTGTCCCAGCGTGCATGGTAACTTTTACCAAGGAAATAATTCTAAATAATGGCTGAGAAATACGACAAGACTGTAAATTACTATATATAAGTACATCTTTTCTGTTTGAGCATTGTCTGCTGCAAATTCTACTGAAAAATTTCTCAAAGTTCTAGTGCCCACAAGGAATTATGTAAATACTCCAGTGAAAACTAGGACTGTTTTGCCTTTGTTGTCTCTTGGGAGAAGAGGGGCTGATTGTATAGGTTACATGATGTTTCATCAGTTGTTTGGATGGGGGAGTTGCCACTTTAGCATAACATAAGCACCACTTTTCCTGTGATGACTGTCTGGTGTTTGGACTGTATCTGTCTGATTTTCATTCTATAATCATGAAAACTGGAGAAAACATGAAAAGATATTTCCTAAGCTACTTTAAAGGGGAAAGATGATTGATTCAGAAAGATAAGATACATAGGGAGCATATATATGATTCAGATTGATCAGAATTTTTTAAAAATAAATTGTATTGTCCAAGCAAAAGGAATAATTTTCAATGTAGGTAATAAGTAACTTTATATCACTCCACACTAATTCTAATATAAGGAAATGTTGAAATTCTTCCAGAAAATACAGCTAAAATAAATCACTAAATCAATTTTTTTTTCTCCAGTAGGATTGAATCTTTAAGAGCAAAATTTGAATTTTAATGATATTAGGTCAATACAGACTTTAAAATGAAATTGAAGTTTTAGTCTTATTGTTTTGATAAAGCTCTGTGACCCCTGGCCCTTAGCAAATTGAACTTAGGCTGTAAAAATATCACTTCTTATTGATCACATGGTTATTAAAGTCAGTAAAGCTCAATTTATATGTCAAACACTTGTCATATTTCCTGTAAATATTAGAAAAAAAGAAGAACGTTATAATATTTTGTTCAGTTGCATTAGATTTATTCAGATTTTTTCACTGAGAAATAATAAAAGTGGCACTAAATAATTCATTAAATATGCTAAGTACTTGTCAAAGCTAAATTAATTTCCATCTGCATCATGTATGTGGTGATTGCATGCAATAATTCATGTATATGAAGGCCAGAACATACCCATCCATGTAAAGGAGTGTGACAGTATAGACCATGGGCTCTCACTCTCTCCTTTCAGTACACCTTACTACTCCCTGCCATACATACTTGCCACCTTTGAAATGTGTGTCTTATTTGTTGAATGTCAAGGAGAATGAGGGAACATGGTAAGTCAACAGATATTAATTAAATGTTAAAGGCAGGTTTTAAAATACCTTCAATATATGTTGCTTCTAATGACATTCAAGTGTGCTTACAAGGGAGGTCGGGGGGGAATTTAGATCCCCCAGGCTCCCCCAAGATGCCTTTCCATAACCTAATGCTTTCATAAGAGTAATCGAAAGAAACCTTTAGTCATCCACTGGGGAGTCTTTACAGCCTGGCTTCAATTGGAGTCTGAGTGGAGACCTGTGAGCAGGACATGTTTGTAAGCATTTCTAATGGCATTTTGATGTACATGTACAAAATTGATGTCGGAAGGACCATTGTAAACTCTCAAACAGTGGAATATTGAGGACATTTTCAGGTGGCAGTCAGATTCTGGCTGGGTGAGCCCAGTATATTTTCTCATGTCACAGTTGATTAGGTTCACAGGAAAGTGGAAAGAGTAAAAAATTCTCTTATTACTGCAGCAATGCCATATCAGCCTCTTTTCCCTTTGAATGCAACATTAGTTTTTGTCCAGAACTCTAAATGCTTTCTACAGTTTGGGGAATTGTAAAGCAGAAACAATTTTCCCAGCTAGGCTGACCTTCACAGTAATGAGAAATGACTGGAATTTCTCTCTATTTCTCTAACATTTGGTGAGGGGGGATAGAAGGTATGTGTTTGTTTTAGCCGATATTATGTTGGGGACATCTATTTGGCACTTTGAGCCTAATTTTTTTCCATTCAGGAGATTACATGGGCTGCTGCACCATCTGATCCAGTAGCAGTCCTCAATGAAGGAGGTATGGTTTTCATGTATAGAAAAGTGACAGTAATGCACTTTAAACCTTCTGTTATCATACCAGTGGTGGCATTTTGTTTCAGCCATTAATTTTTTTTTTTTTTTTCCAATGAATGGCTATTTTCGTTTACTCTTCAGCACTTGTTCAGATGATGAGCAATGATCTCAAGGAAATTTAAGATTCATTACCAGGCAGGTAGATAGGGAATTCTCAAAGTGAACCTACATCTGCAGAGAATTTTCCTTTTGAATCTGGCACTACAGCACTACAATGCTGATCATCTCTTGGAGATAAGAAAATTCTGCAGTTATATGCAAGGTAATAAGTGCTATATCCAAAGAGTCTTTAACAGCAGCACATTTGTCTAGAAATATTTGCTAGACTTCCTTGTTCTTTCCAGATGTTTGAGAATAACATATTTTCCTGTGCAATCTGAGGCTGCTAGCAATGCATGGTGGTCCAGGCTAGGTCTGCCCTGCAGATGTAGAAGTAAAAATGCAGAGGTGTCAATATAACGAGGCAAGGATTCATGAAGCAAAATTCAGTGCCAGAAAGAGTAAAGGTACTATGACAGGGCATGAAAAGCAATGAGCTACTCAAGCAAACATGCAGGATCTCAGGCACAGCTTGCACTGAAGTCTGTAATGGTGCATCCTCATGGTGGTATCAGCATGAACTAGGTGGGCTTGGATAGGACTACACCTGCTCTTGGTTACAGTGTAAACCTCTCCAATACTGTCATCTGTGCATATAAGAAGTATTAGTGAAGTTCTTGGCAGAGCATCATATTCAGAGCCTTCAATGCCAGGTGACATTGAGAAGCCTTTCACAGAGTAAGGTAAGATTTAACACAAAAGCATTAGTCTGTTTCCATGACTAGTAAATCAGTGTCTGGCACTGGTAAGTCTTACTGAAAGAGGCTACTCCCTTAAGCAATTCTTATTTGACCAGAGAAGGAAAGTTTATATTTGTATTAAATTGGGCAGGCAAGACAAGATACACTCCAATTTTTAAAATAGCATTAGTGTCTCCACACCTAGTGCTTTGGGACTTGGATTATAGTCTTGGCAGTTTCATGTTTGTTTTTTTCTCCTAGGTAGCAATGACAAATAACTGTGTGAACACACCCAAGTAAGAATGAAAGTTATTCTACCTCCTGATGTCTCTTCCTGGTGTACAATGAAGGAACATTGGTACTTCTGTATGTAACAGTCTAAATGTGTGAAAACTGATTGGCCAGTCTCAAAGCAGTGGGCTTATTATGAAAGGGACAAAAGTTTTTAAAATGTGTGGAGATGCTACCTTCAGGTACGAGGGTACATTAATTATTGATGTCACAGTCAACCTGGAGCCATCGTCTTCAAAATGGAAAAGTATATTATGGATAGGATGCTGTAATGAAAAGTGTTTGTGGGGTCCCAAATAAATGAATGGCATAAGGGGGTTGTGGTTGTCCTGTCTGCCGCTGGCAGGTGGTAGAAGCTAAATCTCACCAGGCTGCCAAACTAAGGATGAGGAATATTGTATCCTGCATCCCATTGGGCCCTACAGACAGTCCACACACTCCCTGCGGCTGTTAGGAATCAATTCAACTTCTAGAAACTGGCTGCAGGAGCAGTTAGTGAAACTACAAACAGTATCTAAATATAGGAGAAATAAAAGCATTACGTAAGTATTGAACACAGTGCTCATTCCTGGTTCTAGCCTGCAGGAAGTAGTTGAGTGCTGCCAGTGACTCTGGAGAGCTAGGGCTTTACTGCTTTTGCTCTTCATATCCCCAGGAAACCTTAGCATAACCTTTATCATGTGATCTTATAAATGCAAATGATGTTCAAAGCAATTATTTTAAGGGTTTTTTAAGGGTTTTTTTCTCCCTCCTACTGCTAGCCAGAATGTATGACACAGCATCAGAACAAACAAGTACTATAGAAAAGTGTCCAGGCCTGTGTGCCATAAATGTAAGCACCAGCTTGCACCTCCACCTGACATAATTTTGCAAGCAGAAGGCCCTTAGAGCTAAACCCGACACCTCACCTATTTGTTTAGAGAGTCCCATTCTCAGTACATTTCCTCCACCCCAATTTCTTTTACATCCACCCAAGCTGGATGGAAGTCCAGTCCTCCACCCTCTGGACCCTCATACCAGGCTATACCAGTAGCTGTTATACCAGTCATTCTCCTTGCTTTTCTTCATT
This sequence comes from Regulus satrapa, assembly GCA_013396955.1. Lineage (NCBI taxonomy): Eukaryota > Metazoa > Chordata > Aves > Passeriformes > Regulidae > Regulus > Regulus satrapa. Next base: position 28,973 of record VWZN01005430.1, on the reverse strand, counting down.
AATTGCTTCTAGAGAGCCCAGGACCATGAAGCCACTGGGCCTGAGCAGCAGGAGGAGAGAAAATCTTTCCAGAAAACAACAGGATACTAGTCTTCTGAAATGGGGATTTATAGAGTCCTTTGATGAAAAGGAGTATAAAGTATAAAGCATAGAGTTAGCATTATTTGCCACTGTTCAAACAGCTGGACTTGCTCTCAATCCTACACTCTACTTATTGCAGTGTTTGAAGATTTTTGAATCTCTAATGAAACCAACAGCATTTATTCCTCTTCCAGCTGTTAAGGAAGCTTTATAATTTACTGCCTTTTCCATTCTGCCATGAATTTAGTATTTTTGAAATATGCATGGTTCCTTTTTACCAATATAGACAACAATGAAAATGAAAATACACTAAATAAATCTATCATGCATTAATTATTGTCCCAAGTTACCTGGGTATGCTTTCAGGTAATACTGATTTTAAAAACTAAGAAAAACACATGTTTAAAAACTACCTTTTTCAAAGTTGTTTCCTTATCTAGGCTTCTCTTACATCGTAGTCAGTCTGTGTTTTAGCATAGTAATTTTGCCTACCCTCCATGACACACTGCCTTACTGGAGTGTCAGAATCAAATCACAGTGATTAGCAGTCAGACTGACTGTTCACTTTTGCCATCCTAGAGCAGTTCAGAGCTCCTCCGCTCCCCAAACCCCCACCCCCC
>VWZN01005430.1:2485-19206 GCA_013396955.1 Regulus satrapa | reverse complement strand
CATTGCGGTCAACAAAAATTCAAGTTAAGCACTTAGCGTACATGAAAGCAAAATTATTTGGTGATGCTATTACTTTACAAATAAACCAAAGTATCCAGATGTATTTCCAGCTTCAAAAATTAGGATCTTTGCAGAGCAGCTGACACAGAATTTTAAAATAATAGATTCTCAGTTAATGTGTCCCTAAGTATTAAGTAGAATTTATTCTTCAAAGGGCAAAAGACAAAGTCTGTACCTCTAAGTTTGTTTTTTTAAATCTGGATATTTGAATGAACAGTTCCAGGCATACATACTAAGAGTGCATATTGTGTTGTAGAACAAGACTTTCAGAGATATTTTCTGAAATACTTAGCATGAAGTGTCATATTAACATGGTGTGACCTCACATTGCATTTTTAACATTTATATATGCAAATGGTCATATTTACATGTGCACATGCCATTCACAAATTCAAATTAAAGGCAAATAAATGTTTTAGATTAAGGAGATTAATTTGGTGTGTCTCACAATTGACACAGTTTCTACAGCGATCACGGAGACCCAAGTGCTGGGCTGTTATCCGAAAAGACAGATGGCAATTTCCTTTTGATAAGAGTCCGAGTTTTTAGCAGCAAGGGAACCCTGAAGTAACCATTTTTCTGCAGGGAAAGAAGCCAGATGAATCATTCTAAAATAGACAAACACAGGAACCAAGAAACTAATCAATGTGAAATGAACTGTGTTGCAGCCCCTTTCAAAAAGTTTAGAATGTGCAGTTTTACTTTCATTCTTGCAACACATGACATGAGAACTACTTTGGAAAACTAGAGGATACAGATAACTTTCTCAGTAATCATTCCTCTTTTATAAGTACCAATACAATTTCTGATTTTTAGAGATGCCAAATTTAATTCAGATGTTGGTTTGCAGTACATATGCATCACACATGAAATAAACAGTTTTAGATATTTTAAAGACTATGTAAACACAAAAGTAACCAGAAAAAAATCACACAATATCAAGATGCTTCTGTTTATCTGAAATCTTGTTCAGTGTGCACCAGCTTAAATAGATCTGGAACATTTCAAACTTGTAAGTTATAAATGTGGACAGTCAGAAACCTACAAGACAGGAGTCTAAAGTCAGTCTGTAAGTACTAACCTCCTGCTAAAGTGGTCAGTCATCTGCATTTTGTAGCTATTTGCATTTCAAGATATTAAATATATTGGAATATATTAATTATTTCTTTTGGTAAACATGTAAGATCCAGCCTCAGACATGCTGGCACCTTCAATTTAGTTTATCATGTAGGATTATACCCAAAGAGAATCCCTTTCTTCTAGTTTCTTCTCCTCTCTTTTCTATCTGTCACTAATAGAGTAGAAAATAAAGTTGCTAGGGTGGTGTCTGCTCAGTCTTAGCCCATGCCCTGATATGTTCTTCATTATTCATGTCTCCATTAGTTAGGTTTGAGAGACCTGGGAATGATGTTTGCCCTATATTTGTTTTGCTATGGCTCTATAAGGAATACATCCTTCTTATTTTGCAAATTGTTATTGTAGTTTTTCAGATTGCTTGAATTTGACCAGCAGTACCTTGTTTACAAAGATATTGAAAGAAATTTTGTGCATCCTCTTCTATCCATGCCATATCAAGCACATGAGCACTGTGTACTTCCAATCACCTCAGGTTGCGTCGCTTTGCATTGCATCAAGTCATGTCACATCAATGATACCGCTATCAGTACTTATTTCTGATAGAAAATTCAGCATAGGTTTAGACAGCAAATAGCTCAACCACAATAAATGCATATAATGAGCAGACTAAGTATCTGTGACAACCATGTATTTTGAGTATCTCTGTCAAGTTGGTGCTTTCAGATATTTCAATGTCATTGTCCCTACAATCTATGCTGTATATAAATTTCTGACACGTGTACAGGTAGTAAAATGTCTTTTTAAGCAGCCTATTGGGAGCTCTTACCATACACAATAATATGCAGCCATAGACCTGTACAGTTTTGAAATAAGCAGACATTATTGGACAGGTCTGGATGTTATAACTACATTGTACACTTTGTAGGTTGAACATATCACAACAGTCTACAAAACCTAAATGTTGACAGATATAATTTTATTTTTCACAATTTGGGATTTGCCTGCTGGGCGTGCTTTCAAATAGTTATGCATGATTAGACTCTATGACAGCCATTTTATTAGACATTTTTCCCTGAAGTTCATTTACAAAAGTTAAATGCTGTAATTATCCTATTATGTAAAAAAAAAAAAAAAGGAGAGAGGGAGGGATGGAGGGGAAGATCAACATTTTAAAAAAATCTATCTGACAAGTACAAAACTAGACAGAGTTTCTAAAATGTTTGCTCATAGCAATCTCTTTGGATGAAATTAACATCTTTTGGTTTCTGTTACCTGTGTATTCTCTCTTGACGTTCTTGTGATTTGCATATTCAGAGAACTTTTCAAAATTTGACTTATTTTTTACTTAAAATTTTTACTTATTTTTACTTAAAATCCTAAAAATTAATTAAATTGACAGACCTCACCCACAATTCTATGTAAGTGCTAAGTGATCATTTGTACTTACTGCTGTGGTATTTAGGTACTTTCCAAGGATACAATTGAAGCAGTCTTTCCAGTGCTATTTTAAAAATTCCTTCAGGGACCATGAGACTTTATGTAAGTTCAGGGACCTGTCAGTTGACACTAGGTATATATACATATTGAGAACAATTAGGAATATAAACATTAACACTATGTAAAGAATTTGCCAGAAGAGCTACTGAGGACTTCTGGGGAAACTGCACTTCTGTCTCAATTCACTCATATTTAGAAACCAAACATATGGGTATCTAGGTTGGAATGCTCTGCTTCTACATCATCAAGGTGTTGGAAACACTTGAGTAATGTTGTTGCTAGATATAGTTTCCAGTTACTGTCATGCAGTGGTGTGGTGCGTTAGCAATGCCCACCCAACCCTGCTTCAGTGAGACCGGGAGAAAGAATGTGAGAAAGCTCGTGAGTCAAGATAGACTGCTTACCAATCAGTTTTGAGGGCAAAACAGATTCAACTTGGGGCTAATTAACTTTAATAGAGTGCCAATTAAGTGAGAAATAAATGCAGTTATTAAAACAACTCTTCTCCCTACTCTCCGAGACTTCATTCCCGACTTCTCTACTCACTCTCAGTGGGAAGCTATAGTCAGTCCTTAATAGTTCCCCTCTCTTGCTCCTTTCTCTTCACACTTTTCCCCTGCTCCTGTACAGGCACTCCATGGATCACAGTTCTCATCAGGAAATGTCCATTTACTTACTCTACGGTCCTCCAAGGGCTACAGTGGGGACACTTTCACTGCTGTGGGACAACTCCTTCTCTTTTCTCTGACCTTGTTGTTCCCTTTGTTTTGTTCACACCGGTGTTTTTATCCCCCTGCTCTGCAGCTGCTCCACGATGAAAACCTTTCCATCTACACCCAATACAGATGATAATGCTAGTCACTGTAACAAGGAAGGTATCAGAATATCTTCAAGAGCCTGTGCTCAGTATGAAACAGTCTTTTTCCTTAAGGTCCAGTGACTACTACCAGAACCTGTCTCACAAGCCACTGAGAAAAAATGAGAGTAAATCCCACTATATTTTAGCCTGTAATTCTCTCATCAGCTAAACACAGTAAAATTCAGATAAATTCTTGTATAAAAATTCCTACCGGAGCACATGACATATTGATAAAAATTTCATTTCTGTGAATAAAATTTTCCCTTATTATGGGTAGAAAAGAAAAATGTAATGTGTTTCTCACTGAGAGACATTGCTGAGTTCTTCTCAACTGTTAGAGATACTTGTTTTCCCTTGAAAAACATTGGTTTAAGCAAATAATCTCAGCAGCTAATCTAGTAGTGTGATACTCCCTACAGAAGAGTTTGTCAGAGAACATAAGAGGCTGAGGATCTGTTGGGTCCCTAATCAAATGTTATACTTTTCTACACTAATTCCATCTTTAGGAGATATCCAGAAATGTGATTTTTTTTTTAACAGTCTTCCTGAAAAACACTAATACTATTTTGTAAAATGAAGTTATGCCTGAAGTTACTCCACAGTATATCCTTCATATTCTCCATTGCTGCATTTAGATATCAGCATGTCTTTACTCAGCCTCCTCCACAAGTGCTTTAGAAAACACAATGAGATATATGCACTGGTACTGCATATGGTGCCTTTCAGGTTACATGCACATTTTTCATGTGATGCTCTGGCATCCTGAAATGCCTTAACTTTTCACTAGTAAAATTGTTTGGTTTTTTTCTTTGTATTTGTTGACTGAATGATATTTTAATGAGTAAAACTGGCTCTTTGATTTCCAAACCTGAAGACTAACAATAGAACATGACTTTTACAAAGAAAATTACTGTGAAGATTATTAAATCTGTTCTTGTACTCAACAATAACTTAATGCTTGATCAGTTTCTCACAGCAAGTTCAATAAAATACTAAGCTAGTTTTCAAAATTAAGAGAAAGATTGTATTATTACAAAAGAAAAAAGTATTTGTGGCTCTCAAGTAAGTTGCTTGCAGCATTGACTCTAATACACTTTTCTTCCATTTGATTTTGTTTTGTTTTGGTTTGGTTTTTTTTTGTTTGTTTTTTTTTTATGAGACTATGTCTTAACCATAGAAACTCTCACTTCACATGGCACAGTTTTAGGATCTTGTAAGTAGTGCCTCTTTCATCCACAAGAATTTCTCAGATTAGTTTTATTTGTGTGAATTCTGTTAGCTGCACTGGAATGTCTTCTGCTTTTACTGACTTAAAGTAGACCATTTCCATATGCTTTGCTTTTAAAAGTTCAGCTTTGAGAATTCAGAAAAATGTGCTAAACTACTCAGTTATTGAAGATTCTTCCTCATAAAATTTGCTTCCTCACATGATTACGTCATTAGCAGAGGCATCAGAGAGGGCTGGCCTGTCACTTTAAACAAAGATTACTATTACCTACTGTTACAGCTGGTGTTTTGAGTTGGAGAAGAGATTTGGGCACTGGAATCAACAGCTCCCAATATCTCAGCCTTCCAAATTAAAACATTTCTTATGCACAGAAACAAAATGGGAAGTGCCCTTTGTGGGGTTTTTCACAATATATTACCTGTATTTCCAAAGTGTATTCTTAGGGATTCAATCTTCACAGAGAAAGAGCATAAACCTCTCAAGTTAGAGATCTTATTTTTTGAATATAAGGAGGATTAAATGTGTTATCTTGGTGTCCAGACACAATGAAATGAGACATATTTCTTCATCCCCAGTTTGCATACAATAGAAACAGGGTCAATTGAATAGAGCATAAAATGCCGTCAACATCTCCCCAACACACTCATAGAAAAATGCATCCTCTTCTTTTTAATCAGACTTATGAATAGATAGGGGTGGTTTCATATGCACTTTGAAGTATCTTACCCTGCAATTTGGCCCGTTCCCTGTATTTTTTTCCTGGAACATGGTACTATGCAAGGTACGTATGCATATCACAGCCTCTGCCATCATTTTTAATAAGTAGTTTATCTCTGTGATGCAACTAAAAGCAATCCTGAGTGTCTCCAGGGTTTGCTGTAATTAAATTTTATTGTTGTGTTTCAAAATGTACTTTTTTAAAAAAAAAACAGTGCAAGAAAAATGGAAAATATATCCTAGAAGGTGATAATCTGATTTTTAGAAGGTTTTAACCCTTTGTAGTTGCCAGATTTACAAGCTTATTTATGCTTCCCAAGCAGATATTCTTATATGCCTCTGAAGCCCAGAATATAGCAGCTACTGTAGTCTATTAGTTGATGTTGGGTAACTGTCCAAATATTATCATTTATACCTGCAGTCAGATGCTGTAGGATCAAAGGTTCAGTAATTTTTGGGTTGCTAATAAGATTGTAGAAGGCCTTTTTAAAAGTCTTACACCCTTGCTGCTCCCCCTTTCTTCTCCAAATATTTACAGCTATAAGGGAATTTCTTCAAGTCCCAGTACTGCCAATGAAGTGCTGTGAAAAAAAAGGCAGGGTTTGCCTGCTTCTGATTGGGACAATAAAGAGATCTCACTGTTTTGAGCAGAAATCAAACCAGTTTTCTTATGCTGTTCTCTGATATTACACTGCAATGCTCAGGCACCACCAGCCAAATCACTGAACAGTGCACAGCTACCTTTGCACTCACACCTTTGTGCAGTCAGTGGAATTTCTTGCAGTCTGCATTCAGCTTCATGAGTCATCAACTTCTGCATGAGCTTCATTTTAATCATTGTACTGGTCTCAGTTCTCTTCACAGCTAAGTTCATCAGTACTGCTAATGAAGCATGCATTGCAGTTTTCCCCTTTTGTGTTTTATTCCTGCTTGATTTTCTTGCCGTGGGGTTCTGTGAACTGCTTTTAGAGATTCATACAACAATTTTTTCCACATCAAAATATTTCCTCCAAACAATGTCATCTTTTCTGTCTGGCATTGCTACTAATCTTTATTTAGTTATTTACTTTACAATTTCTAGAGAGATTGGGTGTGCTCAAGGCAGCCCTTTAAGCAACACTTCATATCAAGGTTGCATTTATAAATACTTCATGAGAGGCTAATGAATGATTAATAGATGTTTTAATGTATGACCAATCAATTGTAGATTTTGCAATATCCAACAGACAAGTAGGTTTCTTATAAGTAGAGGCTATAACCATAGCTGACATCTTCTATTGATGGGGTTCTAAACATCTATAACATACACACTACTCATATCTGTAACATGCTTAAAATGTCTCCTAATCACTGATTAATTTTTTATAACCTATTTTGAAGCAGAGCCTGTCTGTGGAGTATATCCTTTACTGCTGCTTGTGACTCTCCATTTCTAAAAGATTGATAATTTACTAGTCATGCAAGGACCTACACTCCTGCTAATTTCAGCTCAAGCACAAAGTTTTTCTGAGTTAGCTCTAGTATTTTTGTATCAGTCTAAAAAAAATATCCCTAGACTGTTTTGTCCCTCAGACTTATGGCTGCTCTACCCTGCTAATGTGTATTTTGCAAGTTCTGCTATAATGCAATGATTCTTAGGAAGCAAAGCCTCTCTAAAATGTATTTGCAGCCTGTTGAACTCAGTTTGATTGCTCTCAAGAGAGCTATTCTAATGATTATTGTTCCAAATATTTTTTCTTTACTATCATCCCTCTGTGCTTGGTTCAAAGTTTTTCCTTTCTCAGAAGAGGATAAGAAAATAAAAACTTCACAATAATCCAGTGGAAAAGCCATATGTAAGACAACTTTTGATTCTGACAGACGAACATGCATTTCATATGCTTGATAAGCACAGGAGTTTATAGGAGTGCATTCCTCTGTGGGATTCCCCTAGTCTCCTAAGATGAAAGCCATGACCATGCTCTATGCTTTCTATGGAGCATTCAGGTAGAATTGACTAAACCAGACAATACAAATTATTTTCTGAAATTCTCTGAGTTCTGGAACTAATAATTCACATTTGAGAAGCAGCATGTTGCTTTGTATTGAATTTTGCAAATGAATTTTGGATTTCTAATTGATAGCATCGGATTTCACTTATAAGGTTGAGTCTTGTGATTTAGCTAGATATTGAGACCAATACTTTAATGATAAAAATTAAAACTATTTGCAGGTTTTTCTTGGGTTTGGGGTCATCAGTAAAATAATTTCTGTTCTGGATATACCAAAGTAAACATTCCACTCTCAGTCATTTCAACTGCTAATCTTTCAATAATTGCTCTTTACAGCAGTACTAAGGTGCTACACTTGTGGCATTAGCCACTTGAACCTAAAGAAACACATTGTATATAACTCAATTTTTTTAAAAAAGAGAGACAATATAGGGTTAAAAAAGGGAGTTTTATTCTTAAATATTAGCATGGAATTTCCTCTTCCTTTTTAAAAACTATTTATTTTCAAAGTCCCAGAAGTAAGAATCTGTCAAACTTGGGCTCTGGAGCAGACATTTTTAATGCACAATTAAGTGGGTAAAAAAGCTAAAATAACATATATGTTACTGTGCTATCACTTATATTATCCAGCTAGCATGATATGCTTATCATGGGTTTAATAATGATTTTTTATTTCCTTTTTTTCAGCTGGTTAATAATCCACTAGCAAGTCAAGCAGCAGCAGCTGCAGCTGCAGCAGCCATGGGCTCAATAGCAAACTCCCAGGCATTTGGAAACGCCCTCTCCAGTCTTCAGGGGGTCACAGGCCAACTTGTCACTAATGCACAAGGACAGGTGAGTAGAAGATGGAGCAAATGGTGAATTCTGATGGCAGGCTGATCTTGGGACAAAAATGGGTTCCGCTTTTATGACAGCAATTTAAAAGTGCACATGTTGAAGATAAATAAATACTGATTTGCCAGACAAGGTAAGAAACGGAAAGTCTGAGAAACAGCGGAAAGCTAGGCACTCTTTAGGAGTGTTTTCAAGCTAGAAAAGGCTAAGGCTTTGCTTGCTTTCAGCCCTTTAAAAATATCGCGGTAGTGCAATACCATAGTATTTTAGAAGTCTGGCAATCCTGTGATTCTTAACAAACATACCATTTGTCTTTTTCCACTTACATATGCCTAATAACAGAAACCTTTACTGAAGAAGTACTGTGCTTCATATTTTTTCATTTCTGTAGCATTTCTGTATTACATCATTTCTTAAAAGGCACTATTTCTAATAAAGGAAAATAAATTCTGATGAATTATCAGGGATGAATTTATCTGAGTGGCTTACTCATTTGTTTATTAACTATTGTAAGCAATTTATAATGAATATGTCAGCCTGTAAATGCAAATTTGGAAAATTATTTTGGTTTAAAAAAAATTTTCCAAACAGGAACTTAACATTGTTTAAGAGTTCGTGTGTCTAAGAGAGAGATTGTGCATTACTTACATTATAGAGCTGTTTATTTGTTTAAATTATTTCAGTTTCAGTCTTAGTATGAAGCAGAAAGATATGCATCTGAATCCATATAAATATAAATAATTCCTTTGATACAGCATATTTAAATGGCTTTCAGATTGTGCCCACTTCCATTCTTTATTGCATTTATTAAGACTAAAATTAACACAAAGGCTTTGTTTCTCTGCAACAAATCTGCCAAGATAACTGGTATGTGAGTAATTTCAATGTCATTATTTTAAATTCTACAAATTGGTCATACAATGATATCCACAGTGTTATGTAGATGTTAGGCCCTTAAAAAAATTATTTAAATGATGCAGCTCAGATGAGATAAGAATCTAAAGTTTAGTTTCTACTCTTACTGTTTACTGGAGAGGAGAAAATAAAAGGAAAAGCAGCTTTTATCCTGGTAATTTTCAGCTAGTTAATTTGAACAAGAATGAGATGGGTTTTTTTGTCCATTAAAATATAAAACTCAACACTCTATAGGACCCCCCTGTTTTGTTTTTTTTTTAATAGAACACATAAAAAAAGATGCTTCCTGAGCTTCACCATCACCATCCAAGTCTCAGGGAAAAAAAAAAATGCTGACCTTGTTATATTTACTGGGTGGGTGCAGAATTGTTCCATCACTACCCCGAGGGTTGAACGATGGAGCTTGTCAAAGTGAGGCCTTATCTAATGAATCATCTTATCACAGGTGCACACCACACATATTAAAGGAGGATTGTATGAACAATGTGCCCTCTACAATAACCTTTCAATGTCTACTTTAACCCTTGTTTCAATCCCTTCTAATCAAAGGATCATTTTAGGCAGCCAGCTTTAAACGGAGGCTCTCAAAATCCTGTTAAGATTTCTGGAGGGATGGGGTGTTGGTTTGGGAGAAAAGTTGGTTATAATACTTATAACTCATAGTCAGATCACCTCCAGCCTAAAAGCCTGCTTGTTTCTATTTCCTCTGTGCTCCAGAAAAGGTTTGCTGTCAGCACTAACATATGAGGAACTTGATACCAAAAATGTTCATCATAAGAGCTGAATTTATGAATGCAGACTAATTTTTTAATAGCTTTTCCTTTACATCTTCTCTTCAGAAAACATAATCTATGTGTGACCAATCATTGTATTTTATATTCTTAAAAAACATAAAACTAAGAAGATATCGCTGAATGAAAGTATCACTCAGGCTGAATCTTCTTTATTCCAGACATAATGCAAAGTTTAATAATCCCACAGGTTGCAGAGAAAAAGAAAGGAAAGGAAGAATCTTCCCAATTGCTGGAATAAACATTATAGCATCTAGCTATCTGTCTAGGTCTCTTAAATAAGGGTAGTCTTTTTATTACTTGTTTTTGAAAATGTTCCTTGGTCTATCATCAGTGCTGCAGACCTTGCCACAACATAGATAAATATTGATAGTGTGTAATATAACACACAGTTTTATAATATTCAGCATAAACTAATATTACTTAGAGAACACTTCTCAGGCTGCTTTAAAGCAGGATTATTCAGTATAATTTATCTACATTCCATAAATTAAATTACACTCCCTTCAAATTAATAGAATTTTATCACCTAACACGAACTATAAGATGTTTCCTCAAAATTGGAAACATAAAAAATAATAATTTGAAACACTCAATTTCTGAATAATATGTTCAGACTCACTAAAGAGACAGATTTGCACCAAATTAAGAACCTGCCCTTTGAAAATTGCCCCTCTCAAGAAATTACAAGTGTGATAGCCAAAATCCACTCCTGAAAATATAGAGCTGGATGAGTTATTAGAATGTTGGTATGTGAAATCTTTGTAATTACATGCAGTTTCTGCTACAGAAATTCAGGGTTTGTAAATGTCCATCTGTCTAGCTAAATATATGGTGGTCAGTAATCCCTGGAGACATTAAGCTCTAGGTGAAATCCAAGATCCTATAGCGAATTTAAGAGAAATGATCCTTTAAATTACATATGTCATGGCCTTAATTCCCAATAGTCTGGGAATTCTTATAATTACAGTAACAAAATCATATATATTAACAGTAATTTATATAACATATTTGTTATTTATTTAATTATTGAATTTAGTGCTATGGCATGTTTATTTTTCTTCTTTTACTTTGGATGGCAATATGACCTGTAATACCAGAGCTTCCCAAGACCGAGCCAAGAGATCTAATCCATTGAAACAATATGATTATATCACCTGATTAATTTGATATAATACAGGTAGAGGACCCTAAATCAAATCTTCATTTCAGAGGCATATTATGAAGAGCTATTGGTCCATGTAACACTGCCTACATTCTGTTTGCCCTCAGCACTTTCGAGGAAGTGTTTGCAGCACTGGGCTTTCATATCTTAAATTTCATGGCCAGGGCAGCAGGTTTGCAAGATTGTACCCTGTCAGTAGATTTCAAACAGAGACTGGCTACCTATTCAGCTTCAGCCTGCCCTTACAGTAGGACCCTAGTGCCATTACTGCCCTTGGATTCTTCAGAGGTTTAATAACCCAATATATTTCTTTTTTATGCTGGTTTTGCAATTAAAATTTAAAAATCAGGAGTTTTGTGTTGGTTTTACTATGTTTATTAAGTATGTGAAATGTGTGCTTTGGCTGTTGTCATAATATTTGTAAGGCAATGAGCCACAGAAATACGGAAGCAAGATTGATGAATATGGTTTCTTAATTATCATCAGTTGCATTCATATATATCTTTTGACTGCATCAGGATCAAATAAATTTTAAGTGGGTACTGAGTGAGTACTGAGTAAGTTTAGTTTCTCTTTTGGAAAGATGGGAGTTTTCTAACAGGAGAAAAATACCACTGAATTCAGCAGTTTCAAAATAAGGTTTTACCATAAAAGAAAAGAGAAAGCATGATAAGAGTTGGCAGGATGAACTGCCTCATGGATAAAGAGAGCAATAGTCTGTTTCCTGGAAGATTAAAAGGAAAATCTAAGTATGTATGGTGTAATTGTATTGCCTACACTTTAATTAAACAGTGAATTAATTTGGATTGTTACATTATAATCTAAGAATGCCCCTGAAGGAACTCAGGCTTCATTGTGCCCATGTCTTGCTCTTTAGATAGAAAAACCTTTTGTAAAAGAAAAATCTTAAGCGCAGGTCCACTCTGGTACTTAACAAAAAAAATAACTAATTTTTGAGTGTTGTAGTCCTCAAGTAGCTCAGAAAACTTAATAGAGAGAGAGGCATTGTTGATCCAATTAGATAATAGGAGTACTTTGGTTCTCATTATTCTGATGAGAGGGTACACATTTGCTCTTTGAGCTTCTTGATGGTAAACGGTGCTAATGAGGCCTGATGGATTCTCTGCTCCGAACAAGCCTCTCAGCAGTGCTAGTGATTACAATAGAGATAGATTTGATGGGATGCGCTCCCTTTTGTAGTGTCTCAGCTGCTGACACTCTGCGACATAATCAGGTCACAGAGCCGGTCACAGCCATCAGCAAAAGCCAAAGCTCTATTCCTCATTATTAAAGTGCATTATTCAGTTCCAGGCCTTCACAATACTGCCAAGGGCCTCTTTTCTTCCCCTTTTTTTCTTAAGCATCAGTTCTCAAATACAAGAGTTAATAAAATCATCAGCTAAAGAACTAGTAAATTAAAGAAATGGAAATAAAGTGCTCCCTTTCAAATTCGTTGAAGGATCACAATTAAATAAGCTGGGAATTTCTCAGCACCACACACTGTACAATACAATGTAATGTGTCATGTGCAATAACAACAGGGATAGGATTTTTTAAAATAACATTGTTCTCATTGTGGACTGGCTTGGAAAGTGCTGAAGTATCTTTTATGATAAAGGAAATTTCTGTCTTCCCAGCTATTACATGTCTACATGTAGGTACTATGATTTTCACTCTTTTCTGTAATTACTTTTTTTCTGAAGTGAAAACAGTTGTTTGCAAAATAAGTTTATGATTCTAAGCAGAGCAGCTGTCTTGTTTTAATTTGAGTGGCCAAGGCCACAATCTGGAAAATATGCAATAGGCCACAGTACTAGGACCTCTTTGTTCACATAGACAAGGCCATTACCTTCTTTTTGGGGAGTGAGGTAATTAAAAAATCATGTGGCAAAAGGTGTTTGTAGCATTTTCTTTCTATTCTGATTAGGTTCAGTTGTGTTTATCCCCATTCCAAAAGAAAATACTCTTAAAATCTAAGGCACATTTTAATGCAGTCTAGTTAAACAGGTGAGAAAAAAATAGTGGAAAGCCTGGATTTCTTCCTTAGTTATTAATTTTTTGTTTCAGTTTTGTTTCAGCTAAATAGAAATAAAATATTCCAATACTGAAATATATACCTTTACAGGAATGTAGATAATTTCTGTTAAATCCCTGTAGTACATATAAAGTGACAATAGTATAATTTTGTGCATAGATAAAATCAAAGGGGCTAATATATTGAGTGGGTATTTTTCTTGTTCTTGGAGGGGTTTTTTGTTTGTTTGTTGCGGGGGGGAAGGGAGGATTGGGGAGGGTTTTGTGGGTTTGTTTTCCTGTTGGTCTTGTTCAACTCCACAATTTTTCCTCCATTTTCTTTCTGCTAGAGTATGCTATGATGAGCAAATGAGTATGTGTACACAAAGTTGCTTGTAAGATTTTCAATTCTCTAGAACCAAACTTGTAAGAATTTTTCAATATCCACAGTTTAAAGTTCAGAGTTAGCAGTGAAATTAGCAGTAATCTCCAAGAAATGTGTAGAGACTGCTATGTGACAGTTTTCTTTTGAACACTAACCAAGAAAATTGGTGGCTACCACTGAGACAAGTTGTGACTCCTCATATAATTAAAAGGAGGATGTTGATTCTTTGTTGGGCGTTTTTTGTTGTTGTTTTGGGGTTTTTAAAATTCTTCCAGAAGTTCTAGGAGCTTAAAGTCCTGTAATGTGTAAGACTCTTAGAGTTCTCCTGAATATGTGCAATTCACACTGTTCGTCATGTCTTCAGTGTCCATTAGCCTTATCTCTTAACCTTCTCTCTCTTTCTTGTTATCACTTCTATGTCTCTTTCAGGTATGCAGCTTTAATACTTGGTAACCACGATTATTTTAGCCCTCACAACATCCAAATGTTCACAAAATTTTTAACAGTCATTGTTTAAGTAGTGACTGCCAGCAATATATTCCTAGGGCTAAAAACTACAGAAATCTGAGTTGGTGGTATCAGAATAGCATCTATTAAGGATATTTCATTGGAAGCCTGAGAAATTAAAAGAGACACATTTTGAGGGAGATGCTAAAGGGAGGGATTGTAACAGTCTAATAATATTAGTATTTAAGAACATTCTTTGGAAAACACTTTACCAGGAGAATCTGTTTTGACAGACCTTCATATTAATGTATTGAATTTCTCCCAGGTGGAGTCTGACTCTCTATTTTCCTCCTCAAAGTTTCACTGTGCTAAATACATGCAGTTTTGCCATTTGCAGGAAGAAAAGCAAAAAATTAAAAAGTCAGTTGTAAGGGGAAATATTTTTTCATTGGTTTTCCTCCCCACAGCTATACATGGAGGAGGATGTTTGTTTAATTACCTCCCATGTGAATTTGAATCAAAAGACAAATAATTCTTTTAACATATTTTTGGTGACTGCATCTTTATTTTACTGTACTATTCCTCTAATATCAGTTGTATCCACAGTGGCATAAATGTAAAAATATGTGGACCAAGCTCTCTGGTCATGCAGATTGGTAGTTTCATAAAGTGGAAATGGACTGAGGCAGAGTGAGTCTAACTTAAACCAAGAGGTGACTAGCCTTTTTTGTCTATTTTAGGCAGTGATCACTGAAAAATGGACAGGATAATTGTGTGATGAAATTTCTATCAGGCTTGGAAATGATCAACATCTATCCAGAAGAGCCACTGAAACTCCTTTTGTCTAACTTGCAACAAATCTTACTTTTGATTCTAAATTTTGCACTTCAGATTGTAACCTCTTGCCTGGATTTCTGCCTAAGGTACTGTGTCTTAGACAAAGATCTTTTCAGAGGTGCCCAACTCTTATTTTCAAAAGCAACTTTCATACCTTTAAGAGCCTGAGTTTCTGTCAATCAGAGTTACAAGTCTGAGTGCTTGAAGGCATGTCTATGCACTGTAACAGAGCATTGCAAACAAATTGCTAGAGACAGTTAATTTATATGTGCATGTCTCAGTGCTGTACTAGCACAGATTGAAGAAGCCAAAACTCTCGGTAGTATGTTGTAATGGCTGGACTAATTAATTCTGCTTCTCAACATGGTGACACAGGATCTAGTTCATTAGTTATTAGCTCTGGGGTCTTGCTAACACACTGTATTAGGTGGAGTAAATATACTTTGAAGAGACCCTTAAAAGCCTGAAGCATTTAGGCACTTTTGAAAATGTTACTATTCTACATTAATTATTTCAAGTTGGAAGTACTGGACATAACTCTCCTTTTGTCATTGCCTTCTTAATTACTTTTGCATGGAGGAGGAAACCAAACTTACTACTAGTTTCAATCTTAATACCATTCTCATGAAAGCTAACAAATAAAAAAGGAAGAACCCACCATTCCTATAATCTGTTCATATTAGCATCATGAGGTGGTTATAAGCATGAAAAATTTTCATTGTTATCACCAGTGACATACATCACAGTCAATGACATCTTTCTGCTCTATAGAGGCTCTTACACTGCTCTCCTTATCATCATATCATATCACCTTCCAGTAAAGTACTAAGAAACATGACTAGTGATAGTTACAAATTGGTCTTCCTCTCAGCAGGAACTTGCAGAATAGCAACATTGCATGTTTGATAAGGGCATTTGGCTTTGTCTGTCTTTGTTAGGAATTTTTTTGTTTGCTTGACTTTAAAGTTTTGGTTTGGTTATGATTTTAAAATCTTTTGAAGGGATTTCTTAGAGATGCCTATTGATTATATTTGCATCCAAGAAAGGCAGCCAACAATAAATGTAAGTTTTGCCGCAGAATGTGGTGGAGCCAAAGATAAATAAACACAGGAATGTTCCTCAATTGCTGTTGGAATCTATTCCAAGTCCTTGACCTTCCTCTTAGAGCAAACTTTGCTGTGCACAGAGAAGGTTTGATTCTTGTTATCCTGGAAGACTGAATTTGATCATTATAGATTGCATCCACAAACTTTAGCTAGCCATTTAGATTCCTAAGAAGCAGATCACAAGAGAACTTGAAGGCAGAAATGGACATTTTTCTAACTATGTTGAAAACTCTTTAAGCTTACATAAGCAAAGCAGTGGACAGAGTTGATGGATGTAGGTGATACCAAGAAACAGACTTCCTATGATACTGATGTTTCCCAAATAGTGGAAGTGCTCAGGAATATTGTATTCAACTTCAGGAGTTGAAAAAGTTGAGAAAAGCTTGAGGCCACATCATTGTCCGAACAGAGGTGATGGAAATCATCTTGTATGAGACTTGCATCAGAGTAGTATCTAAGACTATTCCTGATTTTAGACTTCTTATGAGAGAATGCTATGCAGGGTGGATTATAGAGGGACTCTAAGAAAGCAGAGGCAATAGTGGACTAAATTTGAGAATTTGAGTTATTTTTCTAAATGTGCCTCATCATTTCTGAAAAAACTCATATCATAGTTCTTTGTGTAACATGGTGCTTAGTAATAGTTAGATTTTATCTAACTTATCCTATATATAGTATATGCTTTGTCCTTGTGTCAGAATTTTGCAATCTGTTCAGTTGGTATTAGTAATCAGAATAAACAAAACCAAAAGCGCTTGTTTGGGCACAGGGGAAAAGAAGCCAAACCACTATGTCAGAA